>QEPC01008772.1:1444557-1470305 GCA_003113815.1 Sphenodon punctatus | reverse complement strand
GACATTGTCCCGAAATGCACATGATGCATACAATATAATAAAAATTAATCCAAATAAAATACAATTCAAAATGACAAGTAGAACAATCTCCCTGTAACCAATACATCTAAAGAGTCAAAAGCCTATTATCTAAGCAAGCCCAAATGCGTTTCGGAGAGAACGTCCTTCCTCAGTGGGATGATTACTTTTATAATGGACTGTCTATATTAAAAATACAATCACACCTACCTTATCAACAGTATTGCATGTTGAAGGAGTCTCTGTTTTTACCAGGCAGGGCACATCTGTATATCCCCTTTCATAGCATTCCCTAAGGGATACAGGGAAATTAAATAAAGCCTTTCAGCTCAAGAGTTCTCCTCAACACCTTAATCAACATTGTACCCAAGGATTATCCTCTTGCAGTTTTACCTTTCCTTCATTCATGTACAAGTCAGTTACAGATTTCTCACAAGCCAAATGGCTATATCCTGTTTCTATTGGTCTCCACCTGAGTCTTTTTAAAGAAAACACTTCAAAATCAATCTCCAACTTCCATCTGAGTAACTAACAATACAAACATACCCACGATAGGCTAACGGTTTCTTTACAGTCTGCTTTTATAGTTGTAGTAGTACTAGTTACCCATTGTTACAGTCCATAGTGAGCTGACAATCTCTCTTCAAATATGCTGTTAGTCCCAATCAAGATCTTTTTCTGGTATTTCCTTTTCATAGTCGATAGAAAGCTCAGAGAGTCTCTTTTCAGTCTGCTGGTATAATCCCAATCAGGATCCTTTACTGCACTTCCATTGAGGATCTATTGCTGCCATTTAATAATCACCACCAGTGGAAGACAAGGCTCTCATCTCATCTTTAATAAAAGCCCCTAAAGGCAAAAACCCCCAACCCAAATAGCATCAGCCACCACAAAGGAGGCTCCTATATTTCCCTTAGGAATCCTGCAGAAATAATAGTTACATGTTAACATCATCTATCCATACCAGAGAAGGAGAGCAATAGCTATTTCAGTGCTCCACAACTAATAAAAAAGGCTCCTCCAATTTTTCAGAATCCTACATGAACAAGCAGAATATAATTAAACTGCCATAGAGACACCACGGCCAAATGACAATTACTTTCACAAAAATACAGACCATTGATTGTTCTCATTTAATCCGTATTGTGGCAAAGTGCCTAATGTATGTATACAATACACATCTCATTTTTGTAGTTGTTTCAAGTTATGTTTTGCAGATACAGTCTCAATACATAGAAATCTAAGATCTCCATTTGAATGGTCCTTCTAAGCAAAATGCGTTACCAGAGGTTCTTTTTGGACATTCTGCCTGATGTTGCTACAATGCTCCATAATTCTGATCTTAACTGCCCTTGATGTATACCCCACATAAATTAATTTTCAGGGACACAAGATCAAATAGATAACAGACATGGTATGGCATGTGGAAAAATGTCTTAGAATAAATTTTCTGCCTGTACTTGGATGTATGAATTCCTTGGCAGGTACACTATATTTATAGCCCCCACAGCTCCCACATATGAAGTGTCCTATTGAAATGGGTGCCTGAGGTATGGTGTTACACAATGATCTCTGTGGATATTTTATATGCACTAGAAAGTCTCCAATGGATTTAGTTTTCTTAAAAGCAAACACAAGTTTGTTCTCACCTCCCTGGTATATGTTTCACTAAATGCCAATGTTTGAAAATGGCTTTCTTTATGCCCCTAAATCCTGGACCACACGTCAGTGGGCATACTATCCTGTCCAATGACTTCTTTTCTTTAGGTATCAACAAAGATTCCCTGTGTTACTGCATAGTCTTCAGGGATTGGCGAATGCTGTTCGGAAGTTCGGAGTTCGGCCCAAACTTGGCCTGTTTGGATGACCGAACTGAACTTCTGAACCGAATGTTCGAACTTCCGAATAGTTCGGAAAAGTTCGGATGAGTTCGGGGGTAGGGAAAACGTGACTTTGGGCTGGAAAAATGTGACTGGAAGTGTGAGGCAGCTGAGGGAGCAGACTTCCTGGCACCAGGGGTGGTTTCAAGGCCCAAAATACCGATACCGAAATATTTTCAGTTTCGGTACCGATAGCGCTTTTTTGAATGTTTGGCCGAGTTCGGCTGAACCGAACTCTTCTGAACCGAACAGCCGAACCCAAACTCGTGTTTTGAACCGAATGTCTGAACTTCTGAATGGTGTTCTGTTCGCCCATCTCTAATAGTCTTTTAAAAAAATCTTTTCTTGAGCACCTTCTCTGGATACCCTCTGCTTCTCAAATTCCTCATACATATATTAGCGTGTTGCATAAACGTGTTACTGCTGCAATTCCTTTTAATCCTAATTAATTGACTNGGTTGGCTAACTGGGGAGCAACTGTACAATCCATTGCAATACCACTAATTTGTTTTAAAAAAAGAAGAAAAGGCTGATCATTAAACTCAAAGAAACTTTTTGTCAAAACTAATTCTGCTATCTGCATCAAAAAAGTGGTATTAGGATTACGCAAAATCCTAGACTTAAGAGCTGTCTCAGTTACCTCTAAGTCAGCCTTCTGTGGAATATTTGTGTACAAGGATGCCACGTCCATTGTTACTAAGATTAAATTTCCAGTAATGGATTCCCAATCCATGTCATTCAAAATACTTAATAAAACCTGCGAGTCTCTAATGTATGAGGGAAGCAAAGGCACAAAAGGTCTCAAAAACGACATGGTGGGCTATGTAGGTTTTTATGTATCTTAGGTACAATATAAAACAGAGGGGTTCTACCCTCACATTCTGACATGAAATCCTATTCTATCCTAGTGATTTGACCTAGTATCAAACCTTCATATAGTACCACCTCAATTTCCTTACTCACTACTTGAATGAATTGCTTATTTATTGGCTTATAATATGACTTCGCCGCAACAGTTGATACAGTTGGGGAACCAGAGGCTATGAGTGCCCCTGTTTGTCCTGTTTTGTGGGATCAATTTCAGTTGGTGACCTCTGTCGATTCGGGGGATGTCTTGGGGGCTGTTAGGGCAACAACATGTGAATTGGATCGTTGCCCATCCTGGCTGCTTAAGGCAACCAGGGAGACGTTGGGGTTGGTGCTGGCACTGGCGGTCAATGCCTCCCTTGAGGAGAGCAGGGTCCCAGGGTCTCTTAAGGAGACTGTGGTGCGACCCTTGCTCAAAAAACCATCCCTTGATGCTTGACACCCTTGCCAACTACTGGCCCATCTCTAACCTTCCCTTTTTAGGGTGGCTCAGCAGCTCCGGGACCATCTGGACCGGGTCATTTTCTGTCTGTCTTTCATTCGCGATATGGCCACAAGCACCGAGACAGTGCTCGTGGCCTTAGTCGATGACCTGCACCATTCTTTGGACTAAAGTCAGTCGACCCTTCTGGTCTTGTTAGATCTGTCAGCTGCTTTTGATACCATTGACCATGAGCTGTTGGTGACTTGGCTGCGGGATTGTGCGGGGGTGGGTGAGCTGGATCGTTCTTGAATGGTTCCGCTTGTTCCTGGCCGGTAGAACTCACCGTGTGGTCTTGGGTGACTATACATCTGCTCCCCAGGATCTCATATGTGAGGTCCCGCAGGGTTCTATTCTGTCCCCCCTCCTGTTCAACGTGTATATGCACCCTTTGGGCGAGCTCGTGAGAGGGTTTGGCGTGTGTTGTCATCAATATGCTGATGACACTCCGCTCTACCTCTCGTTTTCAGCAGACTCAGGCCCCGCAGTCTCATTGCTTACCCAATGTCCGACTACTGTGGAGGACTGGATGAGGGTGAGCCGCCTGAAGTTGAATCCCGACAAGACGGAGGCGATGCTGGTGGGAGGGATGAGGGAGTGGAGGCCACCATCCTTGATGAGGTGCACCCCATCCTGGTTCCTGAAGTTTGGTGGGTGGGTGGGATCGTTCTTGAATGGTTCCGCTTGTTCCTGGCTGGTAGAACTCACCGTGTGGTCTTGGGTGGTCCGACTACTGTGGAGGACTGGATGAGGGTGAGCCGCCTGAAGTTGAATCCCGACAAGACGGAGGTGATGCTGGTGGGAGGGCTGAGGGAGTGGAGGCCACCATCCTTGATGAGGTGCACCCCATCCTGGTTCCTGAAGTTTGTGGTCTGGGGGTGCTCCTTGATTCGCAGCTCCGCCTGGATGGTCAGGTGGCAGCTGTGGTGAGGAGTGCCTTTGCCAAATTATATCTGGTGTGATGGTTACAGTGTTATATCTCAGACTGCGACCTTGCCACCATCATCCATGCCTTCATCACCTCAAGGCTTGATTACTGTAACGCACTCTATATGGGGCTACGCAAGGGGATGGTCCGGAGGCTGCAACTGGTGCATAACACCGGTGCTCCATTCTCTCCACTGGTTGCCGGTTGCCTATTGGGCCTGATTGAAGGTGTTGGTGTTGACCTTTAAAGCCCTACAAGGCCTTGCACCCACCTACCTGCAGGACCGCCTCACTCCTCAGGTTCTAGTAAGCTGTTGTAGTAAGCCGGGGGCACCCTTTTGGAGGTCACCCATGTTCGGCGGAGGGGGGGCACAGTGGAGAGGGCGTTCTTGGTCACCGCACCTCGGTTGTGGAACTCCCTCCTAAAGAGGTTTGTTTGGCCCAGGGCCTTCCCTCCTTCAGGCATCAGTATAAGACTTGGCTGTTCCACCAGGCATTTGGTGAGAGAGACGGGTTGGGGGTGAATTGGTAGTTTTATTGTGTGTTTTAAGTTATACGTATATGTTATGCTTTTATATTGTACGCCACCCCGAGCTGCCTTTGGCAGGAGGAGGTGGGATAAGAAAATCCTCCTCCTCCTCCATGATGATGATGATGATGATGATGGAGGATAGCCTCCTTAATATAGGCTTCCCTATTCATTATAACATTAGCTCTGCCCTTGTCGGCCATTCGTATCACAATATTAGGATCTTTCCCCAATTTTTTCAAGGCTGACCTTTCCACCCGGCTTAAATTTTGCCAGACTTTCTTAGGATGTTTGTCAATGGCAATTAATTCATCCTCCAACAATTCCTCAAATGCCTTAATCCTTTAATTACAAGTTGGGGGTACAAATGTGGACTTGAGTCTAAAAATAGTTTTATCATAGTGGTTTGCATTGTCTGTCTTGAACCAATCCTGCAAATGAATATGTCTACAAAATTTAAACACTTTTACCCTACTTGCAAAATCATTGTACTTTGGGGTTGTAATAAAAGATAGCCTACGTCCATTAATTCCTGGTTGGATAATGTATTCGTTTGGACTTGTGGAGTATTATTATTAAATCGGCCTCTTTCTTCCCCTTAATCTTTTGGTGTGTGACCTCCTGCAAAGGGACCTTTCTCCCACAAAACTTCCTGTGTGAAGAATATTAAGCAGAGCAGTCAGTGGGGGCGATCTGATGGCCTGCGGATCCTCTGCCTGCACGCAGTCTGTGCATGGCACAGTGTGGTGACAACAGAGGTGCACAAGGTTTCTGTGTAGGTGGGTGCGTGCACGTGGCTGTGCATAGGATCTGCAGGCCATCGGATCGGCCCCATTGTTTGAGACAACATCAAGGTGAACATAGACCAAGAGCAATCCAACTAAAACATATGCAACGAGCTGCAAGCAGCAGAAACCAGCTGAGCAGAACTCTGGCATTGACAGTAAAGATTAATGAACCACCATTCTCTAATTGATGATATCCAAAGCAGCCTTTGTGTCTTAGCTGGCAGAGGATGTAATAGGTAGACACAGTCCATTGCTTCCTGAAATTAAAATCAGTTATTTCATTTTAAAAAATCTCTGTTAGGGAATGTTTAAAAACAAAATCTGCAGTATTCAGAGTAAAAATATTTTAATGTAAATCTACATCTCTAGATGTTAAGTGATAGTAACTGTCACATCTAGTTTTATTAAGCCGTTCTGAACAGCCGTGCATCTCTCTAAGAAAAAATCAATTCATGGGCAAATCTGCTGGCCTTATATTGCATTAGCCAAGGTATTTCAACTTTCTTGTTTGCAACTGTTGCCCATTTTCTAGGGAAAGAAATTATACTTCACATTATACTTTCCTTATAGTTAATGTGAAATTTGAAATTTCCCAGTGTGATAAGTAGGGTGGCAAAATATTTGCAAGCATAACTTCATTTTTCAGCAAAAAATATTTTCATTTTCCAGCTTAAATATGAAGCAGTTTTTGTTTGCCTTAAATCTGTTTTATAAATATTAATTCATTTATCTAAAATTAATGCAGTACTTTAATAGTATCAAAACTTTTCAGCTAGAAGGTGAAGTCATTAATTCTTTTCTCTAATGATTTTCACATTTTGGTTTGTGGTTCCTGTGTCACTGTACTGAACTCTTCTGAAATGTGACCTTCTTGCTGCATTTTTAATCATTTTTTCTGACCTCTTAGTTTGGGTTTCTGAAGCTGACAGTGACAAAAACAAAAACACTGATTACTATTTCCCATCTGCATAGACAACAAATGATGTTGCAAGTTGCAGTGCTAGTTAATATCTCCTTTAAAGATAATATCTTGAATTTAACCAATTTAGAGGTAGATCCAAGACTCTTCAGCATACTGCACACACAGGTGCACACATGAAATGTGCAGTGTATGCATGAGGTTTGGATCAGCCCCCTAGACTGTATTGTATTGGTTTAAAAAACAAATGTTGGAGCTATGAGCTATGGAACTGCTTTTATGAGCTATGGAGCTGTTGGTGTGGATGTCACATTATAACATTCCAACATATGTTTCTTCCAAGTCGTTCTAAATAGAACATTCCATTTAGCCACGGAATGTTTCTGGCATAGGCAGAAAGAATGCAAGATTCTTTTCCGATTCTGTCGTCATGCCTTATCCTGTTGACCAACTTTTTGTGTTTGTGATACTGTTAAAAGAGAGGGTCATGAAATAGGATATTGTCCATTGGGAACTGGACTGAGATCATTAATTAATATGAGCAGCTAATAAGACTTCAGATTCAAAGGGGATATATTTTGTTTTGTCATTTTTTGCTACTGAATTAGGCTGGATTTCGACCTATTCTGTACAAGAGGAGAGCTATGTATCCTGCTCAGAGGTGAAAACAGGATGGAAAACATTAAACCATTAAATGGTACCTGTTGAGTGCCTAACGAGGAACCCAAATTACTGTTACCGTTTTCCGTTACCAAGTTTCCTGTATTCCATTTCCCACCATTTCCCAAGTTTTCAATAAATTTCCCTTCATCCATTGGTTGTTCCGTGGTCAAGTTGATTTAACCATATGTGTTAGTGAGGAACAGTTTACTTTGGGGGGCCATATGTAAAAGCACCGTACCATAGAGTTGGCCATCTTTTGAGTTAGGTAGTTAGAACAGTAAAATCTGCATCCTATGAATAACTTGTGGTTTTATTAGAGCATGTATATTAGAAATGCATCCAGTTTTTATTTAAACACATTAAGTGGTGGAGAATCCCCTTTGCCCCCAGACCAGTGCTTTTTGGACAGGGGAAACTCCATGGGGGAAGGTGTCACCTGAAAAAGGTGTCTCAGGATCATATACGGTGGTCTGGAAGACAAAGCCCCTCCCCACCTAGATCATCTCAGGGAGGCGGCGCTCTTAGCCTATCCCACACCAGGGGATGCCCCAGGAACCCACACACAGGGGGAAACACACAAACGCTCAGGGCCTGGGTTCCAAGGGAGTGGGGGAGTGAGTGAAGGTAATCCCCAGTGCAGAGAGACCCCAGGCAAAGGAGGAGGCAGACAGAGCATGCACCCCAGTGGGGGCTAGGGCACACAGGTGGGAGAAAGGGCTGGGACACCGGGGCACAATACTCACAGTCAGGTGGGGTATTCTGGATAGCTCTCTCTCTCTCCAAGTCTTCAGGTCACAAGCAACAGGTTAGGGTCCAGTTTCACAGGGTGAGGCTCTGTGAAGGGCAAAGGACAGAGCTCCCCTTTTATCCTGGGGGGCTGTAGTGCTGTTGCAAGTGCTCTGAGTGGCGAGGTGGCGGTGCAGGGGGCATGGTCAGCTGCAGCGTGCTGGGGTGGGGCTGACCCAGGTCAGCTGTGGGGAGTTGTTCTGCCGCTGGTGGCAGTGGTGGCTCGCCGTTCAGTGTATCCTGCGTTGCTGCAGGGGGGGAGCGTGGAGGGCCCTCTGAGTTCCAGGAGTGGCGGAGAAAGCGTGGGGTATCCAGCACCCCCTCGTCTCCCTGTCCTGCCTGACGTGTGAGTGCGGTGGCAGCCCCCGCACGGAGCCCCAGTTGCTGCTCTTCGGGGAGTGCTCCCCCACTTCCTCAGGCCCCAGGGCCTGACAAGGTGGAGCGTTTGTCCTGCCCCCCTTTTAAAGAAAGGAAGCAGGTGTGGAGCCGCACAGAATGTACAGCACAAGGTGCACAACACTGGAATGCACTCTGTGGCACTTTGTGAGCCCGGGATTCCTGAGCAGTTCTTTCCCGGGCTCTAAAGGAAGTGGAGCTGCTGACATTCACTCACTCACCCACCCACCCAACCAGTAAAGGCACTGTGAGAAAATGCTGTCACCAATTTGGGGTCAGGAAGGCATTTTGTCAGGGACCACTAATTGGGTCTTGTGATCCCTGGTTTTTGCTTTCTCCACAGTGTTTTGGAAAGAACAATTCTAACTGGCATTAAATTTGGTTACATTGGCCGGGTGATTTCTTTGTATACTGTTGTATGTTTATTACACTCTTACAGGGTCCAGTGGTAGTTAGGGTTAAGGTTTGTAATTAAAATGTGATACGGGTAGTTTAGGCAGCTCATTATGAGATGGGAACCGGTTGCCCACACCCGGGCAGGTCATGGCCAGGTGGCGGCAAATAGCCAATGGTAGGTTTGGCCCTCAGGAACTCGGAAGACAGGAATGGTCGTGGGGACTTGTGGGATTTCATACCCTTCCTGCCAAGGTGCACAACTAGGCAGTGAATCGCTCCCATGACTAACCTGCGGTTGAGGGTGAAGATAGGATTTAGTAACTTAGCAAGGGCGGGCACCTGAATGTTCACAAGGGCCTAACCCTTTCTTGTTATGGTTTGTATGACCCACTGGACCTAGTTGACTATTGAAATGATAATTCTGTTACGAATAAAGAGTGCGAGCCGTTCAGTCCCATTTGACGCATCCTTGTCTCCTTCTGGGATGCAGCGACAATTACCCTTTAAACAGTTCCAGTGGTTAATTAACCTTCATTCAAACAATTGGACCTTGTTTCTAGTAATTGTTCTAACATCAGCGTTCCTCTGCTAGATCTTATTAGCCCTTTGCTAGATTGTAGGGCCGTTTTGTATCAGATAACGGTGATTAAATGGGTTTCAGTAGATGGTTATCTGAAAGTGGATTTCTTTCATTAGGTATTTTTTATTGTTTCTACATTGAAAGGGTGAGTATTTTAAACTTGCCTTGCTGTATAGTATTTTATTACACTATTTTACTTTGGTTGAAACAGATTAATTGAATCTAAAGTAGTTTTCCTCCTCCTGGTTGTTAAATATGTTTTAATGTTGTCAATAAAAATTATATTCCTTTACCTAATAGAGACAGGAGTTTTTAACTTTGCAGCTAAAATCTATGTCATGTGGAGCTAAAAGTGACTACCACTGGGAAATAATAGGAGAACATTATTGTAGCATAATACAATAAAATTGGCACCGTAGCACATACATACTACACTATTTATTTAGCACACTATATAACATACACACACACACCCCATATAAATACGTTGGTATGAATTTCTAAGATACCAGATACTGTATTACATATGCTTTCTAATGGGAGTGAACAAGGTTTATGATAGTACTGGCACATTTCTATAAGATCGAGAAAGGATACTTTGTCTATTAAATTATTTATTTTTTTAAATTGCTGCCCTATCATAAATGGGATTCATTCTGTAGGTTACAATGTAGATCTAAAACCAGGGATGAGGAACCTTTGGCCTAGTGTGCTCCATGGCTAGTTTTTTATTTGACTCGTTTCCAGTTCTGGGTTCTGACTTCTGGATCCAGTTCCAACCCCTCAAGCACTCAAAGACCAAGCTGACTGTATGGGGGAAGATATGAGAGCAGAATTATTGGTGGGGGCTGGTGGTGGGGAGGGTGGCTGGGACGGACACATCTCACCCTAAACTCAGGGGTTTGGGGGATGGCATTAGACTCATCCCCCACTATATTTTCAGTTAGTTTGGACTGCCATGGCTATTCCCTCCATGTCCTTTGACTTAGGAGGGAAGACGCTTGACTCAGCTTCTCCTGTACAACACCTCGTGGATGTGTATGGGAACCCATAGCTCAGCCGCTGTTGCAGCCTTACAGCCACTACTTCAGCTGTCACCCCTGCCCCAGGAAGGATGGCCATCAGCTACTGTCTCAGAAGGACAGCCCCCAGTGAATCAGGCCTTCTTATGCCCTTCCCCCCCATCCTCTCAGTGCTTGCTGGCCCCCGCCCGGCAAAGGTTTTGGTGGACGTTACACCACTGGTGGGCATGCACACAAGGATAAGGGACAGATGCACAGCACAGATACCTCATCTGGACCCTCCTCTCCCTGAGCACACTCTTAAACACCTCCGTCTCCAAATGCTGTGAGGCCCTCGGCTAATTAGCTCAGCTAAATGCAGCCAATTTTCAGAGTGGCCCCTTGGGGAGAGAGGTTTCCCCATCCCTGTCTTAAATAACAAATTATTCATCAAATTATTTGTAACTTGTTTTATAAAAAGATTTTCATATATTTTGTTGGCTGACATTGTCCTTTGTCAACAAATGAGTGGTTTGGAGTATTTGTTCCAGCTTTGCAATTTTGACATTGATGCTACAACACATTCTGAAGTGAGAGAGGAAGCATTCATTTTCAAGTGAGTTGGAAATGGTGTCCTAAAATGAGTGAAAACAACCAGCACATTGGAAATTTGCTTTGAAGTCGTACATTTTTAGAGTTTGGGTTGGCGGTACATTGTTGCAGAGATTTTTTTTTTTTTTTTAAAGTTCCCCAATGAGTATAGGCAGAAACATGCCCAAACCAGACAAATATATTTCCCGAATGAGAGAGAAGATCAAAATGCTAAGATTACTGATTTCACAAATCCTCTTCAGTTTTTGAGAAGATTCAGGCAGTTTATGTATTCAGCTAATCTATATTACTTTCAGTTTAATGTCTTTCAGCTATAATCTATTTCATTCCACGGGCGGATCAGAAACTGTTGTGTAATATCACTCTGACCTGTTCCATTTGTCTTGGAAAGCTAATTATTTAATGTATGGAATATCTCATTCTATCTGGTTACGTGTAAAATCAAACACTGCAAAGAAACTGCAAACCTCCCCAGTGAAAACACTGAATTGCTCACAGTGCTAGCTACTTCAGTTGGAAGCAAAGGCAGCAGAGTCTGGGCAGCTGCAGACTTGCTTCACCTGGCCCTACTTGGGTGGTCCAGTAGTGCTGGGAGTTTCCATGGCTCACTGCAGCTCTTCCGCAGACCCTTTATGCATACATGAAAAAGACAGTTCTAACAAATCCCTTTCCCCGGAGGGAGGTACTGATCGGGACTGTCCAGGAAAGGAAGGCACAACAGATTGTTCCTGCCATTCCGTTATCACAAGCCTGTAGCCTCTGGAAAATGTGGTAAATAATCTCTTCAAGTCCAAGAGCTATTGTTTTGCTTTCTAAGCATGTGTCGGAGGCTGTGCTGCTTAATTTAACAGAGAGCCAGTTCTCTTTTGTATAGTGTGTTATTTATATGGATTAAGGGTCAACCTGTTTCCCAAAGAAGTCAACGACAGTCTTGTAATTTGTTTCCATGGGGGCAGCATTAGGCATCAGTTCTTAAATGCAACATACAAATCTGATACTGTAGCTAACCCATTCGTTGCAATATGCCTTGATAAACTATTGACATATCCCACATTCCAGTGAACAGAGGTAAACTGAAGTAACTACTTTGATTTAACTAAATAAAAGTAACTACTCCCTTGGGTAAAGTTAAAAGAACAGTGTCAAACAAAATAATACAGCATCAGTTTGTCCCCCCCTTTCCTCCAGCTGAGATGTACTGAATTGTGGTCCTCTCTCTCATGCTGGTAAGTGTTCATACAAACAGTTACTTCGAAACACAATCTGAAGGGGAGCATGTGCTCTTGATTTGAATGAGTATGAACACTTTTGGTGCAGATATTCATTTGAATATTCAGATAGATGTTCAAAATATCAGTAATATTTGCAAATACAGAGCCTGCTATTTGAATCAAACTAATATGCATCCCTTATCTCAGTGCAGTTTCCTGACTTTTAAATGTAGGTTTTTGTAGAATCTTCATACCAGATTAAATAAATTTTGAAATCATGATTCTTCCCAGCTGTCATATTGATTCATAGGTGAAAATATTCCACCCTCATTCTGGGATTTTATGATATATTAGAAAAAAGTGTCACCTGCAAAATTCAGATCTGGAGTTTAAAAGGCCCTTTAACATTTCATTTTAAGATTTTATTTCCCATACAATTTCAGAAAGATGTATGGCTTCTTTCAACTTTGGGGGCTGTCGACTTATTGGGGGCTTTTGCTAAGCTACATTCTCAGCAATGAAAGTACAAACGTGGTTGCTTGGGTGTATGTTTCTTCTGGGTTTTTTTCTGGCTTGTAGTGTTGTGGTGTGTGTGGTGTGTACTTACTTTTCAGTGGTTCGTGTATTTTTTCAGTTATTTTGGTTTCATTGTTTTGTTTTGTAGAATGGCTGGGAAGGCTGGTTTTTGTGTGTTAGTACCTTTGACCACTGTTCACATCTAACTCTTGCAAATTGACATATATGTAGCCTAACCAGCCATGACAGTGCTTTTGCTTTTTAATTACTGGTTTGGTTTGGACCTGTTGGGCTTTTTTAAAAATTAAGGTGTTTTTTTTTAAAAAAACAACCCACCCCTAAGCGTCACACATGTACATAGGTCACACAGCCGGAGAGCCATCCTGTCCCATTGTACTTTTCTCATCAGCTGTGATAGGTTGTCAGGAGTGCATGTCACAAGGCTGAAAAGATTGTCTGGTCTGAGCCAGCTCGTGTCTCTTCCACTTCTGTGTCAGAGAAAAAACAAAACAAGGGGACGCTCTTTGAAATTAAATGACAGCAGATTTAAAACAAACTAAAGGAAGTACTTTTTCACACAGCGGACAATACAGTTGTAGAACTCGTTGCCAGAGTGTTCATATTCATTAAAATCACCAAAAGTGTTCATATTAATTAAAATCAGACTCGCTGCAGTTAAAGTGAGGATCATAATTAGCTTCAAATGAAAACTAGATAGATTCTTAGAAGATAGAGCTATAGATGTTTACTATTTGGGGATTAAAACCCCTGACATCGGTTTCTGGGAGTGGTTAGTGTAGTTATTGTGATCTGATGGGTCACACCTCTATGGCCTGTACTTTTCTTTGGTGCTACTGGGTATTTTCAAACGTGATGGTCCTAGTCGCCACCACGCTTTGATCCTGCCTAGAGTGAGATTCCGCCAAACAAACGTGAGGGCGAAATATGTGGCCCCACTGCTAAACAAATGTGCCGGTGGCTGGGGAAGGGCAAGGGATGACGTGTAGACATGGTCTGCGTGGCCCGGCCCCCTCCCTGACGGGCAGGTGTGGCAGCCTATGCAGCTGCTGTGCCCTCCTGGAAAATGTTTGGCCACCAGCCAGAGTTAGGTAGAGCAGGCTGTCATACGTGATGGCCTGCTCTACCCCGGTCAAGGGAAGTCATTTGTGCCACGGCGGGGAGCCCAGCTCACAACCTGGAGTTAATCCTGCCACGGTCCGGGAACGGTTTGCTCCCACCCATGGGAAATATGTGGTGGCAAACATCTGGCGGGCAGAAGCAAACAGCCTTACTTTTGCTAGTCCAATATGTAT
This sequence comes from Sphenodon punctatus, assembly GCA_003113815.1. Lineage (NCBI taxonomy): Eukaryota > Metazoa > Chordata > Lepidosauria > Sphenodontia > Sphenodontidae > Sphenodon > Sphenodon punctatus. The sequence goes on along the minus strand of QEPC01008772.1, from coordinate 1,456,422 downwards.
GATTTGGAAGTTGAAATTAAGCTGTTCTACTGAGCTGCCAGAGGAAGCTTACTCCACAGTTAGGCCTGCCCTCTAGCACTCAGTATTTGTATTGTTTTGTTGTTAGTATATGAAAATAATTATGAAAAAATTAAAAGACTTTAAATATGCGCTAATCACCAATAAACTTTGAAATAATTATATACATTACAGTTCCTTGCTTTATTATACCCATTTGGGATTGGATTTGCTCCAACGTGAATTATATAAAAAAAGAACCTCAGCAAACATTTCTAAGCCAATTTCTGAAGTTCTACTTGTTCACATATTAGTTTAGGTTCAAGATTTCTTTGCTCACAAATCACAGAATTAAATGCAAACTTCTACAATTAAACCATACATCTACCTGGCATATTACCAAATGCCATGGTATCATGCCACTGTGCACTTCTCCTAATAGCCTTATTTTGCTTGATGGCATGTGTTTCATTACATAAATGTTGTGAATGGAGGAAATTGACATAATGCACTGCAGTTTAATAAAACTGTGATATCTAGTTAAGACAAGCCTGCCAAGCTGCTTGGGATGATTATGAAAGAGTGCAGACAGAAGTAAGAACCTCATTAGGAAGTAGCTTCATGTAAATTTTGTATACTGTAATTATGGTATCACTGACTGACCTTTGAGAAGGATGACTTGATTATGTAGGGCACACATTAATTTACAACTGTGAAGTATTGCCAAAGATGTAAATTTAACAAAGCTAAGGAAAATAATTTTAAGTTCTAATGCTGAATATCTGAAGTTGTAACACAATTATACAGTGTGTGCAATGTACTCAGTAGTTTCATTTTTTGCAAACATAATTTAAAATTACATTGTGAAAGTTGACTGTGTTGTGCTGGAAGTTCTAAGTTATGCTGAAAACATGTAGTTCTCAACCTGCAACTTTATTGTCTTTAATTAGACATTTTTTTGGGTTTGCTAATTGTAGTATTGTTTCTTATGGTGGCAAAAAATAAGGACAAATTTAAAAATCGATTCACACCTGATTTAAGATGCTATTGCTCTTTGTTGATGCATCCCAAATGAGACAGGACACCAAAGGCGGGTTTTAACGTTTGCGGTCTTTATTCCAAATTTCAATTCAGAAAGGTGGGGTTAATTGCCTAATGCGATTCAGGTCCAGTACTTAACTGCCAACGCTAGCCCCAGGGGGTTGTTTCGATGTACCCTCAAATAACATCCCCACCCTCAGCTGGCCACACATGAGGAGGACAATTCCTTCCGGAGTAAGGAGGAGGTGCCTGCAGGCTGGGAACTGTCCCTGTCCCTACCGTCCTCGCTGGTCACCCCTCCCCGGGAGGCTACCCTGCCACTTGCCATAACCTGCTTTTGCAATGGGTGTGCCCTATTGCTTAAGGAGATGACTCCCACTTATGCTAATTCTATTATAACCTCTGAACAACAGTACTGGATCCTGGGGATAACTGGATGGGCCTGATCCCTACCTAACATTTAATCTATCTGAAACTTCAACTAGCTTATCCTTCAGGGCCTGTATGTAGCAATCCCTCAGGGGACAGATGAACCCCATCCCTATGGTACAACTTGGACCTCTTGTGGGATAAGACGTGATGGTGGATACTCTCTCTGCCCAGCCCTGCCAACCACTTCCCTATGTCCCTGTTGATCGTCTTTCTAGTTCTGTCTATCTTCCTAGGGTGTACTGCTTACTCCAGGACATCCGCTGAACTAGGTCAGTCCGAAGTATCAAAGCGGATGGGAAGAGCTTTTTTATCTTGGGGCAGAACCCTGCAGATGTCCAGCAACAGGGGGCAGGATAATAGGGATCCAACTATTAGGGGATCTTGCACCCGGAACCATCTCTCTAGCTAGTGCCTGGTGAAGAATCCCCAATCTGAGGGTGGTTGACCTGCCGGACTGCTCATAAAGCCCAGGGCGGCCAGCTTGCTGGCAACCATGGACTTGTCTCAAATACTCACCGGCCCAACACCAGCCCAAAACATGATGGGGAACATAGGCAGGGAGCGGCCAGAGGACTGAGGGATGCGGCAGTGGTGACAGCTGGACTCGAAGGTCGAACCCGAGCCCGAGGTGGGGAGTCAAGCAGTAGCAGAGGCAGTGGCGGGAGGAACAACGCCGCCAGCACTAGCCACGATAGTAACGGTATGCTGGGTATGGGGCAGGGGATGGTCGTGAGGGCTTGCCGGGACCAGCCACCCCTCCCCCCCTTGGAGACCATATTTGAGGACTTATTTTGCCCACCTCACCCCTCGGAGGCAGTGGCTGAGTATGTTTCCTGTCTGCTCCCCTCCCCGCGAGGATTGCAACTGGGGTTTGTGCCATCTGTGCCCCCCCCCGGAGATTGTGATCAGGGATGCTGTGCAGATGCCTCCCCTTGTGGACTTTGTGGCCAGGGGTACTTACCATCACCACCCCCTGCGAGGAGTGTGTTTGGCAACGTGTTGGGGGAAGATCGCTTCCAGCTGGCACCTGGGGCAGGGTGTTGGCATTTCCACTCCCAGGGAGGGGGCGGGGTTCGGGGAGGCCAGCTTCCAGGTCACTCCCTCAAAGGCAGGGACTGGTCGGTGGCCATGCCAGGGGGACGTGCCGAGGGACCTGCCCTTTGGCTGTGGCCTTTGGCTGGGGCTAGCAGATGGAGTCGGGGTTATTAGTATTTAGTGGGAAGGGGAGGGATATGTATATTTAGCCTGTGAAAGGACACTCTCTCCTGGTGAGAGCAGGAGGGTAGGAGGAGGGCTCCCCCCTGGTGGCAGCAGGGTGGAGGTTGGAAAGTAGCTGAGGGAGTTTGGAGGTTGGTAGAATATAGAGGAGAAGTTGAAAGTGTGATGTATTGCTGCATCTTGGTTTGGGGGTTTAGTAGAATTGTATTATGTTCAAATGGATTGTGGGGGGAGGGTTTTTGTAGTTACTGATGATTTTTTGAGATATTATTGGTGCATTGTTGCACAAGATGTATTTGTATTCATGTTGTGAGCCGCCTCAAGCCATTTGTAATGGGAGAGTGCGGGATATAAATTAAAAATGAAAATGAAATGAAATACCCTCAACCTGATTTTCTGTACTGGCCTTGAGGTGGATGATCTGTTGGTGGGGGAGGTGTGAACATTGCCCTTGTCATGGACAGACCGTTACCTCCTACAGACCTGTCTCCTGGAGCACGTCTGCCCTCGGAAGGGTGTGAAACAGCTCGGTTGGTTCATCCCCAGTGATTGATGGAACCAGAAAGGTTCCAGACTGCTCTGGGGGAGCTACCCTCTGATGTTGACGACCAGACGCTTGATGGCCTTGTTGATCTTTGGAAATCCTTGTTGACTGAGGCCATCAATGGAAGGCTCCCAAGCGTTCACTCCCTAGGCATCGGCACTTCAGGCTCCCATGGTACACTGAGGGCGCTTTAAAACGATCCCGCTCACAAGTGGGATCGTTTAATCTGCCGCAAATCCCCCCCGCCTTCCTCTCTAGGATGGGTCTGATGTTCAGAAGAGCATTAGACCCGTCTCAGAGATTATGTGCGCATGCGCATCCTTCTGCGCGCATGCGCGTCCTTCTGCGCATGCGTGCTCTACAAATGGATCCGGAAGTGCGGCTTAAAGCCGGCACATCTGTGATCCGCGTCGTAGGGGGCAGAATCGCCGGGCCGGTCTAACGCAGGGAAGCAAGAAGGACGGCAGTTGGAGCAACAGTGGTACCATTCTTGCACGGAAGCCATCAGATTGCGATACAGAGCTAGTTTTTGAACCTATGCCATGGCTATGCAGGCAGAAAAGAAGGAGTTCTTTGCTGTCCTCCTCACGTCAGTGAAATCTCATCCAGCGGAGCTTTTCTGGGAGGTGAGGGGACTGGTTGGCCCAGCTTCCCTCTGCCTGGAACTGGAACGTTCCAGTGCCCACAGTGATGTGTGTGTTGTTTACTTCGCTGACAAAATCACTTGGATTCACCACGACTTTGGGTGAAAACAGACATGACACTAACCACCCTTGGTGGTTATTTATGCATGTTGAAGGGCTGCATAGGGCACCAATATAGCCCTGCAACATGTATAAATAACCACCAAGGGTGGTTAAAGGGTGGTTAGCGTCATGTCTGTTTTCACCCTTTGACGTTGCGTTTATTACAATAGAAGAACCAGAGGTTATGAAGCCCTGCCGTGTCCGATTTTGTGGGGTCAGTTTCAGTGGGTCTCTCCCACTGATGCAGATGATGTTCTGGGGGCTGTTAGAGCCATTTCTTGTGAACTAGATCCGTGCCCATCCTTAAGGCCAGCTGGAAGACATTGGGGCTGTTGCTGGTAGGGATGGTCAGTGCCTCCCTTCAGGAGAGCAGGGTGCCAAGCTGCCTTAAAGAGGCAGTGGTCCAGCCCCTGTTCAAAAAACCATCTCTGGACATTGACTCCCTTGCTGATTATTGGCGTGTCTCTAACCTTCCCTTTTTAGGGAAGGTTATTGAATGGATAGTAGCTTGACAGCTGCAGGAGCATCTAGACTGACTCAGTTTTCTAGATTCTTTGCAATCCGGCTTTGATCCAGACTATGGCACTGAGAATGCTGTTGTGGCTTTGGTTGATGACCTCTGCTGTGAATTGGAACAGGGCCGTTTGACCCTGCTGATTCTATTAGATCTGTCAGCTACTTTTGATATCGTAGACCATGAGATGTTGGTGACTCACCTCTGGGATCGAGCTGGGGTGGGCAGGACTGTTCTTTAATGGTTCTTTTTATTCCTGACTGGAAGAACTCAGCGAGTGGTACTCTGTGATTATTTTTCATCTCCCCATGGCCTCTCGTGTGGAGTCCCACAGGGTTCCATTCTGTCCCCTCTCCTGTTCAGCATGTATATGTAGCCATTGGGTGAGGTTGTAAGGAGCTCTGTAGTTCGGTATCATCAGTATACTGATGACACCCAGCTCTGTTTCTCTTTTTCTTCATCCGACCCAGACCCCGCAGTCTCAAACGATGTCTGGAAGCTGTGGGGGACTGGATGAAGGAGAGGCGACTGAAGCTGAATCCTGACAAGATGATGATGATGCTAGTGGGGAAAGTGATGTGTGGGATGTCCCCCGTCATTAATGGGGTTTGCCCCCTGTTGGTTCCCTAGGTTCAGAGTCTGGGGGTTTTCCTCAGTGCGCAGCTCTGCCTAGATGCCCAGGTTGGAGATGTGGCGAGGAGCGCATTCCACCAATTACATCTGGTGCAATGGCTTCGGCCATATATCTCAGAATCCGACCTGGCCACTATCATCCATGGATATTTTTAGATGTGACGGGCCTCCCTTTTACCACGGCCCAGGATCCGTTTCGGATTCCGCTTGGGGATCGGGGATGGGGTGGGGCTGTGCGGCGCGATGTGCAGCCGCATAGCCCCGCCCCCCACGCTCCTCCGGCCGGCCGTCCTCCAGGATACGGGTGGGTGCAACAGCCAATCCAGCCGCTGTGCCCGATCCTGGATGGTGGCCGGGACCACGATCCAGGATCAGCGGAAGGTAACAGATGTTACTTTCTGCCGATCCTGGATCGTGGTTACGCTAACCACGATTCCGGAGGTGAGGTGAGGCCGGCCTGCTCACTGGGGTGAACTTCTGGTGGGAATCCTTTAGATGTTACGGGCCTCTCCTCCACCACAGGGGATTGACTGTGGTAAGAGGGAGGCCCGTAACGTCTGAAAATACCCCATGCTTTCATCACTTCAAGACTAGACTATTGTAACATGCTCTACATGGGGCTGCCCATGGTGATGATTCGGAGGCTGCAGCTGGAGCATATTACACCAGTGCAGGACCTCTCCTCTTTTTGACGTCATTGCAAGACCTGGCTGTTCTGCCAGGCCTTTGGCAAGGGAGACGAGTGAGGGTGGGTTTTTATTTACTTTTAGGGATAGGGTACTCATTTTTCTGAATTTTATGTCTTTGGCATCCCCCTCTTCCCTTGGGGCCTAATCCCACTCTTTTCCTCTTTCCCAACTTTTATATTGTTTTATATTGGGTTAGGTTTGATTTTATATGTCTGTATATTATATATTGTAAGCCGCCCCGAGCTGCCTTGGCAGGAGGGGCAGGATATTAAAATTTTAAAATAAATATAATGCCAGCTGCTGCCCCTCTCTGCTTCAAATGAAGGGAAAACTGGAGCATCTGAGGCCCCAGAATGGGGAAACCCAACCCCCAGCCCTGGAGAGACCAGAAGTGTTGGAATTCACGAAACTAACTGTCATAAGCTGCCCTTGTCTGTGCCGCCAGGGATCCTTGTATGGTGTTGTACAGCTCTAGGACCTAAAGCTCCATACTGACGGTGGGAGTGGTTCTGAGGTCAGCCTGACTCCATGTGCCGGAGAGTGGAAATGCTCCATCTGGAAGCAAGAGAGGGCATTGGCTACACCATTATCTATCCCAGCACATGCCTGTCCTGGAACAAAATATTAAAGTTTTAAAAAGTGAGCACGAATGCCCTAACTAGCTTCATGACCCGCAGGGACTGCGAGGACAGCGAATTTATAATGTGGACCACCACCTGGTTGTCACACCAGAAGAGCACGGTGTGGTTCGCGAGCTCTGTTGGCTAGAGGTAGACCCACAGGATGATAAGGAAGAACTCCAGGAAGGTCACTTCTTTGGAAACCCCAGACTCGACCCATGCAGGTGGCCAGGGGGCAGCATACCATCTATCTCTGAAGAATACCCCAAAACCATCAGCTGCATCAGAGTGGACCTGGAGTTCCGCCTCCAACAAGAGCTGGTCCCTCCAGAAACTAGTCCCATTTAAACCTGCCAGGAATGAGGCTCCCATTTCCAGATCATCCTTCATTTTCCTAGTGAGTTGGACATGATGATAAGGCTGGGGGGACGGCTCCAATTTAGCGTAAATGCCGGAACAAGAGGGCCTACCCTGGGGAAACCATCCTACATGCAAAATTTAGGCTCCCGAGCAAGGACTGGAGCTGCCTAACTGTCACTTTACTCGTGGCGAGGCACTCGTTAATCTTAGAACGGAAGGCCATCAACTTGTCCTCGGGTAGGTGGGAGACAGCAGCCACCATGTCCAGCTCAATGCCCAGGTATGTTAAAATGGTGGATGGTCCCTCCGTCTTTTCCAGGGCAAGGGGGATCCCCATCTCTTCAGTCATCCGTTGGAAGGTCTGCATCAGTTTCCATCATTTCCCAGTGTCCGCACAGCCGATAAAGAGGAAGCCATTGAGATATTTCATAATTTCCCCTGCGTCGGCTCGCTGCCACACCACCCGCTCAACTAGGGAGCTATATCTCTCAAATGCCGCACAAGAGATAGAGCAGCCCATGGGCATGGCCTTGTCAAAGTAATAATAGCCTTGAAAATGGAAGCCCAACAGCGGAAAACTGTCTGGGTGAACCGGAAGCAAGCGAAAAGCAGACTTAATGTCGCACTTCACCAGGAGGGCACCATGGCCACAGCGCCTAACCAATGCCACTGCTGAATCAAATGATGAACTGATGTTAGCTTCCCCGGGTATGGCATTATTTGCTGACCTGCCTCGCGGGTACGATAGATGGTGGATTAGACAAAAATTTTCCAGGGCCTTTTGGGGGACCACTCCCAAAGGTGAGATCACCATGTTTGACAAAATGGTGGGGGGCAGGAAAGGGCCATGCACCCCTTTCTTTGGCAATTTTGGCATGGACAGTGCATTCCATTCCCGCTACGGATTTCAGATTAGGGGCAACTCTGTGCTGCTGGACAGTGCCTGTGGGGATTTCACACCTGATTTAAGATGCTAATGCTCTCTCTCATAGAGAGACTGACAGTGCATCAGTGCCTACTCAAGATGGAGCTCTCTCAAAGTGATTATGTTTGCTCAATACTAAACTGCATTTTCAACAACTTTTCTGATTTAACGAGAGAAAATATTAAAGCAAATGGAAACTTGGATTGAGAGTGCACGTAAAAGTGCCAATTATTTTACACTAATTTTAGAAGTCACCAACTTCCTACACACATAGGAACTTGAAAGATCTTCTAAAGTGATATTAGTAAGCTTCGCTACACATGCTCCTTTTTCTTATTTGAATTACATTAGATTAGAACCTGCTAGCTCACAAAAAGGGAAGGCAGAGCTACTGTCAGTTGGTGACTTCTAACATTATTGCAGTACATGTGGAGCAGGATACGGCTGCATAATATGATGCAATGTGTTGTTGGCGGTGGTGTCATTTTGTGCTACTTGACTAGGAAACGGGAAACATCACATCAGATGCACAGATTTTACCCCAGGTAATGTGCTAGAGCCAGTTAGTTTGTATTGTAGAGAACTGCAATTTAATAAAATATTGCACACTCTCTTAGAACAAGAAAAACAGGACACCGAGCATATATTCAGGTAGGACGACAGATAAAATGCATGTGTATAATTTAGGAATAAACATATATTGCAATGTCAGTTTTTCAAGTTGTAAATATCTACTTTTCCAGATATTTGTAGATTTCACTCTTGCTACTTTTTTATAATGATAAAAAAAATCATTCAGGAAGTTTACAGAAAAACAAGCTCTTATAAAATAATTTACAGAGATAAGGCATTTTAAGAAACATGTCATGAAATTTAATCTCAGGGTTTGATTGGGCTGCAATTATCCTCTTGAAAGTCAATTTGCTGGAATCCCGCCTCAAAAATGAGTGAAACACAACATGATTCTGTGATTGAAGCCTGTCTGCAGTCAATCCACATAACTGCTGTATAAGGCACATGGACCTGCTCATCTTGTCAAGCAAAGAAAAATCTCATAATCAGTTTTAGCACCCCAGAGTTTCTTCCAATTCTCAAAGTAATATTCCAAACAGCTCAAGTAGAGCACAATAATGCAGAGCTTGGCAGCCAACCTATTGTAACACTGTGAAAGAGCAAGACAGATGATAGAGGCCGTAAATTTATGAAATCCTTTTAGGCCATCTGTATTTCAATATGAAACTTCTCCCTCTGAATTTTTGTCTTTTTCTTTTTGAAAGCACCGAGAACCTGCTAAGAGACAAATAGTTACTTAGCTTTGTAAATCTTCATCTCTGGAGAATTAAAAGATTGATATCAGATTTTAGGGCTGTGGGCCAGATGGAACCCCAAATTGGCGGTACAAGGAGCATTAAAAAAATAAAATAAAAATGGAAACAACATATGGATTGTAAACATATCAACCATTCCCTTCTGAGACAACAAGGTGCCAGAGCAGAGAGGGACTGTCGTGGGTGGGGAACCACTGGGAAAGAAGCAAAGAACAGACGGGCATCAGGGAGACAAATGACTTCTTCCCTGCAGCTGGGAGACTCAAAAATCTGTTTGCTGTTGGCCTCTAAAACCCTTTAAATTGTTTTGTGGTTGAAAGATACAAAACAGGAAAAGTAAAATATAAATTAGAAATAATTACATAGAGCTCCTAGGAATGCACCAATACATAACTGCTTCTGGCTTACTGCGGTCTGAGATCCTAAAACTGAAACGAGAGAAATTATTTTCTGAGGAGAGAGAAACCTCATTCAAGAGAGAGCCCATGGCTCATTACTCCTAATAGTGTCTCCTGATGCTGCCAGCTTATTTGGCAAGAGAAACAAGACTAGTATCACTCCTGGTTTACCCCACACACTTCAGTCACTTCCTTATTCAGTTAAGCTATATGCCTCATCTTTGCAGGGGTGTAAGCTATAACAGATGCAGCAGGTGCACCTGCCCACAAAGATGTAGAATACAGGTATGCACTGGTGTAGGGCGTCCCAGACGGGGGCCCATTCTATTTTCTGCACCAGGGCCCATTCCCACCTAGCTATGCCCCTGCAACTTAGGGTGTTAACGAAAAAGACGTTAGCTCACACTAGGTGGGTGTCCACCTGCCCATTTATTAGGTGTTTGCCCCCATTGGTCATGTGGTCTCCACGCACCAGACCCACAGCCCCCAACTACAGCGTGGTCTCAGAGAATGTGGAACCCAGGGCCAGCCTTAGTGAAAGCGGGGCCCTGGGTGGGGAAAAGAATGTGGGGCTCAGGGGGGCACTCCCCACTGAGCTCGGGGTGTTACTTACTGGGCCTGGGCTCAGGGACAGTCTGTTACAGACTGAACCAGGCAGCCGAGGGGGCAGTTTACTTTCGGCTAGGGGAAATGAGGGGGAGGCGGGGCCTCTGCCGTTCTCTTTTTCATTTTCCCTGCCCGACTGTGACAGGTAGCGGGGGGGGGGCACGGAGTGTGGGAGAGGCGGGGCCTCCACTTCTCCCTCATTCTTGCTGGCCCCCTTCCGCTGCCTGTCAGACGTGCAAGCCGGCTCCTGAGGGCCCCACGCTCAGGGCCGGCCTTACCGCGTGGTTTGGGCTGGGAACTGGGCACGGGGCCCCCTCAGGAGCGGGGCCGTTGGAGGCCACCCCTAACCGCCCCGCGGTAAGGCCAGCCCTGGTGGAGCTTGCCATGCTGGTGAATGTGGGCTGATGTGTGCCTACGTGTCTGTGTCCCATCATTTAGGTTGTGTGCAGTGCCTCTGCGCAAACAGGTCCACCGGCACCATAGAGTCGCAGGCGAAAATCCTAGAACATTCGAGGAACAACGGCTTCCTGCCCCTCTTTCTGCTCTTGCTTTCACTGGTGCCACAAGTGAGGGTGCCTGCAAGCATATAAAATACACACAGGGACTGCCCATTTATTAGGCTAGACACGCTAAACAATAACATGTGAGTGGGAGCTGAGTGAGTGGGAACAAACATCTCGTTTGTTAACACCCATAGAGATGTTTCTGTGGGGAAGCTAGTCTCTGTAGAAGTAGACTCTATTTTAACTGCAAGAATTTCCTCTGTTTTCTGATGTGTGTGTTAAGTAGTCAGTCTATGCTTCTAATATTTAAAATTTAGTGTGCTGTTTTGTTTTTAACCAAGAGGGCACTGGCCCCTTAGAGACCTATTCAAATAAATTTTGCTTAAAATTTATTTTTTTGTAGAACAGTGTTAATTTATTCTTTAAATTTATTTATTCAGACTTAAGGCTTAGGGTGGCTTACAAAATAAAACATAAAAATACATTAAAATATATAAAAAATCCACCAACCTCCTAAAAACCCTCCACCTAGCTCCTATACCTGTCTGCCAAATGTTTGACCCCAAAGCAAGGTTTTACATAGCCTCTGGAAAATATTAATGCATGCGCAGAATGGTTGCCCTCTTCCAAAATGGCACTGATGTTGCCGGCGACATTTTGGATAAGGGTTGCACATGTGCAGAATGGCCTGCCTCAGTGGCCATTTTATGCGTGTGCACTGCCAGAGTGGGGAGCTCCAGTAGCGTTTCCTGAACTGGAACGGCAAGGCAAGAAACAAGAGGCCTCGACTGCTGCAGCTCCAGCACCTGGAGGGGGAGAATGCCTGGCAGCAGAACTGAATCCGTTGCAGGGTGGCCGGGCCTACTCCCATGCCAGGTTCTGGAGCTGACTCTGATGTCTGGTGGCCAGGCCTTCTCTGCTGCCCTGCCCTGCAGCGGAGAAGGCCCGGCAGTGGAGCCAGCTCCTGCCACCACCCACCAGCAAAGGAGGCCCAATTGCACCCGGCTGCTGGTCACCGGCAGTGGAACCAGCAGCCACTCCCCCACACTCATCCTCTGGACCTGGATCGTCGATGGTAAGTCCAGGGCCCCGGGGAGTGGGGGTAAAGCCAGGCCCTGGGGCTGGGAGTTGGAGGCATTAGGGATGTGGATCCCCACTTCCCGAGGCCAGGAGTGGGCCCTGGGGAATGGGAGTGGGGTGGATTAGGGATGGCCCACCCAGGGGTCTTTTTCGGTCCCAGACCACTGTGTTTTAGTCCATGGTTCTCTTTCCCACTGAAGTCAATCGGAAATAGAACCGAGAACCGAAACC
>QEPC01008772.1:1383045-1443807 GCA_003113815.1 Sphenodon punctatus | reverse complement strand
GGGCTTGAGTAAGGAGGTGGGTACCCGCTAAGTCAGCAGACCGTGCATGTACTTACTGACGAAACTGCAGTACCCCTCCCAGGTAAATAACCCCAGTGCGTACTGCCTGCGCCTGGCACTCCCCATCTCTTAAGGAGATGACTCATTTCAGTTCCTAACCTATTTGACCTACTACAGCATACTGGACCCCCGCTGAGTGTGACAATTATTGATGAAATAAAATCTGTCAATCGAATTGCACGAATTGTACATGTCACTGTCCCAACGTTCTTCACATTCACTTAGCCAAATTACTTTCCAGATTAAAACTTATTAAAATTAGTAATTATAGCCAATTAATAATCCAATCAAACCTATTTAATCTATTCTGCACTGATGAAGGGGCGAAACGAGCGACCCTTGAATTTAGGCTAGTCGCTAAAATTCCCTTTCGGCTCCGTAAGGGCAACCAGTAAATACCACATTGCTAGAGGTGAGGTGGGCGGGCTGCTTCGTGCTCCTGCTTGGACTGCCGCTCACATGCGGCCAGAACAACTCCGCCCTGCCTAAAGAGGGCGGAGCCCAGTGGAAAATTCCAAAGCGCGGCGGCTCTGCGCACGCGCACCCGCTGTTGCCGGGCAGATGTCCCAGTGGCCGGAAGCACGCCCAAGTGCTCCGCCGCTCCACTCCCATCCGGTCTTCTCCGCATCCCATGGATGGGGGCCGGACAATTACCCCGTCGCCGCCATTACGGCGGTGAAGGGGGCTTCCATGATAAAGCTTAGCTGGTAGATGTGAGAGGAAACTGAATCAAGTTCAGTGTCCCCATAGATATGTTGGCTCTGCAGTTCCAGCTTGTTTGGTCACCAAAGTAAAAACTGCTATGGATTTGGCACACACAAAGCTGACCTGGACTGTGAGGAAAAGCCACTGGAGACAGTCAGAGCCTTTAAGCTAATTTGTGCAGGCATGGGAAAAGTACCCTGGTGAAAAGGGAGCTGTCATTTGTATAGAGTAGTTTTTCAGAATAAGATTAAGACACTTTTGAGACACTATATGACCAATGGGCAAAAAAGCTTATTGCAGTTCTTGTGATACAAGTTTTATTGAAGTCCGTTGGAATGTCACCCATTAAACTGAGGAAAGAATTTGTCCCTTAGATTGCTACTGTGCCCAGCTCCCCCCCTCTTCTCAGCTCTCTAAAATTCTGTCTTCTTCTTATTAAGATATCACCACTGGTCTCTGTCAGATTATGCCAGGAATTATATGAAATCATGGGTATTTTCTGAATTTAGTATCAGTGCAGTTTCCAGGCAACATTAGTCCTCGTCTTCACCTACAAAGGCTTCATAACCTCACTCCCCCCAACCTCTCTGCCCTGATCTCCCTCCAAACCCCTATTTGAGCACTACGCTCCTCTCCCATCTCCTCCCTCACCCTCCCACACCTCCCCTGCTCCCCCAACCGCCTTCGTCCCTTCTCCCTCACTGCCCCGCACACCTGGAACTCCCTCCCTGCCTTCATCTGCCTTGCCCCCTCCCTTCGTACCTTCACGTCCCTCCTCAAAACTCACCTCTTCTGCTCTGCCCTTCCTAACTCCTGCTAATCATCCCCACCCAGGATTATCCCCCCACCTGTTATCTGCAAACTCCCTATTTACTGTAACCGAGCCAAGAGAGTGTACTTGAATTCTCCCGTCTTCATGATTGTCGCATCCCTTGTCTCTCCCTCTGTTCCCCCTTCCCTCTCTCCCCTCCCCCTGTCTTTAGATTGTGAGCTCTTGGGCAGGGACCGTGTCTATCTTATTCTCTGCAAAGCGCCTGGTATATCGCTGGCACTATATAAATGCTTATAACAATTAATAATAATAATAATAATAATAATAATAATAATAATAATAATAAATATCCACCACCAGGGCCGGCCTTTGTATCAGAACCAGTACCCTTGAGGCACTGGGGCGGCTTTTTCTGCAGAGCCCTTCCCCTAATGCATGTAATCAGCAGTAAACTTACAATGAAACATATAGATTGAGTCTTTATGAAATGGATACACAGTCTGAGGACGTGTCACTAAACGAACCATTCAGTGGTGTCTACCTTGTATGAGGGATATGATTTGAGGGAAAACGCTAAGTATCTTTTTAAAGGTTAACTTAGAATTTGCTGAGCACTGTTCACCTCAGTGCATTTTGAGAAGAGATTTGCAGGTCATCTTTATGGAGGGGGTGCGATTTAGCTCAGTAGCAACATTCTAAAATAAAAGTAATTCATGATTGCATTCCCTTTAGAAAGAGGGGGAGAGAGGTTAAAGTACTTTACAGCAAGTGTGAAGGCAAAAGCTACTTGGCATTTACAGCTGATTCTGGAATTACAAAGGTGGTCAGAAAGATCATACTCCACTAACATAGTAAGTTGTTATGCTAAACGCACCCACTCATACACACTCTAAAAAAGGAAATCCTTAAAGGACCTCTGCTCAGGAACAGTATTCTGTTTCTTTGCTTTTCACTCAATATTGGTCCCTCTTTGATCCGTAGACACGGAGAGATGGTATATGTTCAGTTGCTTTACTCACTGGAAATGTTAAAGCCATATGCTGTTATAACTGATCCCTGCTTGAAGTGTTTCATTTCTGATGCAATCTTGAGGTGAGCATTATAAGTGAAGAATAATCCCTGCTCTCTCTGAGAAGCAATGGGGAGTCAAACTGCAGACATCCAATGTCAAAGATAGCCTTCTAAATAGATTTTGTGTGTTTGAGAGAGAGAGAGAGGGGTGAAGTGTATTGGAGCTTAATAAGGCTGTGTTTGCAGATCTCAGAGCTTGGGGCATAACAAAAGTGAAGTCACCGAAGAATACGACCTTGCAAAGAGTGAGATGGATAAAAATCTACATGAGCTTTGGGAATAATGGAAATGAGGCACAGTCCAAATGAATGAAACCTTTGAAGGTTGATTTTGCCTTCACAAAGGTTTTTGATAGAGTATGAAACTCCCAACAAACCCTTAAAAATGGCAATTTTAGTACTGTCCATATATTTCCGTATTCAAGGCTTTTCAGAGAGACTGGGATTTGACAGCTATAGAAAATTTTATTTCCTATTAAATGCTAGAATGAAAGAATGTTTGCCTGCTCCTACTATATAGAATATTTAGTAATTCATTCTGGCATATTTTGTCTTGTGATGGCAGACTCATGTACATTGTTAAAAAAATTAATTATCTTTAGTGCATTCCATATTTTATAAAATACTGATTTGCTTTTTTGAGCTAAGAAGGGAAAAAAATAAGTGCCCCCCCCCCTTAAATTATATTGACTATTTTATATTTTAGGTAGTTGACAAATATAGTCTGTGTTTCAGTCGCAGTAGTAAGTGAGCACCACATCTTCACTGGGTAATTTCAGACATGACGGGCCGTTCGGCCCACCACGGTGAACCCTGGACCTGGATCCGTCTTGGATCCCGGTCCATGATCAGACCTGCTGTCCATCAGACGTGCCGGCCTGATCGGAAAGGGAAATCTCGGAGGGGGTGGGGCTGCGTGGAGCGACGTGTGGCTGCTCAGCCCTGCCCCCCAGCATATCCCTGGCCTCCCGCCCTTGGGGAGACGGGCGGGCGCAGCGGCCAATCAGGCTGCTGCACCCAATCCCGTCCCGTCGTTGGGACCCGATTCCAGGATGGGGCTGGGAAGCAGATGTTTATTGTGGCCATTGCCAGCCCCATCCTGGATCATGGACAACCTAACCACGGTTCTGGAGCTGAAGCTGGCCTCAACTCCAGAACCATGGTTAGCTTTGAACCTCACCAGGAATTCTCCGTGGTGAACATCTGGCGGGGCTCAAACAGACGTTACCGCAGCCGGTGCCACCACACGGGATCCACTGTGATTCAGTGGGGTGAGCAGCGATCCCGTAACGTCTGAAATTACCCACTGAGTAAAGGAATCAGAACAGCAGGATAAGGGCAAATTTCAACAAACTTAGGGATTTAGTGAGTAAAATCCTATAGATGAAAAAAATATGAAGAGGTAAGGAAGTCCAGGGGGTTGGAAGTTCTGCAAAGGGATAATATCAGAAGCACAGTTGCATGCTAATCCAATGAAAAGGCAAACTGAGGAGAATCTTAAGAGATTGACTAGTATGTTTTAAGGACTAGCACAAGCATGTCAGAAGAAGCAAAGTCACAAAATGAGTTACAACTAGCAAAGGATGTTAGAAATAAGGAGGAGTTCTATGGGGAAGTAAGAAGTAACAATTCACTGCTCAGTGGGGGAGGGAGGAGCTCTTAAAGAAAAAAAATACTGAATTATTGAATGCTCATGCTTCTCCATGTTTATATGCTGCCATTCCATGGACTCTGTTCACAAGGGGGAGTCTCTGTGGATCTATCCCTACGCTCAAACTCCTCTGCTCTTCTCAGACAAGCCACAGCTAGGCTCTGAAATTGACACACACCTAGCTGGCCTTGAAAGTAAGGGCAACTGTGAAATTGACAAGGATGAAGCAAGACTAGGCACATCTGTGATTAATCATACAGACAGGAACTCCAGTGATGACTTATCTCAGGGCGTTTTCAGACAAGACACTCTCCACCTGCCCACCTCCCACCCACCATACATGTTACAGGGCACCCATAGGGCAACACTGTAGCCCTGCAACATGTATAGTGGGTGGTGGGTGGAGAGTGTCTTGTCTGAAAACACCCTCAAAGTTCCCATGTGTCTAGAATAGCTTGCTGACCAATGTCCAGTGGCATAATGATGTCATTGGGTGTTTTTAGACACACATTTCTCCTGGATGTTTGCTGTAACATCGTGAACTTTCTGTGTGTCTAAATCACTGACCCAGATCTTAAACATCCGGATCTTTGAACTTCTGCATGAAACTTCTCCCAGAACTCTTGTGTGTAAAACTTTCTCCTGGTAAACTGCTTTGCTCCAGGCAGCTGTGGTCACTTGGTTTCCATGGCAGCCTGTCACATTTACAGTTGTGGCTACTTTAGGCTGCCTCAGGGCAGTGTTTGTGTGAAGAATGCATCCAGGAACTGCCTCAGGGCAGTGTGTGTGTGGAAAATGAATCCGGAACTTACTTGTGGACTTGTAAACCCAGATTATTGAAACATTCGGAACTTTGACATGTGTCTAAAAATGCCCATTGACAAGACGTTGATTGAATGAAAACAGATCTAATGGCAGCAAGGTGCCTCCCCAGGCCATCCTGGAGTATACCACTGCAGCCGCCATTCCTCGGGTTGGCAGGAGGGCTGTTCACATGAGCAAATCTCCCCCCAAAACCTGGGCATGGAGACTGCCGGCACAGGTCCCTCCATGCCCTTAGGTCAGCCCGAGGAGCTGTCCACATGTAACGTAAGTCCAGGGCCCTTGCTGCTCACCAGGATCAGGTTCCCAATACAGTCCAGCTTGGACGGGTCTGGTCCTGCGTGGATGCACACCGGGCCGGGATGTGGGCTGTCTTGAAGTTGCAGAACAGCTGATGGGGGGAGGGAAGATGGTGAGGTGTGCCCTCACCCGGCCAGAGGGCGCCTGCCAAACAGCTGATGAGAGCACTCCTCTTGGGTCCCCTCATCAGCTGTTTGCACACTCCTGCCCCAACAACAGTTGATCAGAGAGGGAGGGGCTGGAGGAGTGCACGCCTCCGGCCCTGCCAAACAGTGGATCCGGGGGGCCTGAAGGAGCGCACACACACCCCGCCCTGCTGAACAGCTGATTCGGGGCCTGGAGGAGTGAACACACCCTGGCCCTGCCAAACAGTTGTTCAGTGGGGCCAAGGTGAGCACTGGGGCCTGATCCTCTGACCTTACCTCAGGGTGGGGCTTGGCAGCTATAAAACAGACTGAAGGAGACAGACCGCTTTAGCCCAGGTGGCTGGGCTTTAGCCCAGGCTTCATCTCTGACTGCCATCGCCTGATGAATCCTGTAGTGGCTGGCTGCCTCTCCTGGGGAGGTAGTGAATGAACATCTGGCGGTGACAGACCAGACATGCAGGTGGGTCCCAGGCTGGGCAGGCTATCACAGGCTAAAGTGGGCTAATGTCACCTCTCTTTTTCACCCATTGTCATGTTTTCAGCTACTCAATGAGTCTCTTGAAGAATTCCCTGGAGATGTTCCATACAGCAAACCCCTGCAAACCTATGTTCATTCCATGACAGATCCCGAGTTTTAAATGACCAGATGTAATGTTTACCCACGTTAGACAGCTTCTCAGGGAGGGTGGGGAGGAAGCAGTAAGAAACGTTGCTTCTTGGTGAACACTAATGCTGTAATTAATGAAATCTGCGGCACCATTTGAGAACCAAGACTACAGATAAATTTCCTCCTTAGTCTTCCGTCTGTATTTTATTTCTTTATGAGCAGGCATGTCCTTGGCTATATCCTAATGGTGGCACTAGTTAAAGATAATGATATCTTTAACTAGTAAAAGAGAGTATCTTTTACTCCACTTTTAGCCCTTTTGTTAGTACTATTCACTTCCAAATAAAACACACACACACATACACACACCTCCCCCCCCCAAATCCAAATCCAAATCCAAATACTATGCTTTCCTTTCTCCTTAAATAACAGATTTTACTCAGGGTTGAAAAAGATGTCCTGGCATTGGGGCAGCTCCCTGGGATGGAAAAGCACTTCCACCACTCCCTGGGTCGTCTGGCGGCACGGAACAGACATGGCTGCAGTCCCTGGTGGCCGGAGAGCTGCCCCACCAACCCCACGCCCCAGGTAGGATGGGGGAACAGAACAAACTTCTGGGTGGCTGCCTTCCTCACTGCTCCTGCCTCCTCCCCCGCCACCATGACGTGTAGCCATGGCGAACAAGGTGGAGCAAACAGGGGCATGGGACTGTGTTGGCTCAGGATAGTCGCCTAGGATCTTCTGGAGAATGCAACCTACACCCCCCAAAGCAGTCGCAGTCCAAATTCTGGCGACAGATAAACATACACGCAGGTGAATCCCTGGCGGGCCATAGCGGAACAACACGGGCCACCATCTCGTCTGTTTCCACCCTCTATTTATTTTTCCTAATACACAAAGGCTTCTTATTCCATAATTACCAAAGATTCAGGTTAGCAGTTTTACAAGTGCACAGGATTTCTATCAGTCCAACTACGTGTGTATTACATATACATTAAAAAGCTATTTGTGTGTGTGCATTTTTTATTTAAAAAATGCAGAGGTGCATTTTCCTCTTACCTCTTTTATTTTTCTCAGGGAAAAAAGACCAAAGCGCCTTCCTGCAACACTTGAGATGATTTGCCACACCCCCAGTCCAATGCATTTTTGCTTAGGCTTGTATACCTGAGGCATTTCTGAGTAATCTCGCCATCCATCTCAAGCAGCCTTCATCACTGCAAAAATGCATTTCTTTTAGTTTGTAAGACAGATGAATGTGCTCCCTCTAGACCTAAATACACCTTTTCTCCACACGGCAGCTAAGAGGGATGCTGAGGTAATGAGATAGCTTGAAAATATCTGGAAAATAAAATACCTTCTTTTTTATGATGTGCTCAACCTTTTCTGCCCCGGGGCTTAAAGTTTCAAGTCCACTCTCTAATTTAGCTTTCCCAGTATGTGCACCAAAGTACTACTAATAGTTCAGCAGCTAGCACAAGTCAGGCATCTTTGAGTCTTTGCAGAGTTTTTTGAGCTAGACAATTTGATCCACTATATCAACACATTTTAAAATATGGTTTTCTGTCTACGAAGTTGGTTGTGCTTTATACTGATTCCATTTACATAATACATTACATTTACATACATTTAGAATTACTTTCTGAATTGATAACAAATTATTGCTGTATGCTAGTGATCTTGTTGCAGATGTGAGTAGCATATGTTTTATAAATGTTTATAACCACATCAATGGAAGGAGTTATAGATAGTTGTAAGCAACCTTCTGGAGTCAATAACCATTGATTAAAGAATATTAAACCCCACTTTTAATATCATTTATAAACCCTTTATAAATCCATTTCTCTCAATAGCTTCCACAAACGGGTGGAAACAGACATGCATGTAACTCCTGTTTAGCACCTCTTTAACATTTCTTATGCATGTTACAGGGCTGCATTGGCACCCTATGCAGCCCTGCAACATGCATAGGGAATGTTAAAGCGGAGTTAAGGTGCATGCCTGTTTTCACCCACTGTGAGCATGACCAGAAGAAACTTATGCTGAGGATCTACTTATAAACCTTATCTACTTATAAAATATATATCTTCTGATTATAAATCATTTATAAGTAGAACCTTAATATAAATGTGGCTACATCCAATTTGCTTGTATTACATTATTCTCATAAACTCTTCAGTGTAAACCAGACATTTAAATTTAAAAAAAAAAAGTATCATTAGTTAATATTTGTTTTTCTCATCTTTTAAAAGAGCTAAACTATTCGTCAAGGTTTTAAACCTGTAAAATGAATAGATTGATGTACAATCAAGCTACATTTGATATTAGTTTTGTCGGGTCACATCTCTGGTTCATCAAGGAAATGTTTAAGAAGAGAATTTTATCTAATGTGTTAAGCATATTTTATATTCAGATTCCGCAGCATAAGTTTCTTCAGGTCATGCTCATACTGATGCAAGTTATTAAGAGAAACAAAGATGTGTGCCCATTGATATCTGGAAAATTGTTCATTGCAAACCTTCAGCCTCTTTAAATGTTAAACCATATCCTCTGATATTTTTTGCAACTTATTGTGCAACTCGGTTTGAATTGCAAAGTATCTTCTTTATCTAAATTTTTAAAAGACCCAGCAATTTTCAGACAAGCTCACATTGTTATGATGACTGTGTATCTTCAGAATTATTAGGAGAAATTGTTATTTTCCATAATGTTTTAAATACCTATTTCTGTATTAAGATATAGTAAAAATGTATTAAATGCACTGTACTTAGACTTGCCAGCCAAGGCATGTTAGTCATGTCATATGATGCAATTTTAAGTCGTTCATGTACATTTAGAAGATAGATTTACACTAGATTTTATTCAAGTTAAATACAACTTAAACTAATTCCTATTGATCCAACTACATTTATGATTAGTTTTGAAAATCCTCAGGAGTCCCATGCTTTGAATCTTTGTGACCATTTATGATTTATGTATTAAAAGGCATAATTTTATTTTGTTTAATAATTTTTCATTTGCATCGTCTTTGGCCTTATTTGCCCGTATGTAATGACTGTATACAATTAATGCTAAGAGTAAACAAAAAACAAATCATGTGTGTAAAGTAAATGAAGAATCTTGGGTGGAGAAACTTCATGCCAGAAAGTTCCATTAAAAATAAAATAAAATTATTTCCTGCCCTCCTTACAGCAGAAATTTTAGGAACTCATATAACATCGAAAGAAGAAACTTCTATTGTTTGTCTTAAGGTGGCAAGAACTGACTTTGTCTTTTCCACTGACAGTCTTTCTAGTTCTGAAAGGACTGTCAACCTTTTTTTTAAATAAACTTTTCTCCAGAAATACTAAATTCTCTTAGCTGCCACTCCCAGTTTGAAAATCATTTTAATCTCCTCCAGGAACTCAGACCTGATGTCTTTCTCATCCCTCTCCCAATTAAACTCACATGCTAGCAGACCCACATCTAGAGACACTTCCTTATAGTGAGACAGCAACAAAGAACTGAAAGAGGAGAGAGAATGGCTAACCATCTAGAGAGAACATTCACCCAACTCTTTGAGCATATATTTAATGAGGAGTCAGAAAATTGCATCTGTAAATGTAAAGTCAATCTGATTCTGTACTAAATATGTGTGAAAATTACAATTGTTCAAACAGTGTAAGCTCTCGAGCAGGGACCATGTCTATCTTATTCTTTCTAAGCGCCAGGTACATCGCTGGCACTATATAAATGCTTATTATAATAATAATAATAATGGAGCCAACTTTGGATAGATTTTTATGACAATAGTAAGGTTCATCTCTGATACTGGGATTCTGGGATAACATCACAAAATTTCAGTTGTCTGTTTCAGTGCATGGAATCTGAGCCACTGAGCTGAGTCTCATTCATGAAAATAGATGAACTATTTTGGCTAGAACTTTATGAAGTGTGGAAGCAGTAGACCATGTGACTGAATTTGTAATGGCAGCTGCTGTATCATGTTGTAAGTTAATTACGTTGTGTACTGTTTTTTTATTTATTTATTCAAAACTTATATCCCACCCCTCCTGCACAAAGGCAGCTCGAGGCGGCAAACAACATACACACAAAAAATAATTCAACAATAAAACATTTTAAAATAAATCTACAAATTTTAAAACGAGTAATAAAAACACACCCTGTCTCCTGACCCCACCTACCCCACCCCCTCGCCAAAAGCCTGGTGGAACATCCAGGTCTTACACAAATGTCAAAACAACAGGAGGGTGGGGGCCAACCGAGCCTCCTCCAGGAGTGAATTCCACAGCACAGGGGCAGCCACCGAAAAAGATCTCACATCAGTGGTCACCCTTCTCACCCAGGGAACCTCCAAAAAGGCCCCCATGGACGATCTCAGGGGTCGCACGGGCACATGGGGAGTGAGGTGATGCTGCAGATAGGCAGGGCCCAGGCCGTGAAGGGCTTTAAAGGTCAAAACCACCATATTATTATTTATTATTATTTTATTAACATTTATATAGCGTCGGTCATGTACCTGGCGCTGTACAGAACATAGACATAGACGCAGTCCCTGCCTGTGGCTTACAATCTAAAAAGCAAGGAGGGGGAGGCAGAGAGAGGGGACAGTGGGAGAGACAGGGGAGAAGACAAACAAACATTCAGAGCCCGGAGCACAGGTGTCATGTACTCCCTGTGGCCCGCCCCAGTTAGGAGACGGGCTGCAGCATTCTGCACCAGCTGCAGCCTCCGGACCAGCTTCTCGCGCAGAGCGCGTTGCAGTAATCCAGCCTCAAGGTGATGAAGGCATGGATGACAGTGGCGAGGTCAGAGTTTGAGAGATACGGCTGAATCCGCCGGACAAGATGTAACTGCCGAAACGCACTCCCCGCCATGGCCACAACCTGAGATTCCAGCCTGAGCCATGAATCGAGGAGCACACCCAGACTCCGTACCTGCGGGACCATGGGAGGGTGACACCCCCCCCCTCCCACAAGAGGAGATTCAACCACTCCCAGGCCCCCCAGACCCTCGCCCACCAACATCACCTCCGTCTTGTCAGGATTCAGCTGCAGATGGCTCAACCTCAACCAAGCACCCACAGCTGACAGGCACTGGGAAAATAAGGAGACTGCATGGCCTGGGTCGATGGAAAAAGAG
Organism: Sphenodon punctatus; assembly: GCA_003113815.1. NCBI lineage: Eukaryota > Metazoa > Chordata > Lepidosauria > Sphenodontia > Sphenodontidae > Sphenodon > Sphenodon punctatus. The sequence continues at coordinate 1,432,535 of QEPC01008772.1, read as the reverse complement.
AGGTAGAGCTGAGTGTCGTCAGCATACTGATGACACTGCATGCCCTGAAACCCTCTCACGATCTCCTCTAACGGCTGCATATAGATGTTAAACAAGAGGGGGGGGGGCAGAATGGCACCCTGCAGGACTCCACACGCGAGGTCCTGGGGGGAAGACGTACACTCCCCCAAGACCACCAGGTGAGTTCTCCCGGCCAGGAATGAATGAAACCAGTCCAAGACCGTCCCGCCAATCCCGGCACGGTCCCGCAGGCAAGTCACCAACACCTCATGATCGACTGTGTCTAACGGAGCCGAAAGGTCTAGCAGGACCAGTAAGGTCTGACGATCCTAGTCCAACCCCAGACGGAGATCGTCAACCAAGGCCACCAATGCAGTCTCTGTACCGTACCCAGGCCAAAACCGAGACTGAGAGGGGTCAAGGAAACCAGCGCGGTCCAGGTGTTCTTGGAGTTGCCATGCCACAGCCCGTTCAATAACCTTCCCTAAAAAGGGAAGGTTAGAGACTGGCCGATAACTGGCAGGAGCATCAGTGTCAAGAGATGGTTTCTTGAGCAGGGGCCTAACCACAGCCTCCTTCAGGCATTCAGGCACCCTACCCTCCTGAAGGGAGGCACCAACCACCCCAGTCAGCAAGGGCTGTAACGTCTCCTGTCTGGCTTTCACCAGCCAGGACGGGCAAGGATCTTGTTCACAAGTGGTGGCACGAACAGATCCCAACAAGGACTCCACATCGGCAGGTGACACCATCTGAAACCAATCCCACAAAACAGGACAGGACGGGCATCCATAGCCCCAAGATGATTTTGGTGTGCATGCTCTTTTGGTTCCTACGTGTTTCATTTTCTTATCACCTTTTATGTCTTCTATGAACATATGGGAGCTTCTAAAGTAATACATTAGGTAAGAAATAGAATTATCTTGCTGTCTCAGTAGTAAGCTTCAGCTTCTGGGGTTCCTAGCCTTGTATACAATTTATCTTCCATGTGTCTCATGATCTGATGACTATTTAGTAGTAATGGTCACCCACACGGTGTGTCTGGACACCATGCTGTTCGATAATGAGAACTCCTGGAATTTTGTGAAGGCACAAATTAATCATCATAGTGCCAATTAAAAAGGCCATTAGAAATGCTATCTGTGTCCATCAATCCTTCATAGATGTTTTTTTGTTTGTTTATTTTAAAAATAGAAACACGGTTATACATTATAATATAACACCTGACAGAATGTCTGTGCAAGACAAGGTGATTTGGTACCATATCTATTGTTGCTGTGGAATAGAACAAAAATTACAATGGATTGGAATCACAGATAGTCTGAACTGAACTTTGATGGTATGGTTTTGACTGGATGTTTTTTGTTTGTTTTTTAAAATATCAATGTAGTGCTAGGTTGAGTGGCAAAGCAACAACTACATTTCTCCATTCCAGGCATATGTTGGAGGACTTAAATTTGGAGAACATTAATGCTGAACTATGACATTTAGGCCTAACATCTTTAAAGTGTTTCTCAGTATGTACTTTTCAGCATCTATCACAGTGGTTCCAAAGCTTTTGGCATGTGTTCCCCCTTCTAGTTTTGAAACTTAAATATAATTCCATGATCGATGATTACAGTAAAGGCTATCCACTACCAGTCGAGATTGTGACTTCATCCACAGATGGTGTGACCTCTTCTTGTGTCCCAACCCATAGTTTGATAATCTCTGATCTAGCACAATGAAATCAGTATATAATTTGTGGCCAACAGGTGCTAACATAATGTAACTATGTTGTAGCCTTGTTATAATGTGGTATTTGGGAGCCATGCCTCATACCACAATATAACCAAATTTGTGTTATAATGACACACTATATAATGAGGTTGCAGTACAATAACAATAGTAGCAAAAATACAGAACTGATATGGGTAATTTCAGACTTTTCAGACGTTATGGTTGAAACTCCTGTGGTGACCAAAAGTCCCATAATGTGTAAATGATTCCTGCCAGATGTTCACCCCAATGAACCTCCAGCGGGAATCATTTTAACCATGATTCCGGGGATGGTGCCGGCACCATCCTCGAAATCATGGTTAGCGCAACCATGATCCATGATGGGTCAAATGTAATGTCTGTAACGTCTGGTCCCGGCAACGATCCGGGATCAGGCGCAGCGGCCAGATTGGCCACTGTGCCCGCCCGTCGCACGGAGGGAGGGCGGCTGCAGGAGTGCGGCGGGGGGGAGGGGGAGGAGAGGCTGTGTGGCTACACGCTGCACCACACAGCTCCGCCCCCTCCCCGATCCCCAGAGAGAATCAGCCCGGCACATCTAAAGGACAGGTTCCTGAACAGAATCCGAAACGGATCCCAGTCCATGATTCAGCGTGGCGGGCCAAGAGGCCTGTCACGTCTGAAATTACCCTATGTCATGGATGCTTCTCCGGTAAAGAACTCCTGAGACTTACATCTGTGAACAGTACATTTTTGTGAAGGTATATTGAATTCTTCTTCCAGTATGACATACAAGAAGAAATTCAAGAAAAATAATGAAGGTGTGAAGTGTGGGTTTAAAAGTAGAACTTAATTTTTTTTTACTATACATATTTTTTACAAGATGTAGGTAAAGTTTATATCTCAAATAGAGCTGTGGCTAGTCTGTTTTTAAAATGAAGCACCTTTTTCTTCTGCAAGTTTGCTAATTATCTCAAATCCCCCCCCAAAAATTAATTTGTTCATTTCCTTTTTAAAAGAACATAAAATACAAGGGATATTTAAAAAGTTCAGTCCTTTGTATTATGACGTGGTGGTGGTTTAATTAAAGACATTAACAGAGGGCTGTCATGTGAGAGACATTAAAATATCCATATACTGTGTGGTGGGGACAGCTAGAGAATGGGTTATGTGCAAAGACTTTTTTCAGCCACAGTGAAGTAGGCTGAATCTTGTTACCTTTTGATCATATTACCATCTGCAGGTCAAGCACGTATCACTTCATAGGTGAGAAAAGAATGCCTCTATGTATGGTTGCAATTCACAGTAAATAGTTTATTTTACTTTGGATATTTTGAATTAGTGGCCTTCTTCTGCTGCAGACAATTCTTTGTATTAAGAAAGCAATTTAAAAGCTTTGCAACAATGTAAAAAAAACATCACCACCCAAATCTCAACAACTAGGGAGAACCATTTCTATTGGTCTGCAGTTCTTGTTTTTCAAGTAGACTCCGAAAACATGTTTAAAATCTTCTTTACAGATCTTCTTTCCACCGGATCTTGCTGGTCCATAATTGTAATCCCTTATTGCTAGGTATTTGTCAGGGGTGAGGAACTTCTGGGCAGTGATCCTTTTGTAGCCCGTGGGCAGTTGCCAAACAGCGTCTGGAGGTCCCTTGGCACCCCCATTCAGTCCATGCTTCATAGCTTACCAGAAGCCAGACAGTTGCAAAGCACCCCTGGGTCAGCAGCCACACCTCCTACATAGATAACATGACCACAAGAGGGGATTAGGTTCTTTCCCCTCCCCCTTGATACCAAGGCACTTCCTGTGTATGATGATCGGCAGAGGCCTTATAAGACTCGAAGGCTTTGGCAAGATAAGCAAGTAGGTCGGTGGGGATGGCCTGGAGTTGGGAGACCCAGTCTAGGGCAGCAGGTATGGCAGGAGTTTCAGCGAGATCCAGATGAAAGCGAGGATGGTACCCATAGTTAGTGTAAAATAGAGATTTTCATGCCAGGCAGGTGGTGTTGGTGCTGTGAGTTTCAAGTGTGGTGGGTAAGAGGACCCCAGTGGTGGCTCCTTCTTTGTCCCTCACATTTCCTCCTTCCAAGAGAAAGCATCTGCTATGTAATTGTGACATCTTGGTTGGAATTTGAGGAGGAAATGAAAGCGGGAGTGGAACAATGGCCGCCAGGCCAGGCATTGACTGGTGAGATGAGCAGTGTGAAAGGACTGTAGGATCATATGGTCTTTAAGAATCCAGATGGGATGTGAGGAACCCTCTACTAGGTGGTGCCACTCTTCCAGGGCCTCTTAGATGACAAGAAGTTCCTTGTCCAGAATTGGATAATTTCATTTGGAGGTGGAGAGACTTCTGGAAAAAGAAGCGCAAAACTGCAGTGGCTCCTCTAGATTGGGAGTCCAGGACAGCACTGCTGCCATGGTAAAGTTGAAGGCATCAGATCATATGAGAAAAGGCTGCTGGGTGTTAGGATGTCGCAGAAGTGGTGCTGAGACAAAGGGTTGATTCTGGCCCTGAAAAGTATCATCTGCTTCTGAGTCCAGTGGTAACAGGACCCCTTTCAAAGGAGCATGCTTAGTGGAGTAGTCAGGGCATAATAGTGGCTGATGAAGCATCAGATGAAGTTGGCAGAGTCCAGGAATCACTGAAGGCCCTCAACAGTGGTCAGAGGTTCCCATTGCAGGACTGCTTGCACCTTGCAGGGGTCCATAGATACCCAAAGGGGAAATCTGGTAGTTCAGGAAATCTGTGGCGGAGTGCAGAAAGGGACACTTCTCCAAGTCTGCATATAGACCATGAGTGCAGAGACACTGCAGCACTGTCCAGACATGCGTAATGTGCTGCTCCAGCGAATCAGAAAAAAATAACAATATCATCCCTGATGTTGACTTGTATTTGTTTGTTTCTGTATGTTTTCGCTTTGGTCGTAATAAATTATTATTATTATTATTAGAATATCATCCAAATAAATAATCACATACATGTCAAGGAGATAGTGGAAGACTTTGTTTATAAGGTGCTGGAAGATAGAAGTGGCATTGTCCAGGCCAAAGGGCAATACAAGATATTAATAAAGACCATATTGGGTACAAAATGCTGTCTTCCACTCATCACCTGCTGTATGCGTACCAGATTATATGCTCCTCATAGATCTAATTTGTCATAAATGGTGTCCTTGTGCAGGTGATTGAGCAGTTCAGGAATCAATGGAAGTGGATACCGGCTCTTAGCTGTCATTCTATTCAGTCCCTGGTAATCTATGTATGGTCATAAAAAACTGCCTTTTGGGGGGACAAAAATAAAGGGGGCCCCTGGTGGAGACACCCAGATATTCTAAAAGAACTTTGAACTCGGGTGGAGACAAGGCATGGATGTGCTCAAATGGTACCACCGCATTGGGAAACAAGTTGATGGGGCAATCATACTTGTGGTGAGGTGGAACTTGGTAATGCCTTGGTGATGCCTGGAAGGGCCAGGGAAGGAAGGGTGGCTATCGCTCTGTGTGATCCATATATGATGGTCAAGCACTGTTGCTGATAGTGGGATGATTGGAAGGTGATAGTGCAGTGCCTCCAGTCAATGGTGGGCTGATGGCAAGCCAGCTAGGGAAGGCCAAGGAAGGACCACTTTGTGCTGTGGGGACAAGATGAGTTCCGGTTGGGTCCGCTCTTTATGGTCACTGATCTGGAGCCACACAGGTCAGGTCTAGGTACAGACATAACCATTGATGGTCTCCACCAGCTCTGCATGGTCATACAAAACATGGGCTTTAACATCCCATTAAAGCACTTCACCAACTGTGGTAAGTCAAGGTGTGGAAGAAGCGGACACTATACTGCTGCCACAATGTTTCACGGAGATTGACGTGAAATTTGACCACTGGTCCAGAAGGACCTCATTAGGGAGCCCAGCCCCAATAAAGATAGTCAGCAGGGCATCAATCACAGTATCCTTCCTTCATGGGGGAAGAGAAGAGTGTGTGTGTGTGTGTTTCCCACCCCACCCCCCCATGTCAAGAGCCTGAGCCGGTTCTGGGATGCTAAGAAACAAAAGCAGGATCATCCCTGTCCCTCAATTTACCTAGTGCCATATGCCCCCGATCTCCACTAATCAATCATATATTTATATACACCCAGCTCCTACAGTGGCAGCTCCCAGTGTAGTTCCATGTTGTTAGTGTGAAATTTTGGTAAAATATTGCTGAACAAAAATTTGCAGGAAACATTAAAAAAAAAAAGTAAGCATAAGTTAACTGAGGAGTAAGGTAAATAACAAGAAAAACAGTGTTGATGGTATTGTCCATTTCTCTGTGTCACTCACTTAAAGGCTCCTTTTAAAAATGTTTGTTAACTACTGCCAAATTTCCATTTTGCAGCTGGATTTGATGCTGCAAATCTGCAATCTGTGGTTTTGCCACAGAATTTAGGACCCTTTAGCTACTACCTACACAGACATTTTCCCATAGAGCTGACATTCATTCCAGGGAACATATGGGTTTGGGGAAATATTGCCTATCTATCTAATCCATCTCTCTTGCTCATGGTGGCCCCAGCACCGTTTAATGAATTGGGAGTGAAACATTAGAAAAACATGAATCAAATCTAATTGCTAATAACTAATGTTTGGTGAACCTTAAAACTTTCAAAGATGTTGTTTAGTCAAAGACTGCCTCATGTTGGGTTCTTATCCATGATATACCCAAATTATCTAAACTTGAAAGAATCTGGAAAGCAATATTTTGTCATTATAAGCCTGGTGATCTATGCATGAAAGGGCAAGGAGACTGTGGAATAATTATCAGCACAACATTTAATTTGAGTCAGTGAAAATGCCAGAATGATTGAAGTATTTGTGCTGAAGCTCAGGGGGTGAGATTAAACTAGCGAAGTAAAAAACAGGCCACTTCATCCTTTTAATATTTCTCTCTCCAACTACAGGAGCAACACCAGGTGCAATTCTCAACCATCAGAGTCAAAGGAAGTTTTATCATTGACTTTAATGGTTTAGTATTGCAGCTACCAACTCCCTGTTGCAGGAAAGTGTTTGCTTACCTTATATCAGCGACAGGGAATTTTTTTCTCCCAGGGGTCCCTGTGCAAAATTAGTACAAGTTCTGAGGGCTGCATAGAAGTTGGGTGTGGGGATGTTTAAGGGGTGCACTGTCCCCTGTTCTTGTATACATACCCATCCCTCTGCTCCCTTATTCATTTTTTCTTCAGTGCTTTGGATGGGAACTTGGATCAAGGGTCTGGAAGAAGGCCACATCCACAGGCTGCATATGGTCCCTGGCCTGAAGTATCCCACCCCGCCTTCTACCTTGGGTGCAAACTTTTTTTTGTAGAGCCATACAGATTAGTTATTTCAAGGGGGTGGGACTATCAGTATCAGATTAATCCGATAATACCAATAATTGTCAATATCGGATTAATCCAATAATACCAATAATTGTCGGTATTGGTATATCGTTTTTTTAACGTTGCCGCTTTCTCTCGGATGTTTAACATTACTGCCATTTAACAATAGCCGCAATGTTAAAGATCGGCGAAATCGGCAATGTTAAAAAAATGATATACCGATAAATCTGATATTGGATTAATCCGATACTGATAAAACCGGTAACCAATAATTCGGCTGGAGTCCCACCCCTAGTTATTTCCTACGTTCTGTTCACTCCTGTCCATTTAAGCCTCTTTCCTAAGCTGTTAAAGGATGTTACTAGGCGTTTTTATTTTGTTGATAGTAAGAGCTTTGCCTTGATAGTCTTCAAAGAGCACTCTGAGGGAGAGAAATTATAAAGAGATTTCACAAAGTAACACGAGTGGCTAATACCAAAAATACAACCACAGCAGCCAACCATACCCCCAACTGGGCTCTAATCATCAGCAATGGCCATAGGTTGTTATAGATAATATCTAATGTGTGGCACACTCAAAACAGCTGCTGCACACTCTTTCTTGATAGAAATGACTGTGTTTTAATGGTGTGTACATCTTTCAATCACAGCTAAGGCTGCTAGCTCCTTTATGGTTAAAATAGCTGGCTTCCTTATCACAGCTAGCTCCCTTATAGTTAATAAAAGAGAATTATGGTCAAATGACAACAATGAACTGTACCATTAGTATTTGTCACATTTTTGTGTGAAATAATGTATGTTCTGTTAAAACTTCTGTAGTGCATCGGAATGCTGACTCTTTTGGTTTTGGTCACTGAGAGTCTGGCAGCAGTGCTGAAACAATGTACTCTGGGGTAGTTAATGGGATTCCAGAGTACATTGTTTCAGGATTGTAGCCGTTTTCTGTAAGATCCTATATGAAAAAATATGTATGTATTTATCATATTGAAATGATTTCAGGTGCAGCCAGCCGAGACAAGGAGAAATTATAAAGTTATTTCACAAAGTAACATGAGTGGCCACTATGCCTTGGGTAGCCTTATCCCTCCTTGGGTAGCCGGGCCACGTGATGCAGTGCATTGGGTGACTGGCGGCAGCCAGATATTGCTCCCGCCACCCCAGGGTGGGGCAAACAGCTATGTGCTACGCGAAGCATCTTTGGAAAAATTCCGAGGACGCATTGCGGAGCAGCCCAGGGCAGGGCAAGTAACGTGCCCTGGTGAGCCACATGGTGAGCTCTGCCGTGGGGCTCATGTCACATGCGACCACGTCACGAGTGGGAGTGAGAGTTAGGTCAGGCCAGGGGAGGCGGGGCAGGGCCAGGTGCCTGCTCATGTGGACAGCACTGTGGCCCACCCCAGCCATGGCGGAGGGACCCAGCTCCCTGTGCTGGCCCCGTAGTCTGGCGGCAGCGATGGCCACCATGGGGTCACACAGGGATTGTGTCTTCACCGCTTATGTGGCCTCACCCTTAGTGATGGCATACCTGATTGTGTGTTATGTTGTTATTTATATAGTGCCACCAAAGTGCCTGGTGCTGAACAGTTGTGATACAAGACATTACAATCTAGAATGAATGAGGGCCTGGGGGCACGTCGGGAGAGACAGGGATACATTCCTAAAGTTGAGAAGTCAGAGGTGCACACGCTTGGCTTGTTTACAGACAGACAGTATAAAGGAGAAATATAAACATGGGGTGTGAAGAGAGAGAGAAAAGCCGGGCCAAAGAGGCAGGTTTTTAGGAGGGATCTGAAGGTTGGGAGGGAGCAGGGCATATGCATCCAGGGAGAGAGTTCCAGGCTTAGAATTCAGCATGAGAGAAGGGGTGAAGATGGTTTAGGGAGCAGGAGGAGCTGGTGCAGGTGAAGGAGATGGCAGAGGTGGTGCTATGTTCCCGGATCAAACATGTTTTCCCTACCCCTTCTGTACAATCTGAATTCTCCCTCTGTACAATCTCTCTCTCCCCCTGTTTTTTTTTTTAAGGGACTGTAAAAGAAGGATGGCTACAAAATGAGTAAATGATCCACCTGCACTTCAGTTTTGATTTACCTATCTACTTCCTGACTCTGGATTCGGTGGCCCCCATCCCCTGGTCTGCGGAGCTGTGATTGCATTCCCATTGGCAGCACGTTGTGCCGCGTGCACACACAGCTTGCGCGGTGAGCCACAGACCGTGGGATTGCGCCCATTATCCAGTTGCCTAAATTTCTGCTGCATTCAGCTCCATGTTGCACCGTGACACCAGCCCAGAGATTATCCACCCAAACAATCAGTCTGGGGGCATTCATTTCCATAGGTCTTTTTATTTTGCGTATATATTTATTTTTCTACTGGACTTGGATGATTGCAATCTGGTTAGAGTGTTTACGCGCTGCTTGCAAACAACACTAATGTATTTTTAAAATTAGCATCAATATTTCTATTCTTTTGAGGGAATAATGATGTGCGTTTCTTTTTTTACCCCTTGGCTGCTGACAGATGGGCACTTATTACACATCATTAAAATTCTGACATCAATCATTTTTGTGCTTTTTAAAATATGTTCATAACTTAAATCAAATGACGTATAAGAGGAAAGGGATTTTTTTATACCAGGTTGTTTAGACTTTGATGTACTGCTGAAGCAGCTCCCGGTGATGGCCTTGATTTTTGAAGATGTTTTGAATATGTTCTGAGGTGCCTCAGGGGCCTTGCTGTATTCTAAATTAATCTCCTTCTTGCACACACACGTGCACGCATACATTTTCTGAAATCCTTGGTAGGTGTTTTTGTGGAACTTGTATCAGCTTGTCTGAGGATACATTAGAGAGTAAGCTACTGTTCAGGCATCTGAAAATTCCACTCTGGAAAAGCCTGTGTCGATATGGGAAGGATGCAAAGTACATTTACAAATGAACTCGAATGTAATGCGTAGTTACGAATATAGTGAAAAATTAGAAATGGTATTCTTGTGTGTGTATTTATTTATTTATTTATTTATGTACGTATTTCTTTTTACCCTGCCCCTCTCACAAAAGTGACTTGGCGTAGCTTACAATTAAAAAATGCATAGATACAAATATATATATAAAACCACAATAACACGAAATAATGAAATCTAACATACATAAAAAAATCTCCCCCCCCAACCCATCTAACCAACCCCCCCCCCCCAAACACCGGACAGAAGAGCCAGGTCTTACAGTTTCATTGGAAGCCAAGAAGATCCGGCCTGAGGCAAACCTCCACCGGAAGGGAATTCCAGAGTGACGGTGCAGCCCCTGAGAACACCCTCCTGCCTGTCTGAGCCCACCGATAGCGTGGGACTTCCAGGAGGATGCCCCTGGATGACCGCAGGGGTCGCCCAGGGGGTGAGGCTGAACAGATGGAGCTAATGGAGGACGGATACCCCCGATAACAGGGGAACCTTCCTCACTCAGATCACCAGCCCCACTTACTAGCATCACCTCTGTCTTATTGGGATTGAGCTTCAGTCGGCTCGACCTCATCCAGTCCCTCACAGTGGCCAAACACCGGGACAGCAATGAGACAGCAGGGCTGGGTCGGATGGAAATGATAGATACAACTGGGTGTCATCTGCATACTGATGGTAGTGAACCCCCCAGGTGGGCACAACCTCCCCGAGTGGCTTCATATACATGTTGAACAAGAGAGGGGACAGAATGAAACCCTGCGGGACTGCACATGGGAGCCCCCAGGGGATGAAGTATAGTCACCTAGCACCACCCTCTGGGATCTGACTGCGAGGTAGGAACAGAACCATTGCAAGGTGGTCCCATCCACCACCAGCCCCAGGTCCTGCAGGCGCGTCACCAGCAACACACGGTTCACGGTATCGAACGCCACCGACAGATCTAATAGAACCATCAGGGTCATATGGACCCTTGTCCAGTTCTATGAGGAGATAGTCAACCAAGGCCACAAATGCTGAGGGATCAAGAAAACCAATGCTATCCAAATGCACTTAGAGCTGACGAACCACTACCTGTTCAGTAACTTTCCCTAAAAAGGGAAGGTTAGAGACAGGCTGGTAACTCACCAGGGTATCAACAACATGTCACAGGTTAGAGGTCCGCATCCCCACTTTACCGGGTTTGAGTGACTCAGTTTCCCTCGCGCACAGCCCACTTGAACCAGTTTTCTCTCTCTGGCTGATTCAAGTGTGTTGCAGGGACAACCCCTTTGTCATTCAAGGGCCCGAACCTTCCCATTTACAGACTCTTTACTCTCTGGGTTCGCAAGAGCTTGACAACTCTTGTTGCTCACTTGTGTTCCAATGTTAGACACAGACACTTCTTCATAAAGATAAGAAGTAAGTTTATTGATTATATAAGCAAGATTGTTGGTACAGAGTGGCTACTAGAAATCAAAGGTAAATATAACGCATTCCTAACCTGTACTGGTTGAGTTCCTAAATAAGCATCTTACCCTACGAAGGTCCATAAGTTCCTCTCAGCCCTTGATGTAAGCGACTGGGCCTTCTGCCTTAGAGTTTCTAGAGAGCAAAGTCCTGTCTCTCCGTTCATGGTTTCCAGCCTTGCTGACTGCAAGATGTTGAGTCAGTTCCTGATAGTCCCTGCCCCCTCTGGGGTACAACTCCTTATATCCTCAGGAAGAAACTCCTCGTATCTTCTCGAGGCTTCTAGCATTCCTTTTGTTCCCTTTATCAGCTTTTCTATGTCTCTTGCACATAGGCAGTGGCTACCTGCATTATCATATAAATGTCTCTATCTGGGCAAATCAACAAACTGTCTTCCCATTTCCTGGGGCTTGGTCACGTGTCACAGCTCTGATTTGGGTTTTACAGTTCTCAATTGTAACATTACATACATGTGAAACCTTTTGCTTTACATATTTACCAGACTTGTAGTCTACATGTAGGCCCATGTTACACGTGTGTGACCCTGTGTGTGTGACCCTATGTTCCTCCGTGACACATCAAGTGATGGCTTTTTAAGGAGAGACTGGACCACAGCCTCCTTGAGGCACTCTGGCACCCTCCCCTCCTGAAGGGAGGCATTGATAACCCCTGCCAGCACTGGTCCTGTTGTCTCCCTGGTAGCTCTTATCAGTATGGGCCTGGGTCTAATTCACAAGTTGTGACTCGAACAGACCCCAGCACATCGGCCGCATTGGCAGGTATCACCAATTGAAATTCATCCCACAAAATGTGACCAGACAGGGCATTGTTAACCTCTGGCTCTGCCACTGCCTCTGACATGGCAGAGTCAAAGTTGAGCTCAGCCTGAGCAATTTTGTCTGCAAAGTACTTCAAAAACATGTCACAACGGGCTGTGGACGAATCTGGTTCCAGGCAGAGACAGGCTGGACCAACCAGACTCCCTCACCACCCAGCACAACTCCACCGGACATGACTTAGCAGACACAACGAGTATACAAAGAACTGCTTCTTTGCTGCTCTCACTGCCACGGCATAGGACTTGAAACATTCTGTATGCCATAACCGATAGTCTTGGGCGCGAGTACAGTGCCACTATCGCTCCAACCGCCTCCCTTCCCGCTTTAACCATGCCAGGTCCTCCGTGAACCACGGGGACCTGCGGAGCTGACACAGTGGAAGCGGATGCCTAGGAGTCATCTGATCAATTACCCCAGCCAGCCAACCATTCCAGAAGGCCACAAGGTCATCGAGGTCAATTAGTTGAATTAATATTTCATTTGCCTTGGTGCATTATTGTTAGACCCTTGCAATTTGTTGATTTGTGAAACTTTGTTTAGCAGATGCATTTACAACTTGCATTGCGTCGTTGCTCATTTTAATAGGTGTATTAATTTTCAAGAAAGGACGGAAATTATCTTGCAGTGTTATCATGTAGTGTGCAGGATTTCTAAATGCTAATTAATTCCAAGCTCTGACTCTGTACCTGCTGTTTAAAAGGCTGGCAGCTTGTATTCATCATCTGAGTGACAGCTGTTTCTAACCTGTTTTACCTTTTAAAATGGAAGAAAGAAAATAAACTCTTTGAATGCTAATGACTGCTATGTTGAAGTTATAGTTGAAATGACCTGCTGGTACAAGCATGCTGAAGACTGGATTATAGAATTTTGCCTGCACCAATTGATCACGGATTTTGGCAGTATTTGTCTGGGGAACGAGTGTCTTGGTGACAGGACAGAAGTGCATTTTACTATATTGACAACAGAATTTGCTAAAACTGTGCAATAGATTGCTGTTCAGTTTCTCTAGATTTCTTCTCACAATTCTGCAAGGAGAACTAGAGAGTGCATATAAAGTATATATTCAAAGCATGAATTTGTGAGGTGAAAGAGAGAGCTTAATTTAAATATTTGTATATCTCTATGTCAATAAAGGCACACTCTAGAGATTGGAAAAAGGTCAGTCCCCCAACACTAGTGGCCTGGAAAGTCAGTGTTTGGCAAATGATAGCAATGGATAGATTAACCAACAATCTTGGGAGGAAGCATAATGAATTCTAAAGTGTTTGGCTGTCATTTTTAGAATTTGAAACAAAAACAATATATTGATTTGATGAGCAAATACTCATTAGAAACTTTTTTTTTTTTAAAGTGTGTATTAAGAATGAACATCTTTTTAAATGTATATATTTTTAAATATCATATTGCAGCAGTGGACGAACTGTGGTTCTAGAGCCTCATGCTGCCTTGGCCCCATTGTGGTAAATGGATGTGGCTCTTAGGATTAGGAAACTTTGTCCACCCCTGGTATATTATATTACATTTAAAGTTGTTAAACATTTTGTTGATGATGATAATGGAAAATAAGCTAGTTTTTAAATAAATAAAACCGCTTCCCATTGAGTTAAACCATGTCAGTATCACAGAAGGTAATTTAATAAACAGTTTTAACTGTTATAGCAAGAGATCATTAAGCTGTCATTTGTCAGACATCTTCTCCCAGGCTACACAGAATCTGTATTCTTAATTAAACAGAGGCTTAAAAGCATGAAGGTAATTTCCAAAGTTAAAAAATTGAATCAGGGCATTGAATTCCATGTACTGTAATGAAGATGTCTACATGCACCTGTCTTTGGACAGGATTGCTGAAGATGCTTAAAGAACTGAGGTAGCGGCGTTCTAATAGCAAATCATGGTCATTCTCTTTTGCATGGGAACAGATACTTACAACTTACCTTGTATTTTTTTTTTTAATGACATTTCAGTGTTCTGTCACAATTTCATATCCAATGGACACAGAATAAGCTTTAAAAGAAACTCCTAAAGGTGGTGCCAGGAGAGTTTCTGAGAAATTCATATTCCACTTTGGGAAATCTCTGTTAGTAAAAGTGTTCTCCAGGCTTTCTCAGCCACAGTAAGTATTTTCCGTTACAAATGATCTCACTGTGTTGGTTACAACAGAATCTTTAAAGTCCGTTCATCTTGTAATGGTGTTGAAGTCCCAGTGACAGACCCCAAGTGACTTCAAATAGTGAAGATTTAGGTGCTGACTGTGCCAGCAGCTCTAATGAGCAAAGTACATGCCTAAGTTCTTTAATCTTCAGTAAGAGTTAAGCACATACTCTGAGCATTTCAGTTCTGGTCATGCGAATCACTTACACATGTGCTTAACTTTAAATGTGTAATTTAGTCCTGTTAATGTCAATGGGCTCAGTCCTTATTTGTCAACCATTGGTAAAATGTCCCAGGTCCACTAATGGCAGTTGATTTCCCTGTTTGCAAAATTTATTTCAGACAAGCACTCCTCCCTGCTTGATAATGGGCTGTCTCGGAGGCATTAGACCCCCACGTCAACTCAAGCCTGGTTGAGGGAATGGGGATGTGTACAAATTGCATTGCCTCTTCCTGTTCACAGCCAAGATCGCTCTTGGATCATGGAAAGTGGACAAATGAGCATTGCACACAGTGTCAGGGGGAATACTCATACTCAAAGTCAAGAATGGTCTTTCAAACTTTAGGCTAGATGGTTGAAAACCATGGCTTTATATACATGTAAGCCCAATTAAAGTTCATACATTGTTTCTTGAATATGAGCTTTAAGTGAAGACAGGTGCATGTAAACATCTTCATTACACTAGAAAAAGTGTGTATTAAGAATGTACATCTTTTTAAACAGCATATTGCAGCCGTGGGCAAACGGTGGCTCTAGAGCCTCATGCTGCTTTGGACCCATTTTGGTAAATGGATGTGGTTCTCGGGTTTAGGAAACTTTGTCCACCCCTGGTATATTACATTATTTAAAGTTGTTAAACATTTTGTTGATGATGTTAATGGAAAATAAGGTAGTTTTTAAATCAATAAAACCGCTTCCCATTGAGTTAAACCATGTTAGTATCATGTGCCCTACTGTCCACGCTGGCCCCAAAGTGTGGCGACTGCAACTGTCTGCCCCAAGGCTTGCGGGGATTAGTCCCAGCTGGGCTCATGTGACTGCACTTAATGTTGGATTATAGCACATAGGCTGATTACTTAGAGATGGTAAAGCAGTCTAGTTTTCAGGGTTTTTTTAAAGCTACTTTTAAAATGGAATAATATTGATCTGATTTATTTGTGCTTGTTGCATTAGGTACTGCACATAGAAAGAAGACAGCTTTTTCCCGGAACACCTGAAATGCCAGGCTCTTGGAATTCAGTGTGTGTGCGCATAGCCATACACCTGTGCAGAGCTCCACTGCAATCAAAGGGCTGAAATTAGGCAGCCCCTTAATTGCTGTGCAGATTATCCGTGGTTCTGGAACAGACTGCAGAGATCTGATATGAATTTTTTAGTGCGTTGGATCTTCGTAGTCCGTTCTGACTGCTGTGCAGCACCATTTTGTGCTTTCTCAGTAAATAAAATACATTTTTACAGTGTGAAGGGAGCCAAACGGAGCTGGCACACACACACACTCACAAATTACACCCCTACCTCACAACATTCCAAGAGCATAAGGATGAGACTGAAGTTTCCCTTCATGTAACTACACTTAGGACTTTTTTCAACAGGCTGCGACTGTGGGGGGGATGGGTGTGCAGCAGCATGGGTAGTGCGGGGGAGCAGTGTACACAGGGGCACACTGATCCCCCGCCTCCCCCCGCATTCCCACTCACAGAGCAATTGCTATTTTTGCCAATTGCTCCATCAGTGGGCGATGGGTGGAGGTGGGTGGTCATGCGTGTTTCACAGGAGTGCGCATGCCCACCTGCTGCCCGCTGCAGCAGTGACACGGGCGGCCCCCACTCCTGCCCACACAGCAAACCTGCGTGGGCATGTGTGGGTGCATTTCGTGTAAAAAGGGTCTTAGGTTCTTGTCATCCCATCATTTTCCCATTGTCCTTTCAAGTGCTTTTCTAGGGAGGCAACTAGGAAAGTGCTGCTGCCTGAAGCTTGAATGCTGGCCCTTTTGTGTCTTCCCTGAAAGAGGGACCTTGGCCCTCTGAAAGAGGGGGCAGCGGAATCTCCCCTGAATAGGGACTGTTGAAAGGTATGCACACAGCCAGTCTCTGATCAACAGAAAAATGAATCCTGAGCTGTACTCCAGTGTCTTAATTCAATTTGAATTAAATGTTTTTAGTATTTGTAAGCTTCCCTGAGCTGCTTGTGGCAGGAGGGGCGAGGTAGAAAATGTTTTAAATAAATAAACAAATAACAAAACCCCCTTTCTCTTCAATTAGATTTGTTACGGTACAAACGCCAGATAAAGAACAGGCAATAGCAGTGGCATAACAAGGTTTAATAGAGCCCTGGCGCAAGTCAAAGGACTGGGCTCCATATGAACTGTGAGTGAGCAGTGAGACATGGAAGGCACTAGAGGGGGGATTCCTACAGTCTTCGCACCATGTTGTCACCGTTACATCAAATCCGTTAGCCCATGTAACAATCCAATAGTTAATTGTGCCACTCACAAGGTGTTAACAAACAGGAAAATAGCCTGTTGGTCTCTTCAGCCCCAACTCACATGTTTAGCAGGTCCAGTCTAGTAAATGGGCAGCCTCCTGTAGGTATTTTATGTGCAGCCCCCCACTGGCAGTGCGAGTGTGAGAGGGGAGGGAAGTAGTTCCTCCTCTGATGCTCTAGGACTATTGCCCCCGGCTCTATGGTGCTGGCAAGCCTGTACGCGTGGAGGCGCTGCACACAACCATGCATGGGCATGTGGGCTCACGTTATTAGCCAGCATTTCCCTGCACGGTGGGCTCCCCATTCTCCAAAACCCTGCCCTGAGTAGACACCACCTACTACTACTATTTAGCATTTCTCTAGCACTACTAGACGTAAACAGCCCTTTATAGGCACAGATTTTCAGAGTCATTTTCAGCTATTATTAATAAATGAGCTGGTGGACGCCCACCTTGTATGGGCTAACGTGGGCTAACATTTCATTTGTTAAACCCCGCCGATTAGCATGCAGAATGTGTAGTAATGCTGGGGCAACTCTCGGATGAAAAAGCTCACTGCATCCCTACTGATGCTGAATTCACACAAAACACCTTGGCCGAGCATTTTACAGGTGGGGATAAGATATTAAGAAGTAAATTTACAAGTGGTTGTTTTTCTGTTGAATATTATTATATTTTTTATTTTATATCACTTTTATTATTTTATTTTATACTTATTTTATTCATACCTAGGTTGTGCATTATCCAACCTGAGCCCTTAGGATGCTGCTGGTCATAAACCAAGAAGGAAAGATATACTATGTCATTGTGAAATGTAACTTAAAGGGTAATTAAAACTCTTGGAAAGGAAGAGATGTGTTAGGTATCTTAAGGGAAAACTGCTGTCACTTTTGTTTAAGCACATTGGTGAACTGTATGAGGGAATGTGCTTAGTTAGTATTTAATCAACCATTTATTGCACTCTGCTCGTGCCACTATTTAAAGCTGTGAATCCAGGACTATTCATGCAGTCGGTGGTTAATGAAAGCTTTGCTTACTTGGCCTGTAACACACAATTACCTTTGAGGTCTATCTGTTGTGGCAGGTGGCGACAAGGCCCCGTTTATGACATTTCTTAAAATACAATCAAGTCATCTAGTGACAAATGAATATGACAGGTTGAAAATTGGAAGTATTCTTAAAAACAAACCAAATTCAATTCAGATAGATGGTAATCAAAATGGCTTCTCTTTATGTTGCAGAGAAATTAACCCCCTGAGGGGCAGAATGTTTTCAAGCTTGGGAGGTAATATAAAAAGGGGGTACCTGTGTCAGAATAAATTAGCATCCTTGGGTGAGGTCTCATTACCGTGCCACCTTGAGATTTTTTTTTATTTTTTTTAATTATTGAAACTGCCATTGCTAACGGAAAAACTAACTGGGCAAGTTAATTAGGTGTGACACAAGTTGTGGTAGCTTGGTGTGTTATCAAATTAATTGTCATTTTTCAATTAAATTAAGGAGCAAATATATCTGTTCCACATATTTTGCATTAGTTCATAGGTTCTTAGTTGTTACTTATGGTATTAGTAGAACAATAATTGGAACAGATCAAATTCTCTTTTGTTTTGTGCTGTGACTTACTTCTCTAGGTTCTGTTGAGTTTCTCACCTCGTGTTAAAGTCTAAATTTCTTCTCTTTTCGTTTTTGTCTGAAACAAATCTGTTTAGAACCTGATGTAGCTGGGAAACAGGGGTGAACTACAAATGGTATTAAGAAAACCATTTGTATTCTAGGCTCACAAATCAGAGATACATATACATATCTTTCTACTTCTAAAATAAAAAAAAAGAAGGAATTTTGACAAAGAACCAAAATAAACAAATTAACAACAAAAACACCAACCCTGCCCCCCCCCCCAAGATTGCAGTATTAGACTTTGAGAAAAGATCAAATAGTTAAATAATTGTTGTTGTGGCTAATCTTCCAGAGTTATGCTAACTGACAAACATCTATTGCTGAAAGATAATAACAGCTAGAAAGAAGAAATAATTGGGATGGTCCAGGAATTGTAACTGGAATTATAGAATTGTGGGGAAATAATAATTGGATATAAATCAAGATTATGATAAAATATTCTATGTTTTAGCCCCCTCTATCCTTACTAATCCACCCCGCACACACACACACACACACACACACAGAGCCTAGGATGAGTGTGGGGAAATTCATTAACTGAGAGATATGGATGATCTTGGGAGTAAGGTGGAACACGTGTATCTTTCCCCTGCTTCCAACAGGGGGCAAATCAAAGTTCTACTGCCAACAGGTGCAAGAAGAAATGGGGAGCCCAATACTAAACTTGAGTTCATTAACTAAATCAGGGATTTTCTTCCTGGATCTCTGCCCCTTCTCCTAAGTCCTGTTACTGCTGCCATCATTTGATTCTCTCTTTGGTCACTTGATTCTCTCTTTGCTGCACCAACAGGATGTTACAGATTAATGAAACACAATGTTTCTCCTTCTACCTTATCTTTTTTTCCCCTCCCAGTTCTGGAAACTCATTCAGCATAAAAACCTATATAAGACAGGGTGGAGGGGTGAAGTGCTAGTTTATCTGACGTTCCACTTTCTCCTTTTCCTTCCATTTTTCCTTTAAGACTAATTTTGATACGACAAATTGGTAGCTCTTCTGCTACAACTGCTTCAGGTGCTGGTGTTTCAGCTGGCAGCCCTGCCCTACATATGACATGCAACCCTGCTTAACCTGGAAGAGCCAAGGAGGTGATGGACTTTTACCTAATGCCTATGAAAACAACTTAAACTGGGTTTAAACTAATTAAGCTTTCCAAAGAAAAAATTGCCACCCTCTCTATCAGTGCATAGCCCCACCCCCAATATGTTGACCTTACAAGGTACAATCCCGTGCCCCCTCAGCCAGCAAGCTCCACCTCCAGCATATAAACGCTGCCCCCTCATGCACACACATACCTGCATAGAGAAGGACAGATGCTCTCCTGCTTATCATGTTACTTAGCTTCTTGTTATTCCATCATTTCCCCATTGTTTTCTCAAGGGCTTCCTAGGAGGCAGCCAGAACAAGAGTGCCTCAGGACTGAATACGGTCTTTTTGTGTGTCTCTCGTCAAATAGGGACTTTGACCCCATGAAGAAGGGAGGGTGGGATTCAACACCCAAAGAGGACTGCTGGGAGATTAAGCAGAACCAGACCCTAATAAGTAGCGAAAAAATGTTTCTTTGGAAGATCTTGCTTGATGCTGGCCCAGTTTAAAGTTGCATTTGATATAAAACTGTTTTAATGCAGAAATAACTGTACATGGCCATCAGATGCTGCCTTTTTTCAAAAGCCACATTTAATTGGGCAGTTGGAGAAAACTGTATGTTTAAAATGGAAAGCAGCAGCTGGTATCTATTTAGTAGAATGATGTCTCATGTTTGCTCTCAGCTGACCACTCTGAAAGTAGGAATTGTTAACCTAAGAGGAGATGCTAATGGTGTTTGTTGCAATGTTATGGATACTATGTTGTTTCTGAAAAATTTTACTGCACTTTGTAAAAGTAAAATACTGTGTCATGCATAGTTTTAATTTAGAAGGCTTCTTCTCTACAAGTCTAATTTTAGTCTTTTCAGAAAGAATCTTTCTGGAAATCCTGCTTGTCCTCGTACTTAAAATTTTAAAGAATAACAAAAAAAGAAAATAACCCCTGAGAAGTCATCAATGTACAAAGCAAAAGATTAATATGTCTAGATACCTTTGTCATTATACTAGTATTAGTTTAAACCTCCTGCTCTTTCTGTTGTTGTTTTTTGTTCCATTATTTGTTTAAAAAAATAATCAAAAATCTAAATGAAATGCTGGCTCATGCCCATATAAACAGAAATGTTAATACCATAGGTAGCTCTACACATTCCTGAGCCATTAAAGTCAATGGGTGTCTTGATGCTGACTTAGAGAAAAATCTGAAATGCTTAGTTGGAGACTTTATTTATTATTTGATGTCAAAGTATTTTTATCCCGCACCCTCCTGCTAGCTGAGCAGCTTGGGGCGGCTCACAACAAGCCAAATAATAAAATCAACAATTAAAATCACAGCTTAAAATTTAAAACTCATTAAAATTACTAAAAAAGTGGAACTAAAACCACTCCACAGTCCCCATCCCACTCTACCTGTCTCCCTCCCCAAAAGCCTGGCAGAACAGCCAGGTCTTACACAGTCTCCAGAAAGAGGGGAGGTCTGGGGCCAGGCAGGCCTCCGTCAGGAGGGAATTCCACAGCCTAGGAGCGGCCACCAAGAATGTCCTCCCCATCGTTGCCACCCGGGAAACCAGGGGGACTTTGAGTCGGGCATCCCCGGCCACACCATGACCCGGGACATGAGATGTTTCCACAGGTTAGTGGGGCCCAGGCCGTTCAGGGCTTTATAGGTCAACACCAATACCTTGATTTGGGCCCAGAAGACAATAGGCAGCCAGTGCAGAGAACAGAGCATTGGTGTAATGTGTTCATGACGACCCGTCCCCATAAGGAGGCGGGCTGCCACATTCTGCACCAGCTGTAGCCTCCGGACTGTCACCAAGGGTAGCCCCATGTAGAGTGCATTGCAGTAGTCCAGTCTAGAGGTGATGAAGGCATGGATCATGGTGGTCAGGTCAGAGCCCGAAACATACGGCCGCAGAATAGAACCCTGCAGGACTCCACACGTGAGGTTCTGGGAAGATGATGAACACTCCCCAAGCACCACCCGCTGAGTTCTCCCGGCCAGGAAAGAGTGGAACCATTCAAGAACTGTTCCACTTACCCCAGCCCGGTCCCACAGACGGGCCACCAACATCTCATGTTCAACGGTATCAAATGCTGCCAACAGATCTAATAAAATCAAAAGACGATCTTCCCTGATCCAATTCATGGCGCAGGTCGTTGATTAAAGCCACAAGTGCAGTTTCCATGCCAAACCCAGGGTGAAAGCCAGACTGTGAAGGATCAAGAAAACTGATCTGATCCATATGCCCCTGAAGCTGCTGAGCCACCACCCATTCAATAACCTTCCCTAAAATGGGAAGGTTAGAGACTGGCCAGTAGCTGGCAAGGGAGTCAGTGTCAAGTGATGACTTGTGTATAGACATCTGTTTTCTGTGCTTACAGAATGTGTTTCATCCTCAGTATATGGAGAACTTCTCCTACATAACATTGGTTCCAGTCAGTCCTCTTGGGGAGCACCAAGTGGGTTGTCCTGGGAGCAGAAACATTGAGCCCCCGGGCCCTGGGCTGTGGTGTTCCGTAAGGTTCAATCTTGTCTCCTTTATTGTTTAATGTATATATGCAGCCCTTGGGGGAGATCGTGAGAGGGTTTGGTGTGCGTTGCCACCAATACGCTGATGATACCCAGCTTTACCTCTGTTTTTCAGCTGACCCAGGCCCTGCCATCTCCGTGCTAGCTCAGTGTTTGGAGGCCGTGGCAAGTTGGTTATGGCAGAGCAGACTGAGGCTCAATCACGATAAGATGGAGGTGATGGTGGTAGGCCGAGCAGGGAAGGTGGTGCCCCCTCTTGTGGGGGTGGGTGGGTGTGCCCCTCCGTGGCTCAGCAGGTTCGGAGTCTGGGGGTATTATTGGACGCGGGTCTCCTTCTAGATCAGCAGGTAGACGTGGTGGTGAAGGCGGCTTTCTGCCAGCTGTATCTGGTGCAGAGGCTGCATCTGTATATCTTCAGGCCCGACCTGGCCACTTTGATCCATGCCTTCATCACCTCAAGGCTGGACTACTGTAATGCGGCTGTATGTGGGGCTTCCCTTGACGCTGGCCCAGAGGTTGCAGCTAGTGCAGAATGCGGCGGCCCGTCTCCTAACAGGGACGGGCCGACGAGAGCACATAACACTGGTGGTCCATGCACTGCACTGGCTGCCTCTAACGTGCCGAGCCAGATTCAAGGTGTTGACTTTGATCTATAAGGTCCTGTACGGTCTTGGACCTGGACAACTCAGGGACCGCCTCACCCTCCACGACTCAGGATGGACTCTTCGGTCTACCGGGGGCACCTTCTTGGAGGTCCCCTGCGTAAAGCGGGAGGCTACAATGGAGAGGGCATTCTCGGTGGCCGGGCCCCGGTTGTGGAACTCCCTCCCAGAGGAAGCACGACTGGCCCTGAAACTGTTGGCCTTCCATCGGGTCTGTAAGACACGGCTGTTCTCCCAGGCCTTCGGAGGCGGGGAGGGGAGGGTGGGCTAAATTTTTTAGGGGGGGGGTATTTTAAAAATGTTTTAATAATTCTTGTGTAGATTTTTATATTTTTTATATTGTGGTAAATTGTTTTATCTCGTGTTGGAAGCCGCCCCGAGGTGTTGTAGGCATGAGGGGGCAGCATATAAATGGAATTAAATAAATAAATAAATAATCTTATTTCAGAGAGCCCTTAGATTTGGGGTATTCACTGTTGGCCCTAGATTTTATTCTGATAACTAGCACCACAAAGCATCAGCTACTGCCTATAGGCAGATATAGAATGTGATCGCTTGTTGCAAATGTACTATTCAACTATATGATGTAAGCATAGCAGCAGGCATTTATTTCTGAGATTTTAATGAAACCAGCAAAAAGAAACTCCACAGCAAACAACCCCTCTTTAAATATTTTCTTTGTTGTTTGGTCTTTTTCATAGCAGCATGATTAGAAGAGTGTTAGAAGTTTAACTGTGTAGCAGAGATCAAAATGATTAAGCTTTCTTAAAAAAAAATTAAAAAAAATTAAACCCATGAAAAAATCGCTCCCATGTTACATAACTGATGCGAGGTAGACTAGGTTAAGATTGGTTCCATTTGTGTGTTTTGGTCGTTCAGGATAAAATGACATTTTAATTCACTTCCAAGCACAGTACTCATTTGAGAACAAATTAATTAGGGTTGTGTTGATAACTGTCTGCTGCTGTTCTGCAGTCCTGACGCTCTGGGGACCTGCATGCAAAACACGTCGGTACATCGAAAATGATAGTACAATGTCTCCGTGTATTGGATTTAAAGCTGTTATATGGTATTTAAAATAAAAGTTTAATTCTGAGTTCAAATCTTCCATGCGTTTAATAAACTTAAAATTCTTCTAGACTCTGTGCTACTTTTCCACAAAGATTGCATTAAAGAGTTTCTCTTGCTCATTTGAGAGTCTTCTCCCAGGAGCCAGGGAGATGGTAACTGCGTGCTTCACCCCACCTGCTGCATGGTATATTGGACTTAATGTGATTCAGATTAAGGAAGGTGAATCTAGTGTAAATCGAGCATGTTGAAATGATTCTGAATGTGGACTCCTCCAGTGATTGTTATTCATAGGAAAGGTCATATTTGGACAGATCTCAGTAGAGAATGTGATATGGATCGGCACATCCGGTGCAGGCACATACTGTAAACTGCCTGGTTTCCCTCTGCCCCTATGAGCGGAGATCAAAAATTAATGTAGCAAAGAAAAAGACATAATATTCCCTGTCAATGTTCCAAGTGTTGAGCCTACAGTTAAGAAAACAGAGGACTCCACATGAGGTTTCTGTTGGTCTTTAAAAGAGTCTTTGACTCAGTCTCGATGCTTGTTTGAACACAACTGTTTTCTATTCATACGAGTTTTCTATTCATAAGAATAAGAGCTTTCTATTAACGAGAATTTTATACTTTGTCCTTTTGTGCACTTATGTATTCTTGGCCCACAATCGTTTTAAAATTAACCGTGACTGCCCTGCCTTTTTAAAAGCATGTACTCCACGGAAATGTTTACAATGCAATGTTTGCGATATGGAACCTAGGGAAAGACTGGGTGTGGGATGTTTTAAAGCTTCAAATGTTTTCAAAATGATGGAGGTGGACATGAATGGAAATATAATGGGAGTTTAATCAGATGCTTTTTACTTTCCCGTTTCTGCATGGTAGTGTTCAGATCAATCATGGCTAACGTGTTGTAAGGTTGGTTTATTGTGCTTTTACTGAACGATAACTCACGTAGGTTAACCCTGTGCCTCGGGTGTAGAATTTCAGGGGTTTTGTAGTTTAAAACCCCTGAATGGGATAATTTTTTTATCAGGGAGACATCTAATATATTTATAATATGTTCTCATACGCGGTAGTTTTCAACCTAGGGGTAATAACCTACTGGTGGGTCAGGAATGACTTGTTAAGGACATTACAGTGGCTCTGTGTGTCATTCAGTGGATATCTGCTGGCAGTCAGCACTGGCAGCTCAGTATTTAGTGGCACTGTCTTTTCCCTTTGAAGTACTTTACCTGTGGCTCTTGCTGTGAGGGAAATTGACTAGTATCGTGTGATCCAGTCAGTATTACTCACAGCAGGCTCTGCAGTTATAAGGTTTCAGGACAATAATTTTACACATCTAGCGCTCTATTGTTTGGTTTGAACCTGAAATAGGGCAAGAAAGAGGAAGGTGGAAGAAAACAGGGCACAGAAGGAGGGAAAAAAGGGGCAGACGCAAAGCTCAGGAAAGCCAACGTGAAAGCAAAATGGGGACATGGACAGAATTGGGGGAAATAACCGTGCTGCATTCATCACCTCATTCCTATCTTTTCATAGATTTTTTTTCTTGTGAGAGGAAGCCAAACTTTATATCCTGGGGGCCACATTGAATATTAGTATAAGCTCTGAGGGCCACATAGAGGTTGGGGGCGGGGGTGCTTAATGGGTTTATTCAAGAAAAGGAGAGCCCAGATCATGGATCTGTGCCGTGGATCTGTCCCCGACCCTTGTTCGCATCCCCTCCTCTCTGCTCCATTATCATGAGTTCAGTTTCCCAATGCTTGGGGGTAGAGACTGGATCCAGGGGCCAGATCCAAGCACTGGAAAGGGGCCACATCAAACCTTGCCGAGGGCCGCATTTGGCCCCCGGGCCTGAGGTTCCCCACCCCTGTTTTATATATTTCTGGGAAATGGATCCTGGGTGCCTATTATGGCTGGGATCCACAGTTCTAACAAATATGAAGGAAGGTTTATCAGTTTGGGAAATGGTATGAGAAACTAGGTAGGATTTCCAGTCTAAGGCTGCTTTCCCACGAGCTGGGATACCTACCCTTTTCCTTGTGTGAGCCTGCCTGCGTGAAAGTTACATTTCCTCGTTTCCCATGAGACGGGAGCTGCGCCGCAAGTTCCTGCTGCGCCAAGGCAGTTCGTAGGAAAACAGCCAAGTGGCAAATTTGGGACTGAATTCTGGTGTATATTGATGTGACGTAGATATATATATATATATATTGCTATTTGCAGATATTTTCAGCTGCAGATTGGCAGCCCATAATGCTGTGGAGTTGAACCTTTTAATTGCACTCATCAATATATATAGGTGATATCAATACTGCTAGACATTTCACGGAAAGGAATAAGAATGGTTCCTGGGGGAGTGTAGCAGATTGGCCTTGTCCCCATGGAAGTGACCAGTTCCAAACAGCCCCAATATTCTGTTCCTCCACGCCCAGAGTGACTTTACTTGCAGTCCAAAAATAAACTTATAAACTTAAATCTCAAACAGGGTTGGGCCCTGTTCTTTTCTCTACTTCTGGGGTCCCCACAATGGCCCTTATTTTTGCCAGGGCAGGGTCTAGAGGCCCCACTCCCTCCCAGCAGGGCCCCAAACACACCCACCTATAGAGCCCATCTTTGCTGCAAATTCTAAGGCTGGCCCTGGGTGAGCCCCTCACTGACCCCTTGCCTGCCAGTTCCCATGGAAATCTTCAGGCCTGCCTTCCTAAGTATCTCCCTAAAGGTCTCCCTCCTGAGCCCCAGCTAAATCTATCTGGTTCTCCTCTCAACTTGGCTTGCAGGTTCTTGCCACATCCAGCTAGGAGAACTTATACCACATTAACTGGCCCAATTAATCCTTTCTGGGTTCTCACTGGTATCTGGTCAGGAAGGGAGGCATCTTCGCTAAGATTTACTGGTCCCTGCTTAGGGCCTGGTCCAATAAGAACTTTCTCATGATGCTTTCAGGGGAGGGGGTACTGTTTGAACTTGATCCTCCTTCTACTTTGCATAATCATAGATTCTGCTGTATTGTCAGACTGTGGAATTCTCTGACTTGTGGAGTAATCCACAGAGAAGCCAAGAGTCCATTGGGTAAGCTACAGAGATGTCAGAGTTGGACTTGTGAAGATGTGTTTGAAAAAGGGGTGGGTGGGAATAAAATGGTGAAATACCTGCATCCCTTTAAGATCCCTTTAAGTAAATTTTGTCTGGAGAAAACCAAACATTATACAAAAGATTCTAGCCTCCTTGAGTGTTGAATGTCAGTTGGTGCTAATGATTTCTTTATCCTAGCATCTACCTGAAATTCTGGGTAATTTCAGACATGACGGGCCGTATGGCCCGCCACTCTGAACCACAGTCCGGGATCCGAAACATCCTGGACAGGAATCAGTCCACCCGTCCTTTAGACATGCTGACCTGATTCCTACAGGGGATCGAAGAGGGGGCAGGGCTGTGTGGCACGACGTGCAGCCACACAGCCCCACCCCCCGTGCTTCCCCGGCCGCCTGCTCTCCGGGAGTTGGGCGGGCGCAGCGGCCAATCCGGCTGCTGCGCCCGATCCCGCATTGCGGTCTGGGCCACAATCCGGGATCGACCAACGTAACAGATGTTACAGCCGGATGGTCCATGATCCACAGCCGGATCGTGGTCCAGTTGTGGTGAACCTCTGGCGGAACTCACATCAGACATTACGGGACAAATGGCCACCACAGGGGATTCACTGTGGTTGACCGTGGTCTTGTAACGTCTGAAATTACCCTCTGTAGTGTTTTTCTATACTCCTCTGGACCTATGGCCTGTCATCTAACATTCTATGAAGTCTATTACATAGATTCAAAAGCTCCATATTCATGAATAAAAATACAAAAATGAGATAGAATGTTATTAGTGAAAAGGATTTCAGCATTCTAGATCATCCTACCATAGTGCTACTGATAACACTGCTAGTACTGGTACAGTATTTTTAGAGTGATCATTCTTTGTTTTGAGTTTCTCATGTTATGTTTTCAACCACTGTGGTTTCACTTTAGTCAGTGAAATCAGTGATGGCTATAGTAGCTGTGTTTATTGTTTATATCATACCCCTGTATTTCTTTTTTTTACCTAAATTATTTGTATTGTTTATATATAACTGTATAAACATATAACAAGACAAAATAGAACCATAAGATAACAGCAAGAATCATGAAATAAAATGTTCATTATGTACAAAATTTGGAAGAAAAAATAAAACCTGATCTCATATGGCATCAATTGTTAAAAAAATTGAATGCACAAATGAGAGCACAGTGGATGGATACACAGAACAGATGGACACATAATTTCATTATTGAATTCCAATAGTGTGTCCAGCACTTGCATGTGTGACTAGACATTCTCAATTTTTTTCCAGGCAGTTTTATTAGATAAGGTCATTATTTCCATTAATGCAGTGGTAGAGAACTTGTTCAACCAATCTGTAATTCGTCTCTGTTTCTGAAAGCATTTCAAGTAAGAAAGTGGAAGACTCAGACCACTTTCAGATATCCCCCCTCCGCATATATTTTGGCTGCGGGGGGAATGCACAAAACAGGATATGTGCGGGGATCAGCTGGTCTGAAAGCCCCCCCACATGGCTTTGCCAGCAGACACGCGTACAGGGATGGAGAACTCGATTTCCTGCTCTGCATCCCTGCGCGTGTCTGATACTATAGGCAAGCCGTGTGTGGGTGTGTCTTTCAGACCAGTTGATTCCTGCGCATTTTCTGGCTGCGCAGCGCCCCCCCCCCCCCCCCGGCCGCAGCCAGAATATGTGCAATGGGGGGAATGTCTGAAAGTGGCCTAAGAGTGCTTAGTAGTGAAGAATGTTGTCAAAATTAGATTAATATTTCTTTTTCCACTAACATGGTGAATGACATATTGAAGAGCTCCAAATGGATGTTGAGGAGAGAAAGACAAATCATGAACAGATATTTTTAATTGCCAACATAATTACTGCGGCAGTTATTTGTATCTTGGATCAACACTATGATTGGTATGCAAGGACCTTGCTATAATGTTCTAATCTTATATAATCTAATGAACAAAACTGTTGTTAGCTGCCCCAAGATGCTTGTAGCAGGAGGGGGAGGTGTATAAATTTTAATAATAAATAAATAATAATAAATTTATGAGGGAATGTCTGGGGGCCCCATCAGCTACTTCCCCTCCAATCATGAGATTGAAAAGGGGTATGAGATCAATGTCGGGCAGATTTGCAAGTCTCATGATTTGTTTTCTATTAAAATAATCTTTCTACCTTGTTGTCTCTTTAGTAACAAAATATTTGGAAGAAAAAAACGAGTAAAGCTGGGCGTGGAAAAGACATGGTGGAAAGGGGTAAACTGAAAATTAAACAATTTGGGCCTTTCATGTTTTTGAAAAAATTTTCTTCTAAGGAAGCCTGTAAAATAGTAAAACAAGGAATTAAAGATATAGATAGGCAACATTCAAGAATGCAAGCTTCTACCTCTCACATTTCACCAAAGTATAAATATTGAATACCAGGGTTAACTGGAGCTGGTTATATGGAGGCACAAGAAAATTCCGTGTATAGGAATGCTTCTACCTCCCTTCGATTTCAGACCATGTTTACAGCAGTCATAGAGGGAAGATATAAAGGAACTCCATACGAGGAGAGGAAATATATCTGTGGGGGAAAGAGTGTGGAAGACCTTTTTCATTATTTGTTTGTTTGTCCAATTTACGCTCTTCCTAGGGAAAGGCTTTTGAAAAGAGTTATGCTTGACCCACAGAAAACACTGCAGAAAATGATAGATCTTTTGGGAGTTAAAAATATGACATTACGAATGAAGTGGCCTTCTTTGTGTTTAAGGCAGCTAGGTTACGGGCACGCATAGTAACTGTCAATTCAATGTATTGAAAGAATCATTATAAACGGACCCCAGAACAAATGGGTATAAAAGTATTTTATAGCAACGAAGTGCTTATTTGTAAGGACGAAGATAGGCAAATTGTATAAGATTGTTGTGGTGTTCTGTTTGTCATGGCTAAGGCCAGCACAATAAACATATTGATGATGATACTCTAATGATTTAATATAAAACAGAGTATAGCTCAAACATTTTGGACTAGTGATCTAGGGTGACCCTCATTTTTTTCATGCAAGTTGGTTGCAAATGCACAAAGTGGTCAGCTGTGGTCTCTGCGGGCATCATGGTGCCACTCTGCTAGCAGGGTTGACCACCATAAGGTGACTTCTTTGTGACCAGTGCATGTGCATTGCTGTCATTCCCAGCTCCCTTTCCACTTCACATGGGCCATCTATTGTTGAATGGTCAATGCATTCAACTACGTTCAAGTACTGCTTAGTCTCACACTGGATGACCACTTTCACTCCACCCAGTTTGTAAATGGGTACCTGATCCATTCCCCTTGAGCAAGTCAAAGGCAGCCAGACGTGTTGCTGGCCACATCACTCCCTTGTGCACCCCACCAGCCTGATGAGCCACATGGTTTGGAATGGACTTTGATTTGATCGTCCACCACGATGCTGCTTGCACAGCCTTTGGCGCTGTGGGAACATGTGCTATATAAATGTAGCGCAGCTCCCACCTCGTGGAAAAGGAGGAAGTGCGGCTCTCCCGCCGGCAAGCCCATGCATCGGACAGGGTAGGATTCCGTTAGCCTGTCTGATGTGTGAGCTTGCCGGCGGGACAGCCGCACTTCCTCCTTTCCCACGAGATGGGAGCTGCGCTATGTTTGAATAGTGCATGCTCCCGAGGCACCAAAGTCTGCTCATGGGAAGGGCGCTTGCGTGAAAAGGTTGCTCATGGGAAAGCAGCCTTAGCTTTGGTCAGCCCAACAAGAGCAGCTGCAGACCTTGTGTACCTTAGTGTGGGAACCACTGAGCTGGCCATATGGTGTGTCCGACCTTTAGTATTGCTAAAGGACATATCACAATGGTATTTGTTGCCCATGCTGATATACCACATGGTTGTCAGCCATAATAACTAAGAGGAGTTTTAGATCTCAGTCTTTCATTTCATGGGCGAGTACATCAGAAATCACCTTGCAATTGCCTAGGACTTCACAGGGCTCGCTGACGGCAGAGAATGCAGAAAGCTTAATATTTCTAGGATAAGCTTACAAATATAATCTCTTTTCCTATTACAGTTGTTAGAGGATCGTATAAAGCCAAATGTATTCAATGATGGAGCTGGTACATTCCTTAAATTACTTTGTTTTCTTAAACACCATTTAAAGCACATCCTGTTCCCTCATTCAAAAAATTAATAACATGTGTGTTTTGTCCATTCCTCTATCAGAGAAAGGGGCAGAGTGGCTGGAATTGCAAGTATAGAGCAGAGCTAAGTCCACTCCCTAGCATTACATTTGCTGTCTCTTGTCTCATATGCAGCTTTGCATCTATTTGACATGCTTTCAGCAGAGAATTGCTTATCCATGCCTGATCCATGCAGGTTTCACCTTCTAAAGGAAACAAGCATAGGTCAAATGTTGGCAAGATGGATTGGAAAGTGTTTCCAGCTGATGGAAATGCTTTTTGGTAACTGAGTGGGGGAATCTGAAATCCAATCTATTCTCCGTGGAAAAGCAGCAACTAGGCAGTCCATGTTTCAACATGAATGAACTATTCCCGAATTTGAAAAAGCTGACACACATCAGGTTTTTAAACCAACGAGATCAGAGATCAGCAACTATTTTTGTATGGTGGACACAAGTACAAAATATATTTTTGTGTGCCAGGGGAGCTTAAGTTTACAGTATCTCTGGGCGTTTTCAGACAAGACACTCTCCACCCATTACCCACCCACCGCGCACCCACTATACATGTTGCAGGGCTGCACTGTTGCCCTACGGGTGCCCTGCAACATGTATAGTGGATGGGAGGTGGGTGGGGAGTGTCTTGTCTGAAAATGCCCTCTGTCATCTGGTGTGTCCCTATCTTGTTCCTTTCATGTTCTCTTTTGTTTCTTGTTCTTTCTGTTTCTGATTTCTACTTTTTATTTGATTTTTTCCCCCTCGCTTTTTATTTTCTTTCTGATATGAAGCACTATCTTGGCAAGTAAAACTGTCATGATTTTTCTGTGGAAAAATCTACCAGTGAGGATATTGGTAGTGGGCTTTATCATACAAAGCACATCAACACTTGGTTGCTCCTCTTTCCCCCCCTATTAATATTCTTCCCACTTTTCCATCACAGTTCCCTGGCTCCTCTTCAGTCAAGCTCCGTTAGGTTATCAGCAGAAATAACTGCCTAGTGTAGGATCCTCATGGCCATAACTTGCCTTTTTCTTCATCATCATGTAATACAGGACCTTAGTCTCCGCTATCGGTTTGAGTTGTATACTATTGACCCAGTGACTGCAGCTCAGAGCCAGCCAGTGTAATCAGGATGATGTTAATTGAGCTACAGCTGACAAGAGTTGTCTTGAAAGGGAGAAGAGCAAGATCACACAATTCCTGTTTTGTTGCTGGTTACACCATGACTCGCCTGGTTGTCAACCGTAAATGTTTTTAAATTGACTTTAAAACCATGAGATCTTAAAGATAATTACTTTGCTGTTGGTCTGCCCCTTAGTTTCCAAGTCTTTAGAGCACTTTACAATCATGTTTCCGCAACTGCCTTGTACAGTCTCTGCAAAGACTCCAGCAGATGGGCCATCAGTTCCCCCAGCTGCGGTCCGGCTGTGTGCCCCTCCCCCACCTCCATACTAGAGTTACGGTTGCTCCTGCAACTGTGCTAGACTGTGACTGTAACTCTGTGGTGAAGAATGTGGCCTACCTGATTCCCCCACTCCACCCCTCACCATCAGACAGGGAGCCAGCCCAGGGGCAGCACTTTGCCCTGATTCGGGCCTTGTTACCCTGCACAGCGTGCTCTGTGGTTCTGGGATGATGCCACGTGGAACTACCCCAGCCCAAACCAGGGCACACATCTGGTGGTGACCCTTCACACAGGTAGGTAAATCCAGGGCAAAGGGACACCAGTGTGGGGCCCCATCTTGTGATAACGCCCCAGATGTCTTGAAAAAAAATCTTAAATAAAAGTTGAATTTCACAGTTTTAGGCATAAATCCCCCATAAAATTGCTAGGCTTGTGATAAAATCAGAACACTTGGCAACCCGGCACTAACTGCATGTTGGTGCCCAAGCCTATGGCTATACCTCGGGATGTTATGGCTATACCTTTTGCATGTGCCTACCCAGCAACTTCATTATTGCTCTGCTCCTCTACCTCTATAGTTACAAGTGGGGTAGAAACGTGAGTTAATAAAATCATTTCTCAGCTTCAGTTTGCTTTGTTGTTTGCCAATACGAGAGATCATCAGAGAAGGGGAAATCTGCCCATGCAGAATTTTTGTTATAGTGTTGTGTATGTGGAAACATTTGCGGACTTCCAGCATAGGCTCAGTTCAAATTCAAGGAAGGAAGTGTTTGTGGAAGTCCTTACCACCTTCTTTTTTATTGTGTTTGAAGTCTACCTTTCAAACATCCTTTCCCAGGCAACTGCTAAATCAGCAAAGATAGATGTTGTAGTATAGTTAATCTTGTTTGAACAAAATTCCCATCCTTGTACTTACGAGTGCCAACAACTGGTGTTTCTCGCTAACCCTGTTGCTACAGGTCAAGTAGGATGATTCTTGTTTGTACTTAGTTTAAAGAAGAGACCATAAAGACTTAAACTTTATCTTAATGTATCCATTTTATTGTTTATGAACTATCTTTGTATTCAGGATTGCAGCTGGGGAAGGTAATGAATGACCACTTAGTTCAATGTTTGATGACAGTTGCAATACACATTACCCCATAGTTAAGTATCAGAATGTCTTTATGTGAAAATTGACCTTCAGGGATAGTAAATATATTGTTTGGGAACGATTTAATTATAGACTTTATCTTCCAAAAACATTCATGTCACCTGCTGGATAATTAAGATGTCCTTGTAAGTGAAGAAGTGTTTGCATCTTCTATTATCATAACCTTTCAAAGTATATACTAAAGGCAGGTTGCAAAGCAGTTACTAAAGTTGTGTACTAATGTTTTGACTCAACTTTTATCTTAGTATTAAGTGGATTTAAGCCAGGTATGTACATACCCCCCAACGTTTTCATCAGCCAAAGACAGACAAGCACCATCCCCTTGACCGACATCTTTATAATTTCTCCCTCCTCATTTGAATAAACCCCAACCCCTCTCACAGTCACATGCACACATGACCATGTGAGTGTGTGAGCACATACGCACAGAGGAGGGTACATACTAAAAAATGCACACTCATGGACACAGAGCTCACGTTCACTCAAAAATGCACATTCTCATGCACAGTGGTGTGCTCTCTCTCTGGGTGTTTTTAAACGAGATGCTACCCTGCATGGCCACCCAGAAGCCACAGAGCCCAACACCCAACTGAAGGTGGAGAGGGGCGATGCTCCCGTGAGCCATGGGGCAGCTACTTGTGGCCATTCACGGAGCACTTCTGGGAAATCAGAAGAGGTCCTTGCAAAGCAAGTCAAATAGCTCCATGGCAACCAGTGGCCACAGAGCCCCTGCCCATATGAACTGAGGCAGCAAGCCACACCAGCAAGGTGGTCTGTCGCTGTTCCTCCAGGCCTTCGGGGAAGGAGATGGGGAGGGTGGGCTGGGTTGGGGTGGGTGTTCTGGTGTCTGGTTCTTTCAATAAGTTTGAATAAGTTTATAATTTTATATTGATTTTAACTGTTGAACTGTTATATTTTTGCACTTGATTGTGAGCCGCCCCAAGCTGCTATGGTGAGCAGGAGGGTGCGGGCTATAAATGTGTTGAAATAAATAAATAAATAAATAAATAAAAGGATTGTGGGCCAAGGACACAACCTTTGCAAGTCACAAGAATCGGCTTGGAGTGCCTAGGTGCTGGGGTTCCCCAGTACTCATGCTGGGAACATGTCACTTGGAAAGGCCAGCCCGGTGTGCTTCCCCTCCCTCATGGTCCATGGCAGAGGGAGTGTATAGCATCTTGACTCCATGGCCGAAGTAGCCACGCTGGGAGCTGCCCATTTGAATCCCACCCCACACACTCCACCTGAATGGGTGCTCTGTGGCAATGCCACTCAGCGGCCATGGAACCTTGCTTGTTTAAAAACACCCTCCCACTTGCACATACTACACACTACATTACACTAAACTACACTACTACCTGGTGGAGGAGGGAGTGGCTCCTGTGCAGTAGTGTGAGGGCCAGAGGGCTACTTTATAGACTTGTCAGGATTTCTGAGAACAGAGCTGGCAGACTGAATTTGAAAGCTATTTTAAAGTTTCTGAGGACTACTGTTAGGCCTATTTATTGATCAGAGATTTCCCTGAAGAACAGCAATTCGCTCAAAACGCATTGGATTGGTTTATGATTCTTTGTTTATATTGTGGTTTTGTTTCATTATACTCTTTGCCATCATTTTTATATATCATATATTTTATAATTTATTTATTATAAGTTTTTATTGTATTTCTGAGTAATACTTTTGCGTTGTCCCATTTTGGTTTTACCCTTTATTTGTGTTTACCTTTTGAGAAACTATACGTAGAATTGGTCTAAGTTATATAAACTGAAATGGATTCATTTCCCCTTAGTCTTTTTCTCTGCTGCGATGATAACAAGAATACATGTGTAACAAAATCTGAAGATCCCAAATGAAATTTCTGCGGATCTCCCTGAAAGCTTGCATGTAGAAATGCACCTGATCACTTACTGAATTTTCAAGTTTGGTGATATATTTCCAGGAGTTTAGAAAACTGGCCTTTTAGCTGAAGCGTGAGATGATGACATATAATGGCCATTATAATGATTTGAGGTAACAGAATTATTATTTATTTATTCATTTAATCAATTTATATCCCGCCCCTCCTGAAAACAGCTCAGGGCGGCTAACAATTTCAAAAATATAAAAATACAATTACAAAAATATTTTTAAAACACTCATAAAATCACAACAATTAAGTACGGCTAGGGTGACACTAAAACAATTAATACAATAAATAAGGGTGGAGGGAGATAAAACCTCCCCAAAGGCCTGGGCAAACAGCCAGGTCTTGCAAATTCACCGGAATGTTAAAAGGCTTGGAGGCCATTTTGTGGTCTTGGCTAGATTGGCAACATTATTGGCTAGGTGACAACATTATTGTATCTTGAGATTTCGCACATCCAGAATAATCTTGACTCGTAAAAGTAACTCTTCCTCCCACAATCCTATGGAAAGGCTACTCTGAGACATTTCCCCAAGATATCTTTCAGAGTGGTGATATCTAATCCAACAATTCCTTTGTACCAACTGCATGGGGTGCTGTCTCCCTACCATCACTGTACGTCCATGCGCTGCAGCACCGGTACTGTGACCCAGCAACTTCTCCTTGTCTGAGTGATGAGGCGAATGACAGAAGGAAGAACACAGCACCTTGCTGAGCATGCTTTTAGGCCCACAGTCCATTTTGCCATTAATCTCTAGAAGATACCCTTTTTAGAATGAAATTTCAAATTGATATTTATGGATTTGATCCCATTATTATCAGATTACCTGCACTGGACTGTTGCACAAGGAGTTGTCAGCAGCTAGCTTTGCTGTACCCTTCTTATCCAAACTGCATACCCAGATGGCTAACAACCCCACTACAGGTCAAGGCCAGGTTAATGACCTGACAAATAACCACCTACTCATGCACTACACAGAGCTGAAATGAATATGGAATTTTATACTCTCAAATATTCTCATTTAGAAATACACAGCCAAATACTTGCACAACTGATTACTTGCACAGTATTCTCAGGCCAAAACAAATATTCTCAGGCCATAATTTTTACATAGTTGTGCTTTCTAGTGTAACCTAGTGTATACAAACGCATATGCAGATCAGAAGCACTCGTTTTTCTGTGAAAGCCTTTCTTTGGTACCTATCAGGAGAATTAAGCCGTAAGAAAGCAATATCTGTGTTTTAAAAATAATATCTTAAATTTAAGCTGTGCATTTGGTATGTTTCACTGAATATGTTTAACTTAACATTCTTTAACTTTATTTAGATTGTAAGCTCTCGGGCACGGACCGTGTCTATCTTATTCTCTATAAAGCGCCAGGTACATCGCTGGTGCTATATAATAGTTTATTGTAATAATAATAATAATTAATATGCCAATTTTTCTTCCCCCCACTCCCTACACACATACATTTTCACTCTGCTGGAGATCAACTTCTTTGTGTTTTTCATAAATTTATTAGAGACTGCTGTATTGGAGGTTGGAGTTCGCATACAAGCATAATGTAAACTATCTGGAGAGACTTCTGGTTTTCTTACACCCGCTGCTTGTTTGACAGGTTACCTTATGAGCAGGGTTCCTGGTTTTCCATTTAATGTGGAAAACCAGAAAAAAACACAGAATTTCTGTTTTCCCAGGTTTCATGAATTCCTGAATTCCAGGTTTTTCTGGGAAATCTCTGCCTGCAAAAACTCACTTGTGGCAGCAGCAGAAGTGAAAATTTAAAGGCGGTAGAAGCTCTGTGGAGGTTCTTGTGTGTGCCTGCATCTGAGAAGAGTTTTGGCATGAGAAAAACACAGCCGCGTCTGGCTTTTGGTGAGGCAGAGGTATGCTGAGGTCCGTGCCAGGTCTGGCGAGGAAGAGGGAGTTGGAGTGGCAGACCTCCCACCTGCAGAGGGAGAGATTTGGGCTCTGTGTGGGGGATGGCTGGTGGGGGATATTGTTTTATGTTGTTATTTGAGTGGCAGTGGCAACCAGTGCATCAAATTGTCACCAAAAATGAATAATTTGCAATATACACTTTCCAGTTTTAACAGCTGAAAAATGCAGATTTTGGTGTTCTTAATCAGAGAATCTAGGGGGCTGGGTTCCAGAGCATTTCAAATTTTTTGGCAGAGAAAACTAGGAACCCTGCTCATGAGTGACTGTGTGGCCTTTACGTATCTTGAGAAAATATCTTTAGACTGGTCAATAAAGCAATAGGGTCAGGATACTTAGAATTTACATAATTAACTCTTATTTGCTAGATATTTAAGTAAGTACTGTAAAGTAATGGCTACGAAAGTTTGGCTTTTGCTTCTCTAGAAAGAAGGCTTTTGATCTTTGTTTCTGGTGGTTACAAATAGATGGGCTTGTATGCCGAGCTGCCAGAGGCAGGAGGGGGCGGGATAGAAATTTTAGTATAAATAAATAAATAATAAAAATGTAGGGGTGGTCTGCTGGTGGAAAATGTCGTTCAATTCCTACGAGCTTTTTGGAGATTGGTTAACAACTCAATGAGATGGGGTCAAGGGGACAGATTGGTTAGGATTCCTGCTTCTGTTTGGGAGGACTATTTTTCCAATCTGTTTATGGACCTTAGTCCGGCGCATGGGCACGGGCCTTTGCAGAATTCTATCTTGCCACATTGGGATCCGGTTGACCCAGAAGAAGTGACACTTGCCATTAAGAAGTTGAAGAGGGGCAAAGCGGCTGGCCCAGATATTATCCCCGGGGAGCTATTTAAGATGCTCCCAGATTGGGGGATTTGTGCAGTTGCCCACCTTTTTTCACTAATCAACGAAACTGCGACAATACCGGATATTTGGAGATCCAGTATAGTGGTTCCAATTTTTAAGAAGGGGCCTAGATCGGAGCCCAATAAGTATAGACCAATTAGTTTGCTCTGCATTAACTCCAAGATGTATGCCACTCTGCTACTAACTCAATTACAGAATTGGTGTGAGGGCAATGGAATTTTGGCGGAGGAGGAAGCAGGCTTTAGGTCTAAACGTTTCACCGTTGATCCAGTTTTTGTTCTTTATCATTTAGTTAATAAGTATCAGCGGCGTAGGTGAAAGCTGTACTTGGCATTTATAGATCTATTGTCAGCTTTCTATACGATTTTTAGAGCCAAATTATGGACTGTGTCAGACACGTTTGACTTGGACAAGTGCCTGTTAATATTGATTAAATCTTTATATACAGGAACTTCGCTGAGGGTGCGCATGCCCCCCTCCAGTATCCTGACAGGTCCAGTGATGACTTTTTGTTGGTTCTGCCAGGGATGCATTCTGGCCCCAACACTATTTAATCTTTATGTCAACTCCCTGATAGTAGATCACAGGGATTCAGGGAATTATCATCCGTCTGCTATTAAGAACAGGAAAGTATCTCTGCTTATGTATGCAGATGATACGGTGCTGCTCTCGCTTATCAGGCGTGGATTGGAAAAGTCATTGACTGATTTTGGCACTAGATATCGGGAGAAAAATTTATCCATTAATTTCAGTAAAATCAAGATAATGATCGTGGCAAAAAGGCATAGGAAGTATAGCTGGAAACTTTTAGGACATGGTTTAGAGCAAGTTAGAACATATAGATACCTGGGCATCACCCTGGCCAATAATGGAGCCTGGCACGCGCATGCCTTGGTGACCAAGACAAAGACGCAAACAGAGTCTCTGGCCACACTACGCTTTTTCTACCAGTATAGGCAGAGATGTGTTCAGGCAGCCTTAAAAGTCATGATAGCCAGGGTGATGACAGGTATGTTATACGGGGCGCAAATTTGGGGTTGTGACCGGATGGTTGCAGACAAATTGTGCCTTGTTATTAATCAATTTGGGTGACAAATACTGGGGCTCCCTCAGTCAACTAATGCAGCTCTGATTGTTCTTGAGCTGGGTATCCACTCGTTGAGGGCTGCCGCAGATAGGTGCCTATTGAATTACTGGGCCAAATGTAGGGATGCTCCTAGTTCCTCACCAATGTCTTTGGCATTGGAGGAAAAACAGTCTGACTTGGTTGGCGGTAGGGATTTATGGTGGGCTGAAGTGAACACGTGTCTAGCCTCTTTGGGCTTCTCGGAGCCATGTCTGCGGGATTGTACGAGCAGGCAGATAATTAGGATCTTGAAACAGCGCATAAGCGATATAGACAGACACAACTACAAGCTTTAGCAGGCCGGAATAGTACTGCTTCTTTTTATAAGTATTTGATCCCCCCCGATAGGAGGAGTTCCTTATGTCTTTTTCCTTACTGACCCCGAGTTGAGACAGGCCTTTACCAGGTTAAGAACCCAATCTATGCAAACAGCAGTTGTGTTAGGGAGATTTCAGGAGACGCCGTATGTTGAGCGGATATGTCCATGTGGTAATGGGGTTGAAGACCTGGCCCATTACCTTCTTACATGTCCTATTTATGATTTACATCATCATCAATTACAAACTGCTGCAGGATGGGACACAGCTGGATCTAAAATCCAGCAATTGATATTCCTTTTGGGAAGGAAAGAGCTTCAAAAAACAAAAGAAGCGGTGATTTTCGCTAATAGATGCGAAAAGTTCCACAGGGGGTACATCTCCCCCTCCTTGCCTTAGGCTGTGGACTAATGGTAGGATGGCATTTCTAGTTGCCCTGGAATTTCTAAAGTTGGTTTATTTGTTGTTTTATGATTATTTTTGTGTTTTATATTTGTATTTATAATTTATATTTTTAAAATATTTTTCCTCACCATGTTGAAT
This sequence comes from Sphenodon punctatus, assembly GCA_003113815.1. NCBI lineage: Eukaryota > Metazoa > Chordata > Lepidosauria > Sphenodontia > Sphenodontidae > Sphenodon > Sphenodon punctatus. Next base: position 1,392,086 of record QEPC01008772.1, on the reverse strand, counting down.
TTGTAAGTTGGACATAACCCGATAGTTTTTTGCATTAAATTTGTAATATGGTCTAGGACCCCATAGCTGTTTATTGTACGGGTTTTGTGACTTACGATATTTTTGTTTATGAATATATTTTTTTTGCGAGATCTGTTTCGTTCTGATCTGTTTTGATATTTGTGATGGCCATGTGGCCAACAATAAAATATATCTTATCTCTCCGTTTACGATTTTGGTTCCACAATTTCCGGATTTAAATGCGAATTTGTATTATGGATTCGTATTTAAGTCAATAAAATTATAGATTTAAAAAATAAAATAAAAAAAATTACATGCACAAAATGGCCACCAGAATATGTTTTGCATGCATGCCCTTTTCCAAAATCGTGGTGGCAGCATTGCTGCCATTTTGGAAAAGGGCAGCCATCTGCACGTGTGCAAAATGGTCACTGCAAATGTGCAGAGTGGCTGCTGTTTTCCAAAATGGCAACAATGCTGCTGCCACCGTTTTGGAAAAGGAGGTGCATGCTCAGAATGGGCTGGTGGCCATTTTGCTCATGCACAGTTATTTTTTAATCTATAGATTTTAAAACAAACTGCAGTGGGTGTGTTGCCCGCTGTTGCAGTTCGGTACAGATTAATCCATAACTGCCCAGTATGAACAGTTATGGATTAATCCAAATTTCAGCCCCCAATGTTTAGGCAGCAAAATATTTGAATATTTGAAAAGAAGGGTGAATATGTATATTTGGTTCTGTATCCTCTTCTGAAAAGAGAATTTAAATGTGCTGGATTTGTCAAATTTGTTTGCAGTGAATATTTGTTTCAGCTTTAGAGTTACTGGATCTCTTGCTGCTGGTGATTGTTATTGCTCCAGGACAGGAAAAGAAGGAGGTTGATAGTATAAAGAGTGGATATAACTCACTCCCCACCAGAACCCCACAGAATCCCCTGGCCAGAAAAAGGGTATAGACTAGGGGATGGCATAGAGTTCATCACCTCCCACCCACCCCTCATCAGGAGGACCAGGAGTTGATTTTCTTTAGCCATAACATGATATCCTTCTCTGGTGCTGTCACGGAATGCTTGATGAGGTAATTGGAGTCGTTTTTTTTCCGTATACTCTGTGGCTTTTTGTATTGGATTTTCCTGTGTGCATGTGAACATTTTAATCACCTCTCTCTTTAAATCAATTACTTTAATACCTGTTCCCATGATTATCATCTACTATTGACATGAGAACTTTAACCTGTTTTTAAAGATTGCTAATATGAAAGTCGTCCCCCCCACCCCCCCGTAAGTTATGCTAATAAAGAGTAAGCTAGATATTTGCTCTTTGGGTTACCTGTTACAAATGTTAATAAGCTTCCCCCCCTTTTCTTTTTTTTAAACTTTAATCTTTCATTCTGTGACTTGGTACCCTTTTTTCCTTCTGATAACCCCCCGTTACCCTCTTTCATTGATATTGCTGTTGTGCAGTTGCTTTGATCTGCTTCAGCCAGTGTTGCTGATTAAAAATTATTCTGTGATTACTGAAATTTACTTAGAGATTACTGTGCTTCCTGTAACTTCAAACACTATGCATAAAGGTTGATTTAAATATGATTACATTTATTTCTGTTATGTTTATTCCCCAACTATTTTAAGCTACACTATGTTTCCTGTCTTGGCTTTAAAAATAAGTAGTACTATGCTAATGCCAACCTTAATTCACTTGCTTTGATGATGCCTTTTTGCAGTTGTTTCAGACTACTGTCAAAACTTTATTATCAGTGATAATACACTAATGCAGTGTGCTGACACAGGGGTTGACTGGGTGACTGTTACAATATATAATTAGTCTGGGGTAATGTGATACTTTTTCCCTGATCCTACATAGGCTTAAAATGTAATTTGTTTTAAACTAAATTCTCCTGATGCATTATTATCGTTCCCAGAGTGTGCGTGTTGTGAAGGTATGGGATCAGTAGATTAAGCAATCGTCTTGTGATGCATTTAGAACATACTTCTCATACTCATATTGTGTCAGTGAGAAAAATAATCCCATTATAGAATTAGCAGAAAATGTCTGTCTAACCCAAATATGTCAAAAGATTTACTATGCATCCCAATCTTTTTCTTTTTTTTCCTTTCTTTCTTTCTTTCTTTCTTTCTTTCTTTCTTTCAACACGGTAGCATTAAGGAGATGCATCACTGACTGATTTCAACCTTGTGCAGACAAAAACTTATTTGCAGCAATCTTCTCTTTTGCAAGAAACAAAACTTAAATGTAAATGGTACCTTGCCAAAAGCTGTCAGCATCTTCCACTGTGTCTGATAATTGAGCATATCCCCCCCCCCCCCCCCAAGATGGTTTCAATTATCCAAAGTCCATGGAATGTTTGACTACCCTTCTGCTATCGGTAGACTTGTTTATAATGGGATTTAGAGTAAATTCACATTGCATACATCCAGATGTTATCTGCCTTGGTGACTGTTTTCATTTGCTTTTGCAAAGGGTTTTATGGCTTTATCTACCACCTCTGTGTCAGCTTTCATAGAAACGACTCTTTCAAAATCTTTTTTCTTTTTACTGTTAATTCATACATATTAACTGTTGTTTCAAGGGACAAAGTCGTTCTTGCATGAATCATGCGGGTAATACATCAGAACAGGAAATGCAACCTAGAATGTATCGTACACTGTATGTTTTGAAGTCTTATATTGCAAGTGTACCTCCAATTTTTAATATATGCCACTTAATTTAAGCTAACAGGACAGAACCTTATGTTTATTAACACTCTGCCCTGCTAGAGGGGCTGTGGAAGCACTAATGATGAGTGACTTGGTGGCCACAGCTTCTCACTTGCTGCATGCCTGCTGTGAGAGACTTTTCCCCCGAGGCAGCCTACTTTAATCTGTGAGCCCATTGTACTGGGGGGCGGGGTGTGTGTGCAGAAGACACATGCAGCCCCACACACCTGAGCAGGAGAGGGAATAATGGCTCACAAGGGTGCAGTTATAATGATTGCTGCACCAGGACCCACAAGCAGGGGCCGGGGAGGGGGGCATAATCCCTCGTGCAGCTGCATTCATCCGGTGCCCAACAGATGAATTTCAACTTCTGTTCCAACCTAGCTGTGACCCTGCTCAGTAGCACATGCTGCTCTCTCACACATTTGAGGGGAGTACCTCATGTAGGAGAAAAGCAGCCATCTTGTCCCGTCTTAGTCCTTTGTCTACACCACAATCATTTAAGCTGTCTAAATAGTTTTGAGTACTTGTGTCTGTGTTTTCAAAAAATTACTGCTTCCTCATTTGGGACTTGGGTAGAGAGCTCATCTCCCATTTAACCATGGGCACAGATGGGGGGATTCTACACATTATCCACCCTGTGGCAAGAAGATGGGTAGCAGGCAGCACATGTGAATGCCTGAAGGTGAGCGTCTACATGTAGCAGCAAGGTCAATCAGGGTGCCTGACCCTGGCCCTTTAAGAAGGGTGGTACCTGCCTAGAGGGCATAGCCACTGCGACGGTGCAGGAGAGCAGCTTGAAGTGCCTCACGGAGCCTCCAGAGCCGAGCAATTAAGTACCTGGGTGTGGTTGAGCCAGCCCAGAAGCTGGAAGGCTAAGCCAGGAGCTCAGGAGGGGGCTGTAGCTGAGGGAAGGAGCCAGGGCAGAGCCTAGGGGGAGGCTCGGCATGAGTAGGTTACATGAGGGGGAGGGGGAGCCGGCAGTCTGAACTAGAAGATGGAGTGGAGAGAATATGGGGGGGTTTGATACCTAGCCGGCCCAGGAGGAACTGTGCCTAGCCAGGTGAGGCCCCAGAACCCTGTATGTTTGTACACTGTGGGATAAGGATGGGAATGTCGGTTTCAGAGAAGACCGAAAGTACCCGAAAATGGCCATTTCAGATTAATCTGAAATTTTGGTTCTTTTTTGGTATCGGTTCTATCGGATCTTTTGCATTGATTTTTGTATCAGATTTTTAACATTGCAGTTTGTTCCCCCATTGAAAAAACGCAATGTTAAAAAGCCGATACAGAAATCAAAGCAAAAGATCCGATAGAACCGATACAGAAAAAGAACCGAAACACATGAAAACTGAAACCGAAAGTAACCAAAACCAAAATGTTGCCCAGAGTCCCAGCCCTACCGTGGGATAAAGGATACTTTGGTAAGATCTCGCGTGGGTTGGCCTCAGTTGGGTTCGGATCCTGAGAAGACTTACCCCAGGGCTGCATGCCCCTGTTACACTACACATGAGGCCAAACATGGTCTTCTGACAGGTTCTTTCTGGAGCTGCAGATAAGCAGACTGAGAGAAACCACTCTGGCAGGGATTCAGAGCTATCTAACAACATAAAATAATTATAAATATGTAGACTATACAAAAATAAAAACCAAATAACATATGAAGTTGAAGTTATTTATTTTGCCTAGGCCATATAATATATGAAACATGTAAAAAATATAAAATTCCACTTAAACCAAATCCCCAAACCCTTCCCCTGCCTGCTGTATGCCTGGTCAAATTAATAGTCTTACATCGGGCTGAAACTAGACCGCACAAGATTCTCGCAGCCCCTGGCGAGATCTTGCGGGATCTCGCCGAGATTTTCGAGAGTCTTGTGAGAGTCTCAAAAATCTTAGAAATGTTCTGCACATGCATGGCTCACTGGGGGGAGGGCGGGCATTTTGCACATGCAGAGAGCATTTTTTGAGGTTTCTCGAGGATATAATGAGATTCTTGAGGACACAAAATTCTTGTGTATGCACAAAATGGCCACCATGCCCATAGTGCGCATGCACAGCCAATGGGCGACCTTGAGAATCTTGTGAGAATGTCAGCGAGGACACCGATTCTCACAAGATTCTTGAGACAGAAAATCTCAGTGAGAAGCTTGTTCTCACTTAGATTTTCACAACAGGTGAAATCTCGTTTCTGCCATAGTCTTACATTGCCTCTGGAAGATGCTCATTCTTGGGCTATGGTGATCATCCAGTGAGGTTCACCACTCAGTTGGCCCAGTATGTGTCACTGAGCATTTTTCTCTGTCTCTCTTGACAATGGTCCCGATTCTATAGCCTGTGGATCCCACATGGAGCCGCATGCATCTACATTGAAGACCGCTGCCTTGTGTATTCCCTGCCGCTTGGTGTGTGTGCATGGACGAAAGGTGAGTGCTTGTGTGACTGTGTCCTCCTTCCCTGGGGCTCCCTTCCCCGTACCCGTGTGTTGTCAGCCTCCCTTCTTCCCTTTCAACCCTGAGACCCTATCTTCCAGTCCTCACGAAAGCACACCTACCAGCCCTGAACCCCCCTTCCCATGTGGGTGAGCGTGTGTGGAGTTCTGGTTGAGAGCAGGGAGGCGTAGTCCTGCTCCGGTGCTCGGCGCCCTATGATGATAGGGGCCTGCTCTGTTTGAGACTGCTTGGGCCCAAATTCGATCCTGACGGGCATTGTTTCCTTCCGCAAAATCGCCAGCACCAATGTGTGAACAGAGCATGCGTGTGGGTATGGGTGTGTCTCTCCCCCCCTTGGTCTCCTCCACTGACACTTGTGGCTCTTGGTGATATGAAGATCTTGATATGTGGCTCTTGGAGTTGGGAACTGTAGCCATCCCTGACCTAGTCTAACTCTCCAACGAAAGGTAGACAACTACAGGTAGTCTACTCTGTGTGAACAAGCCCTGGAGGAAAACGGCCTGAAGAATTTTGGTAAACCCCCAGTAGAATGACTTCATATCTCCATAGCATTTGCAAGATGTACCATAAAATGTACATGTAAGAAATCAGATAGGAAAATGATTGAACGACAAGTACCCAGCAGATTTGTGTGTTAGAGTTAGCAAGCCCAGGGCCAGCTCAGTAGCTAGCTCCAGTAGGAATGGGCGAACACGGTTCGGAAGTTCCTGAACTTGGCCTGTTCGGACAACCGAACCCGACTGAATCGAACCAACCCTGATTTCGAACTCCAAAACGACCAAACAGTTCGGTCAGTTCGGATTGCGTTTGGATGAGTTCGGGTGACAAAAACGTGTCACTGGAAGGCAAAACGTGACAGGGAGGGGGAGTCAACTGAGGAGCAGACTTCCAGGCACCAGGGGTGAAGAAGTTTGGAGTAGCAGCCAGCCTGCCCAATCACCATCCCTTTTCTCCTCAGACCACTGACTTCGCTGTCTGCGATTGACCACAGACTAGGCTGCATGGAGCCAATGAGGCTTGTGATGAGGTGGGTGCAGCAAGTAACAAAACTCATTGCCCTCCCCCCTGGCAACACCTTCTGAGCTAGTCACTGTTCCTGAACAGCAGGCGTTTCAGAAGGCTCCCCCTCGCAGAAGTTTTGTTCTCCTCAATCCTTTGCAATCCTCCTCCTATTTCACCCATCCAACCCATCTACGTCCATATTATCATTTATTTAGATTAGATTAGATAGATTTAGGTGTTATTTTTTGTTTTTACCTCTCCCTGTGTTCAATCTTCCTTCCTCCCTCGCCCCTCCATTGAAACCTTTCCCTCTCCCTCTCTATATATTCATCCCGATTCCCTTCCCCTGTTTTTTTATTCCTTTTGAGTAGCATTAGATTAATTTAGGTTTCATTTCAGTTTTGTACCCCTCGCTGTGTTCTTTGTGTTCCCCCCCTCATCCCACATCCCATATTAGATAGATAGATAGATAAGATTAGAGATAGTAGATAGTTGTAGGAGTTAGCTGAGCTAGTGATAGAGTTTAGAGATTTAGTGTTTGTAGGAGTAGGCCTTTGTACTTATTAGATAATCCATTTAGTTGATAGCATTTAGAATAGTTATAACAGTTGGATTTAGTGTAGATAGATAGATATAATATTAGATAAAACATTTTAAAAAATTTAAAATTTAAATATTAAAAAACCCCAATATAAAAACATTATTTTGGAGGGAGAAATGGAGACGGGAAGGAGAGGCTGGTCTGCTGCCTGTAGGGGAGGCAATGAGGCACATGCCAGAGGTGGAAGGGGCTGTGCCAGGGGAGCGGCAGCAGCAGTAACCCGAGCACATCACCACGCCCCAAACTCAGCAGGCCTGCTTTAGGGCAACAGGCTTCAGCGGCTCAGCGTTGCCTCCTGGGAGTGCCCTCCTCCGCTGCCACGCAGGGCACTGGAAGGCCTGCAGGACTTGAGGCTGCGTCTGTCTCTGTTGCTGCTGGTGCTGGAGCAGGTGCTGGTGCTGCTTCTGATGTTCCTCCGTGGCCACCAATGTCCTCCACTGTCGAGGCGATCCCCAGCAGTCCAGAGCTGGTGGATTCCACCCCGGCTGCTAGAGGCACTGCCCGATCCTCAGGCAATGTCAGTAGGGAGAGAAGTAGCAGCAGCAGCACTAGCAGCTATAGAGGGGGACACAGGGAGAGTGCCAGCAGCATGGAGGGCATGGGCAGTCTAGCCTCAGTGTCCCAGTACTCCCCTTTACGGGACATCACCGTGATTGCAGACAGTGAGTCGTAGGCAGACACTAGTGCCGCCGCGGAGATGTCTGGAGCTGAGGCGATGACTGAGCCTCCTCCCAGAGCTGTGTCACCAGTGCTACCAAGTTCTCCCCCTCCGAGCAGTGCTGGCAGCAGTGTGTCACCGGGGGTGGGCAAGAAGGCAGGAGGGGGGGAAAATCCTCTGTCTGGGAACATTTTAAGCTGGTGCGGGCCGATGATCCCAGAGAGGTGCAGTGCACTTTGTGCAATAAGCTGGTGAAGCGTGGGCAGGTGCTCGCCAACCTTGAGACAACTGCAATGGCGAGGCACCTCAAGGCATGCCACAGTGCTCTGATGCTAAGCGGGAAGGCAGGGGAAGTTGATGCCAGCGGGTTCCCGACTGCAGCAGTGGCCAGTCGCCCGGCTCCTTCAGCGGGCCAGTGTCCTGCACCAACTGCTTCTGCCTCTAGCAGCAGGAGCAGTATGGGGGCAGAACAGCAGTAGGAGCCTCGCCAGCAGCGTCAGTCCACTATGGAGGAGCTGGAGTGGGGACAGCTGCCAAGGCCATCAGGTGCTGGAGGGTGGCGTGGCGTTTTTCATGAGAAAGGCAAGGGCCTGTTGGCCGAGATGATTGCGCTGGATGGGCAGCTCTTCTCAATTGTAGAGGACGAGGGCTTCCAGCAGCTGATTGGATTCCTGGCCCCCCAGTTTAAGCTGCCTTCCCACTCCACCATGAGTCGGACTGTGGTACCACAGCTGTACGGGGCTTTGAAGGAGCAGGTGAGGAATATGTCCTGGCAACCATGCTGGACCCCAGGATCAAGGGTAGCATGGCACGCGAAACAGCGGTCTATGGCCTCGGGAAGGGTGCGCTGGTGCAGAAAGTCCAGCAGGCAGAGTGGACTATGCAGCAGGATGCCCCTGTGGATGGTGGGAGTGGGAGCAACGACCCCTTCCAGCCATCTGGGTCTATCCCTGCCCCTGGACCTAGCAGTAGCAGCAGCACCAGCAGCAGGATGAGCAGCAGCAGCAGGACTCCTATTGCCAGCAGCTCCTCCTGTGTGCAGGCCACTCTGGGGAGCATGGGGCCCAGCACAAAAGAGCAAGCAGCGTGGCTGAGGGCAGTGGGGCAGGTGGTGCCCACCCAGAGCTACCAGAGGGAGTATGATGGTGCCTCAGCAGCAGTGGAGACCTACTTGGAGGAGGAGCCATGCATTGATCCCAGCAGCTATCCCTTGGCCTACTGGGCCGGCAAGGCCAACGTGTGGCCGGCCCTGTCGAAAGTGGCCAAGGGTATCCTGTCCTGCCCACCAACCAGTGTCCCCAACGAGCGGGTGTTCTCTGTGGTGGGGGACATTTGCTCCCCGCACTGCCTGAGACTGGGGGCCAAGTTGGTGGAGCAGTTGCTCTTCTTGAAGGTCAACCTTCCGCTGCTGGGATTCCCCGAGCTGTCCCTGGACAAGGAGTGATGGTGCAGTGGCACACGCCATCCCATACCAGGGGCAGTCTTGGGACAGCTCCTCCTCCTCCTTCTCAATCTGGGCTAGGGCTACTGCTCCTGTGCTGTTGAGGTGCTGTCCCTCTCTCCCAATGCCTGGCACCCGCCCTGCCTCTCTCTCTCCCTCTCTCTTACTAGA
>QEPC01008772.1:1293608-1381894 GCA_003113815.1 Sphenodon punctatus | reverse complement strand
GCCTGCTGCCCGCTGCCAAGGAGCCTGTCTCTCTTTCTCTCTGGCACACCCACACAGACACAAGCCCTGCCCCTCCTGGGGGGCTGTCTGCAAGTTGAGACCCTGCTGCTGCCTGGCACATCTTTGGGTTAATACCTTAACTACGCTACATGTGGAGCCAGCCAGATGCTGCTGGTAGGGATCGACAAGCTGTATGAGATTCTGCCACCTGCCTTCCAGAACTTCAGCATATACAAATATAACAACTTTTTTTCAAACTATATCAACAAACAAAACAAAACAACAACAACATTATGAAACCAAAACCAAACATTGAAAGGAAACTTATAAAGGAAACTATTCGTCTCTGGGGGAAAGGCAAAAAGCGGCAGGGCACAGCACAGGGCTGAGGGGCAGCCACCCTGTGCTCTTTATCTCATAGCCGTGGGCCATGGCAAACTCCACGTCCCCTTCCACGTCCCGATGCCACCTGGAGACCGCCTGGTGGTAGAGTCCAGCCTCTCCATGTCGGCGGAGACATACTGGGAGTACGCCTCCACCTGTTTCTTCTCCACCTCGAGAGCCTGGAACTTTTCCACCAGGTGGTTCTCCAGGCAGCGGACGCCCGACATCATCTGGGGGCCAAGCCTCTCCACTTCGACCCCAAAGGCCTTGGCCGCAGCAGACTCCCGGGGCTTGGGGGACTCCACATCGGGGCTGGAGGAAGAGGAAGGGCTTACATGCTGTCGCTTACGGGTTGCCTTCCCCCACTTTTCCTGGCGCTGTTGCTCTGGCTCCATGGCCACGCCAGAGTCCTCCTGCCGCCTCACCGTCTTGCCGTGGAGCTTCTCAGTATTGGAGATTAGCCCCGATGTGGTCCCCTCTTTCTACCTCCGGAATCTTTTCTTGCAGATCTAAAGAGCATAAGAAGATAGGAACATAAGAAGTGCCATACGGTGTCAGACCAATGGTGTGTGTCAAGCCCTGCCTGCATTCTGTCTCCACAAGTGGGTGGGTAGCCAATCTCTCTCTGCAGGGGACTTCCGTTCCTAACAGGTCATAGAGGGCAATGCATATTGCATATGCATACTCTGTTGTTCCAGCCCCCATGCCTTACCTTGCAGATGGCGAACCGATTCTCCTTATCATAAAAGCGCCAGACATTGGACCTTGTCCATCAACTGTCTGGGGGTGGCACCGGCAACCTCCGCCTGGGTGTCCAGCGTTGCGTGGCACCAGCACTGGCATCCGATTCCTCTCTGAAACAGGAACACATAAACAACACCTAAGTAATACCATGCATTTTTGATGATGCCTCTAGTCCTCCCTCCTTGGGGTGCTTGGGATGGCAATGGAGAGACCCTGGCTGGCACGTGCAAATCCTGCCCTCCTTGGGGTGCTGCTAGGGAGGGATGGCAAATGGAGAGACCCTGGCTGGCTGGCACGTGCAAATCCTGCCCTCCTTGGGGTGCTGCTAGGGAGGGATGGCAAATGGAGAGACCCTGGCTGGCACGTGCAAATCCTGCCCTCCTTGAGGTGCTTAGGATGGCAATGGAGAGACCCTGGCTGACATGTGCAAATCCTGCCCTTATTTGGGGGTGCATAGGGATGGCAGCTGGAGAGTGGAGACCCTTGCTAGCCTGGCACATGTTTGGGTGGGGGTGATGCTTGTGCTCATGCCTGAATTCTGGAAGAGCCCCCCACACTATAGTACCCTCTCTCCCTGTGACAGACATCCGCTGCTAGCCGCTGATGCCCACTGTTTGTGGCTGACTGATGCCCACCACCCACCTGCACGCCAGTGAGCTCGCTCTAACGGATAGAGTCTAACAGCCTTTCTTGTCCTCAAAGTTAAAAAAAAAGTTTACAAACCTGGCAGCACCTCTTGTGCCCACCGCTTGCTCCTCATCCAAGGAGCCGGCCACCACCACCAACGGTCCAGGGGCTGTGCCAGTGACAGCCTCCTCCTCCACCACCACCACCAACACCAGCTCTGGGAACACCAAGTTGGCCCCCAGCTGGGGAATCAAGACAACAGTTTTCTTCATTTCCCCCCCCCGAAAAGCTCTCACACAGACAACAAGAAGTCACCCACCAACACTCAGCAACCAAAACAGCACAGCCAAACCAAACACAAACAGCCAAAACACACGAAACCGAACAGCCAGCCACAAACACACACTTTCTCACCACACAGCTCCACGCGCACTCGAATTTCCGGTTTCCAGCGCGATCATGGGATCTCGCAATACCTTTTGCCGAACGCCTGAACCGAACTGAACACGACTGAACTGAACAGCCGAACTCGGCGAATTAGCCAACGCCTGAACTGGACCGAACCGAATGTCCGAACCCGAACCGCAATCTGTTTGCACATCCCTAAGCTCCAGGGAAAGAATACATGCGCTGGCTTTAGTACACATTTAAGCAATGTTACTTTCTGGCACTGGAAAAACTTCAAAGCAGCATGACAAACTGAAGAATTCCTTGCTGTATGGTTCCTACAAATTTCCCTGCCCTCTCTGACGACAGGTCTATTACTCTGCATACAAGAGTCCTTTATTGTGAACCATGCTAAATCTGTTTGAAATTGGATTTGTGGATTTTAGATACAAAGTGCAGCATGTACAGCAAAGCTATAGAAGTGCAAGGGAAAAGGTTGAACGCTCCTTCTCCTTCCTTATGTCTCTTATGTAAGCCCAGCAATAGTTGGATTTGGGGAAAGGAGAAGGTTAGCACCTCCGGGAACACTAGCCTTTTCAGAGGATATGGGGATGAGGGTAGGGACAGTCACAGGGAGAAGGCTGTGGCTGGCAATGCTGTTGGATCAGGAGACAGTACATATCCAGCTCAGTACATGGCTGCTCTCTGACTCTCGGCTTAGCCTCCTGCTCAGCTGTAGTGAGTCCTCCCCAGCTGCAGGAACAGCTGGCATCTCCAAACTGCAGTCTCCAGCACTGCAACCAGCCCCAGCCCAGTGGACACCAGCTGGTGAATCCCCAAGCCAATGATTCCCCTCACCAACAAGTAACACCTCTAAGCCGACCAGAGGTCCAGGACCATTTCCCACTCCCCAAATCAGTAAGTCCCCTGAACCTAGTCCCATGCCGCTTTCCCTTCTCCTAAGACAGCAACTGCCTCTAAGCCAGATCCATGCCCTGTTCCTTCCTCCCCAATAAAACAACCTCCCAGCCAAGCCAAGCATATTGTCCACCCTCCGGCTAACCAGTGTCCCTCTTTTTAAATTGGTAGCAGACTTAGCAGCAGGTTTAACTGCATTTTTCTTTTCTTATAGCGTTGGCAGACCCTCACGGCACTTCTGTGTCAAGATAACCCGTATGTATCATGTTTTCCACATTGGCATCAATGGGGAAAATGCAAAATAACATGAATAGTAAAATACAAATACTTAACCCTGTGCACAGCCCTAATTTGTTTTAAATCTGCTGGCACTTAATTTTAGAGGGCATCTCATAGTTATATTGTTTTGAGAAAGGTTAACTAGCAGCTTTTGGTTTACTTGCTCTGCACCATTTATGATTTTGTAAACAGCTTGGGGGGAGGGGCCTCCCCTCCGTTAAACTGGGGTCCAATTTCCATAATGTAACATAAGTACGACAACTAGGCAGAAGGTTCCCGAGGTGGGCTCAGGTAGCTACCTCCTGCCTGCTAATGGTCTAACAAACTTACCCCCTACTCCTGACCCAGAGTTCACTCTGGCCAGGGTAGGGTGCTCGTCCCTAGACACACCTTGCTGGAAGTTAGCAACAAGGGGGAGGGTCACCTTTGATCCCTTGGGACCGTGCTTGACCTCAGTTGGCTCAGCCGCTCTCCTTGGCCCCCGGGATGGCCAAGACACTGGGCTGCCCTGTTCCCATGTGTGTTGCCAAGTTCTCATCTCTTAAGGAGATGTTTCTACTTAGGCTGTATTCTCGCCCATCAACAAACCTCAAAACTGCTTCTGGAGGACCCAGCCTAGAATGCGACAGTAGTAACACCAATTATCCACCAGGCCAAACACCACAGCTCAGGAACCAATCAGAACAAGTACTGTGGGGAAGGCAAAAAGCCAAGCACTCGGGTCCAATCAGAGCTTTAAAAAAAAAAATTCCTCTTCCCCCCACAACTTGGAAACCAGTTCACAATCACAGTACTGTATGAGGGGCGGGTGGGTGAGCTTGCATGTCCTACCAGCTCTGCTCACCTCCACAGAACGCTGAGGGGATATTGATGCTCACGATGGCACCCGCAAAGCTCTGTCTCATGAGGCTTTGTTCGTGCTCTGAGCTGCGGTATGCCCAGGCCTCTAACTGTCTGCAGCCATTCCCGCCTGAAATGTGTGTTGGGGGGCGGGGAGCAGTGCCAAATCACCTCCACCCCAATTAGGGGAGCAGGATAAATTCGACCACTGCTGTGTATAGAGCTGATGTTTCCAGTCAACTAATCTCAATGACTCCAATATCTTTTTTTCTGTGTGGTCAGTGCCTAATCTGGAATCCAACATGCTTATGTGAATTTCATCTGCCATTGTAATGCCCAAACTCCTCCTCATGCAAGATCATTTGATAACTCTTCATGATCTACTTCGGACTTAATTATCTTGAATAACTGTCTCTTCTGCAAATTTGGCTATCTTGTTCTTCACACCCTTTTCCAAATCATTAACATGTTAAACATCATCAAAGCCAGTACAGTTTCCTGAGGCATTGTGCTGTTTAGATGTGAAAACTACCAAATATTCATATTATATGAATAATCTTATAACCAGTTACGCATCCATGAAAGGACCCCTCCATTTGTCACATGACTACTTAGTTTTTACATGAGTCCATGTCAAATGCTTTCTTAAAATTCAAATACACTATATTGACCGGATTGTCCTTATCCACATGCTTGTTGACATCCTCAACGAATTCCAATAGATTGTTGAGGCATGCCTTCCTTTTGAAAAACCATGTTGGCTCTTCCCCACCATGTCATGTTTGTCAGTATGCTTGATAATTCTGTACTTTACAATTGTCTGTACCAATTTGCCCAATACCGTCATCAGGATCACTGGTCTGTTTTTTCCACAGTCACTTCTGGAGCCTTTTTCAAAGTTGGTGTTGCATTCACTACCTTCCAATTCTCAGGTACAGAGGATGATTTTAGTGATAGACTACGTAGTAATGATAGCTGTTTTGCAATTTCATATTTGAGTTCCTTCAGAATTCTTGGGTGAGTACCAACTAGTTTTGGTGAATTACTACTGTTAATTTATCAAATCTCTTCTAGTGCCAAATCAGTTTGTGGCAGTTCCTCAGGTTCATCACATTTAAAAAATGGTTCCATTGTGGTTATCGGCCCAACGTCTTTTGCAGACTGATGTAAAGATTTAGTTTAGCTTCTCTGCAATGGCCTTTTCTTCCTTGGACACCCCTTTTGCTACTCCGAAAATGAGGAGATGTTCCAAGGGCTGCATAGAAGTTGGGGGCCGGGGGGATGCTTAAGGGGTGCGCTCAGAAAGAGGAGGGTCCAGATCATGGATCTGTGCCCTGGATCTGTCCTCTACCCTTGTGTGCATTCCCCATCTCGGTTCCCTTCCTATGGACTCACTTTTTCAATGATTTGGGGATAGGAATAAGACCTGGATCCAGTGGGGCAGATCCAGGAACTGGAAAGGGACCACATGAAAACTAGCTGTGGGCTGCATTTGACCTCTGGACCTGAGCTTCCCCACCCCTGCTCTAGGCTTTCTCCTTTTGAAGTACTAGACTTTGCATCTTTTAATAAATTTGTCCTCAAATTCCCTCTCAGCTTGGCTGACTCTCTGGTTTTACATTTAAACAGACTGGGCCCTACATAACTAAAGGATCACCTCCCCCCGTATGTCCCTTCACGGCCTCTAAGATCAGCTGAGCGCGCTCTCTTGCAAGTTCCATCATTGCGCCACATCCTTAAGACCAGGGCATAGAGAGAGGCATTCTCATTGGCTGCTCACAGCTCTGGGATTCCCTTCCCTTGGATGTTCACCAGGGCCCTTGCCTGAGCATCTTCCAGAGCCAATGTAAGACCCATTTATTTGGCCAGGCATTTAATAGGCAGGGTTAGAGAGGGGTGGGGGGACTATAGGTATTTTATGGAGTTTTATAGATTTTATTTTCTGTATTTTATGTTTGGGTGATTTCAGACGTGACGGAGTGAATATTCACCCCGCCACGACCACAGTCAAACGTGGGCCATGGTGAACTGCGGTGAACATCTCTTTGCCACCCGCCAGATGTTCACCACAGTCAAACGCGACCCGCATTTACATTGACCATGCTTCGTTACCTCTCACCACCCGGATGTAATTAAGCGTGGTCAAAGGCCACCACGGCCGTGGTGAAGGGTTCATCACGTCTGTTTACTCACCCTTCACCATGGTCGGGGCTCGCCTTCCCGGACCCGGGTGGGCGGTGCAACCGGATAGGCCGCACTTCCTGCCTGTCGCGATGGGGGGGTGGGCTGACCGCGGTGCGCAGAGGGTGGGGTCATGCGGTCGCATGCAGCGCCACACGGCCCCGCCCCCTCCACGGTAGGGTGAGCCAACAGATGTTATGGCCGCCCGAATTGACCGCAGGCTGTGGTGTCTCATTCCCCACGGGTGGGGGAGAAGGGGTAACGTCTGAAATCACCCTTTGTTTTTATGATGGTGTTAGCTGCCCTGAGCATTCAGGAAAGGGCAGGATACAAAGCAAATTAAATACATAAATTGAACTTGTTCATACTCATGCGGTTTCCTTTTTTCCTCATTTGAAAATGATACTTTTTACTCTAACGGCGTCATGCCCTTTATTTACTATTTAGCCATGCTGGCCCTCATTTGCTTTGCTTGCTCTTGAAAATGTTCAGTCCTTGTGATTGCTGCTTTTAGTTTCCTTTTAACAGCTTCCTCAGTTTTGCAAAGTGCTCCTCGGTAAAGTTCAATGTACCGTGGTAGATTTATTTGTCATTTACCCTCCTAGAAGTATGTTGAATTTAATTAGGTTATGGCCGCTATTGCTCTGTTTTCTTCATTGAAGTTGGATCGCTCATTTCCATTTTGCCGTAGTTGTATCAAAGGTGTGAACTCTTCTCTTTAATTTGCAGTGAACTGCTAGAAATAAACCTCGAAATAATACACTAAAAAACTTAGTTAGCAGGGTAGGTAAGTACCAATCAGCACAATCTTCCTTTAGTAGTGCTGCACGCTTGTCTTTTAATTCTGGGATAACTCTTCTCGGTTCCAGTAAACTTTTCAAATATGATGTGTGTACTGTTCCAATTAAATTGGAATGACCTACTTATTAATCATTTACAAAGGTTATTTTGGTGAGACTTCTCTAACAATTTAACCTTCATAATGTCACTGCAACGGCCACACATTTTTCATGGCATCACACTAAAATATTTTCAGAGTGCTGCAATTAGCAAAATGAAAGTGGGTGTTAAGCAACTTCAAGTGTTTGAGGCTAGAAAACAGGATTTATGGTGCAAGACACTAACCCAAAATGCATTAATGCTAAAGCAGCAGCCCTTGACCTTCCTGGTGTCAAAGGGAATAGGCATTATTGCAAGAATGCAGTATCCACACATCTGTTATCTTTGGTATCTTTTATGTTAACATCCTTGTTTGATGTTAGAGAACTTTGGACTTCTGTATTAGCTTTAAGATTCACCAGTGTTATAATTCCTGTAATGTGCTGATTGTTACATGACCTTTTTTATATCCTGTGCTACAAAATGTCATCTGTTGCTATCATTAGTGAGATATTTTTGGAATTGTAGAAGACATAAAAATTTACTAGGGGTAGTGCCTTGCATGTCTCACTGCGAACTCATGTAAAACAATAATGTCCATTTACTTCTGTTGCTCACAAATTGCAGAGGTAAAAGTTGTTATTATTATTATTATTAACAAACATTTATATAGCGCAAGCAGTGTACCTGGAACTTTACAAAGTAATAAAATAGACATGTCCCTGCCCCTAGGGCTTACAATCTGAGAGACAGGAGCTGGGGGAGAGACTTAGGAAGGGGAACAGAGGGAGAGACAAGGGGTCTAACATTCATGAAGATGCGAGGTCTCAAGTGCACGTACTTGGCTTGGTTACGATGAGAATGACAGCAGGCAGGTCCATGTTGCAAGGATAAGGGTAAACCGATCGTAGGTATAGGAATAGTGGCTCAGCAGGATAAAGAGTCAGACAGAGCAGAGCGAAAGAGGTGAGTTTTAAGGAGAGATTTGAAGGTATGAAGGGAGGGGGCAAGGCGGATGTGGACAGGGAGGGAGTTCCAGGCATGGGGGGCAGCAAGTGAGAAGGGACGAAGGCGCTTAGGGGAGCAGGGAAGGCGTGGAAGGGTGAGAGAAGGGACAGAGGAGGAGCGAAGTGCACGGGCTGGAGTATGGAGGGCGATAAGTGCAGAGAGGTAGGGGGGAGCAAGGTTGTGAAGAGCTTTATAGGTGAAGACTAGGAGCTTGTGCAGGATTCGTTCAGGAAGGGGAAGCCAGTGAAGCGAAGAGAGGAGGGGCTGCACATGGTCGAAGCGACTGGCGAGGTAGATGACCCTGGCAGCAGAGTTTTGGACAGAGATGAGGGGAGAAAGGTGAGACCGGGGAAGGCCAGTGAGAAGGAGGTTACAGTAATCGAGGCGAGAGATGACCAGAGCATGAACAAGAGTTTTGGCAGACGAGACAGAGAGAAAAGGGCGAATCTTAGCAATGTTATGGAGGGAGAAGCGACAGGATTTAGCAACAGAGTCAATGTAGGGTTTAAAAGAAAGGGCTGAGTCAAAGATGAAGCCTAGGCTACGGGCTTGGGGGACAGGCAGGATGGTGACTCCATCAATAGTTATTGACAGTGAGGAAGGAGAGGAAGGATGAGGGGGGAAGATAAGGAGTTCAGTTTTAGCCATGTTGAGTTTGAGTTGACGTTGAGACATCCAGGTAGAGATGTCAGAGAGACAGTTGATGAGATGAGCTTGAACAGAGGGAGAGAGAGAGGGAGTAGAGAGATAGAGTTGAGTGTCATCAGCCTATGTTATGGGACAGCTTTGTAGAGGTGGAGAAGAAAGTCTTGTGGGATAGCCCTCAAACAGCTTAGCACTTAGTATCGGTGAGAGTCTCGTTCAGAGAGAGAAAGCTCCTTGCCCCTCCAATGCTTTGTCTGCTGGCCATGGCCCAATTGTACCTCAATTTGGGGATGTTATTGTTCAACTTATACCCCGCACTGTCCCCAAAATTGGTTCAGGGCAGCTTCCAAGAATTTGTGTGTGTGTGTGTGAGAGAGAGAGAGAGAGAGAGAGAGAGAGAATATACATAAAAATGTTAAATTAATCCCACCCCAAACATCTTAAAATAATTGAAACAATAAAATATATCATACATACAGCATAAATTCCACCCCTCCCCATAGCCAGCCCCCCAAACCCACCCCTCTTCCCATCCCACCTACTCCCACTCGCTTGCCTCTCACATAAGGGAGTTCCCAATCCCCAAACGCTCCCCTGTCTCTCACCTTGGAGAGCACCCACCCCACAAGCCCGTATCCTGCCCTCTCACAGAGGAGTTGTGGCTGTATTCTTCCCCACCAAACCATTCACACCCTCAACTCAAAAATACATATAAAATGCATTCTCCACCTTACAACCCCCTCCTGCTATAAACCTACTCAACCTGCCCCCCTCCTACTTCCCCATCTCTTACCCGAGGGAGTCTGCCCAAACCACCACACACAACCATTTCCACCACTCTCCCTACCCATGACATATCCCCATAAAATAAAAACATACCCTCATAAAAATACAGTACAGCATACCAAGGAGGGCTAAAAGCAGCAGCAATAAGATGGCAACTCTTTGAAGACACTAGAGCTTTGTGAGTATGGCCACACGGTCCATGAATGGCCCAAGAACAGTCAACAACACCCTCTTTGACTGCCACCTGATGACTTCTGCCTCCAGGCAGCTTGAATCCTTTATGAGGTCTGTTCCTGAAGGGGAAAGCAGATGGTACCAATCCTCAATCACCCAAGCTTCAGGGACAGGAGGACAACCCACCGACAGTCACCATGGCAACATTTTGCCAGTGAGTACAACACTTCTTCATCCTCTTCCTCCCTACCCCCAAGGCAAATGAAGGTACTGATTGCTTCCTCCAATACATGACACATGATACTGGCAGGCAGGTTCCTAAGAGGCTGGTGGCAGGTTGAGATTCTGGCTCTGGGTTGGTTTGCTCTTTTGGTGTCACCTGGCTCCTAATTTGCACCGTAGCAGCAATCCTTTTAAACTGGTTTCTCAAAATGCTTGGAAACAGAAAATACTTGTGACTGGTGATTGTTAGCCATTCTGAGTTTGGAGAATGCGTTTTGAAAATGGTGTGTTCTTTTAATCCATTATGTTGTGTGCCTACACATTAACATGCAACCATCAAGACGCGCAGGAAGTGAATCTGAGTGAAGGAGAGGAAGTATATAACACATAGGGGGCTAGCCAACGGCTCACGTACGGCAACCCCCAAGCACGGTGCATGGCCAGAAGATGCGCCCTCTCGTGCACATGCGTGCCATGTGCACAGCACAGCGCAGCCCCAGGGGGCTTTGCTGCGCACTCGACACTCTGTGCACCTTGGCGCGTGCAGTCTGGCTGGAACATGTCATCAGCGGCCGGCATGCACGGCCCGTTGGATTGCTCCCACCATGTGTAGGAGGTTAACTGTACTGATTTTTGACTGACTTTTAGACTAAATTCATGCATACTGAAATTTGTGAAACTTTTAAAATTTGTTAAGATTTCTATGAATACTTGCTAGCTTCCTGAAGAATATGGAACAATGGAAACTATGATACTACAAATACCATTCAGCTAAATTTTACCATGTAAACAGCTTCCTGAAGATTAAGGAACAATGGAAACTATGATACCACAAATACCATTCAGTTAAATTTTACCATGTAAACATATGAGTCATGTTTCAAAGTTGTGTTCTCTCATACTGATCAACAGTTAATTTATTGTGGGGTATAAAAATAAATTTATACTCTCCCTCCAGATTTTATCCATACAGCATGCACAGGAAGCCTGATTTTCATTGCCTCGCATTTTTCCAGACTTCTTTCTTTTAAAAAAAAGATTAAATGAAAAGTGCTTCAAAAAGCAAACTTTAAGATTCACATTTATAGAAAATATTTTATCCATATTTAATAGTTTAGCCTCAATCTAGTAAGTCGCATTCTAGAATTCTGGGCTAGGAGAGTGGCAGATATTACACTGTTAATTAAAGTGTATGAGATTTATGAAGTTCTCTACATCAGAGCACCAGGAAGTTACTGATATGGATCCTTGTGCCTTTTTAAATCTTAATTTTAAATGATAGGCTAATAGAACAGCTGTGTTTCATACTGAAGATATAACAAAATTCTTGTTACACCACTGAGTAGAGGGAAAGAAAAATCAGAGAGGTTACAATAAGATTACTTTAGGCCTGCCATCATGATAGATTATGCTGGTTCCTCATCAATAAACATTTGAAAATGTTGATTTTCTGTAAATAAATGATACAGCTTCATCAGTGAACAATCAGGGAATTGCTTAGAGGGTACTTCGCTAGAAATAAGTCAAACAGCATTCATAACAAAATTTGGTAGCACTGCATACACCATGCCATCAAAATTCATTTTTTATGTTCTTCACAAATGATTTTTGTGGCTTATTGCTTGGCAGTTCTGCTATCACAGAATTGAACTTGCTGCAGACACATAATTTTTTAAGTGCACTACTGTAAACTGAAATGTTTTAAGTAAATGTGTTGGTATGTGCTTTTATCTTTAGGCTTTTCCCTAGCGCTTACCATCATGGTGCTTCAGCATTTCTGAGATACAGTGGATTTTCATTGTGTGGTCCCAATAAAGTTCCTAATGTAAAATTCCTGAGTGCAAAGAAGTCAGTGGCAAAACTCCCATTAAATTCAATGATGCCATGTTTTCTTCCCAAGAATTTTCTGATGTTTTGTGCTTTCTTGTTATATTTTCTTCTCAGCATAATAATTTTTAGGGTTATGTTTTGCAAAGAATTGCTGTTTTCTTACAAGATACATGAATTCTGTTTAGACTGTTTGTTATGGAGTTGAAATGGGTAGCACATTTGTTACCTGTGGGTAACACCCACAAGCACTCTGATGGGTGCCTGATCAGTAGCCGAGTACCAGGTATTACCAGAAAATACTATTACTGTTACCAAGTTGCCATACCAGTTTACATTTATCAACTGGGAAAATGGGTACCAGAAGTCAGAAATTCAGTAGTGGAAGTCAGAAAATCAGCTGTCACAATGGGCTACCCATCAGGTACCTACCAATTAGTACCTGATGTTACCAGGTCGGGTTCCATAATTTTGACAGGTATATCTGTTTTTCCGGGTATTTATTTAAACTCTAGCTTGTAACCATTGGTTCTGTCTGATTCTTTAAGTTTAAATTTTGTTATGAGTGAAACAGGACACTAGTCCTCCCTTATACTTGTGTGAGTTGGATGCCTTCGTTGGAGGGAGCAGGGGAGTGCCCTGCTAATTCTTTTATAATTAGGTCTGTTATTCACCTTATTTGCATGCTTTATATTAGTAAACTTTTTCCACTGAAAACTTTGGAAGGAAGGGTAAGGATTAGCTCCTGGTGAGAGTATAAGTATTCTGTGGCCTATACCAAGATGGGCAAAGTTCCCCAACCCAACAACCCGATAGCAAAATCTTCATATGGTCAAGAGCCACAAGGCACACACATACGTGCATGCACACAAACACAAGCCTTTCCTGCTTTGTGTTTGGCTGGTGGTGTCAGGCGGCGCCCCCCCCCGTGCGGCGTGCGCAACGCCGGGGACTTGGCCGCAAGAAGCGACAG
Organism: Sphenodon punctatus; assembly: GCA_003113815.1. Lineage (NCBI taxonomy): Eukaryota > Metazoa > Chordata > Lepidosauria > Sphenodontia > Sphenodontidae > Sphenodon > Sphenodon punctatus. The sequence continues at coordinate 1,369,020 of QEPC01008772.1, read as the reverse complement.
ACAGCAACAGCTGAAGCACGTTAGCAGGGGGAGGGGCTAGCGCCGCATGACGGGGAACAGGGGAAGCCCCGCCCCGACGCAACGCTCCCTGACGTGCTTCCGGGGCGGGGGTGGAGGACGCCCCAGCCTTGCCCTGAGAGCAGGGGACTATAAAGGTTACCGGCGGGGCTTGGAGCCCCCGCCGGTGATCGTTTTGTGAGAGACTGGCCCCATGCTTGAGTGATACTCGTAGTTGAACCCCTGCCTGTTAGTATTAAGAGAAAGAGAGAGAGAGAGAGCGAACGGAGAGAGTGTATGGAGTCCCTGTGTTTCCCTCCCCTTCCTCTGCTTGCCATATTTCAGAGGTGAGTGTGTGTGAGTGTGCTTTAACCCATTGTTGTAAGTCTTGTCTTTGTGGAATGCGTCAGCCCAAGTCTGGGGATCACCTTGACCCCTATACCTTGTTCCCCCCCAGTGACCCCTGGTGGTGAAGTTTTCCATACGCCTCGTATCGGTTGTGATTGTTGCCCCTGCCTCATCACTTCCCTAGTTCCTCCTTCCCCCGCTCCTTTCTTCCCTTGGTCCCCCCCTTGTTTCCCCCCTCCCTGGGTAAACCCCATCCCTTCCTTTCCCCACCAGCCCTCACGGTTCTCTGGGCCCCACATAGTAATTGGTGTGATTGGATTTGCAGCCTTGTGTCTCCCCTTTCCCTGTGGGGCAATTGGTTTGCTCTCATTGTCCTGATGATGAAAAGTGTTGCCTTCTAAGTCAGAGGGAAAGCCCACATACCACCCTGAGGGACCATCTTTCACTTGTGGCTGGCATAGTTAAACGAGGCAAACCGCCCCTTCCCTGGAGTGCGTGTGATACAGACCAGGAGGCCCCGTCCCTTCCCCCTTCCTTTCCCTCCTACCCCTTCCCTTCCCCTATTCTCGTGACAGGTGGAGTCCATGTTCTGTGGTCCTGCTGCTGAAATTCTAAGGAGCAGCTATGATTCACCTGCCAAAAGTTGGATACAATGAAGTAAGACACAAAATCATTCAGATATTATTTAGACGGCTTCTGTATTCCCTCTGGCAGCATTAGATGACCTCACAAACTTTTCTTGCATATTCGGATTCCTCACGTTGGCTGCCAGATAGAACACCTATATTACTTGCCAATAAAATGTTCACAGTTGCGGAAAATACAAATGAATAATATAATTTCATGTTGCAAATCCCTTTCAAGAAATGGTGGGAGGAAACGGAGGAGAAACAAATGCTGAATATCCAGTAAAACCAAGAGGAGAAATTCTTGGCCGTTCTTGCTCACCATATGGTGAACACATGGTGCTGATCTTTCCATGACTTCATTAGATATGAGCATTAAAATTTTTCTTTTGCATTCATACTGAGGGCCTGACAAGTGAATGTTTCACATTCCATTAACCAATTTTTTTTTGTTTATGTATAATTATGCCTTTGAAATAGATGCATGTTCATTAGAGGTGGCTCAGAACTGGATCACTTGGTCCATCTCTTCTTCCAAAAGCTTGGATAGGAAATTGAAAAGGAAATGTTTTTACTCACCATTCAGATGCAGGTAAAAGAGTGGTCAAGGATTTTCCCCTCCTTATTTTACTAGATGTTCATTTGTTTCTCTTTCACCCCTGCCATTTTTAGAATACATTTGTAACATGAACTGATATTTATTTGGCCTATCCAGGAAGACAGAACTGAACTGTGCAAGAAACGATGCCACACAAGTGCTCAGAATCCCATCCTTGGCTCCAAATTTATATTAATGATAGGAATTATACAAGCAGGATTAAATAATACAATATAATGTTATTTATATAGCCCTCCCCCTTTTTGACAAATGGTGCTCAAGGTTCTTCACAAAAACAATTTAATAAAATACAGTAAAAATACAATAAAAGGCAGCTCATTTAAAAACAACTTTAAAAGGAGAAGAAATGAAATTCAGCAGAGGATCCCCTAAACACACCTGACCAATTAAAAAGATATAAATGTAGGACTTTAAAAATATATACATGTAGATCTTATAAAAGTAAGATTGATAACATAAATCAGAGTAAATAAGTTGCCTTCCCTAAATATTTTGTTGAGTCGGTTCTGCTCATTTAGACTAGTTTTGTTATCCCCTTTCCTTTCCCTCCATTTTCTGATGGATTTATACCTGTCATATCACAGTTCCAGTTTCTCATTTCATTTTTCTCTTTTGTCTTTGCTTTCCTCGCATTCATCTGAAAAGTACTCTCCACTTTACTTTTGCTCTTTCCCTTTTATACCCACATCTTTTCTTTGATTTTCTTTGCTGTCTTACATAACACATGGTCTCTTCCTCTTTCATCCCATATTTTTCCTTCCTGTAAAACCTCTGCTCTCTGCGATCTCCTCTGCCTCCCTTGTGCTCTCTTGCTGGTATTTCACTGTCTTGTTAAGGCCATCACTTATCTTGTTTTTACCAAGTCTCCCGAATTGAGGAGGAGAATAATGCTCACCTTAGTTCTCCCACGGAACAAAATTAATTTCCCACAGGCTTTTGGGTACTGTATACGTGCCCACAAATAGGTTTGATGGGGAGGAAATAGGGCATTCATGCTGAGGAAGATAGGGCACACACGGGAATTTCAGACGTGATGAGATCACAGTCAACCACCCTGAATCACAGTGGATTCAGGGTGGTGGCTGTGATCCCGTGCATGTCTATTTGAGCCCCGCCAGATGTTCACCACAGTGAATCTCTGGTGGGGGTCAAAGCTAACCACGATTCTGAGGATGGTGCCGGCCTCATCCCCAGAACCATGGTTAGCTTGACCACAATCCGTGATGGCCAAAAATAACGTCTGTTACCTTGGCCCATCATGGATCGTGGCTCTGTCTGCGGTACGGGATTGGATGCAGTGGCTGCATTGGCTGCTGCGCCCACCTGTCTTGCCGAGGGCGGGCAGCCGGGGGAGCATGGGGAGTGAGGCCGTGAGGCCGCATGTTACACCATGCGGCCCCGCCCCCCTCCGAGATTCCCCAGCATGATGGAAGCTGGCATGTCTAAAGGACGGACGGCTTTATCACTGACCGGGGTCCGAGACGGATTCCAGTTCGGGGCTCAGCGTGTTGGGTCCCCAGGCCCAGCACATCAGAAATTACCCACGGTCTCCACTGTGGGATGACGATTGGTTTCATTCTGGGTGTATTGTATGGAAAACAAGGGGACAGGATGAGTCTCTCTGATAGGACAAGCTCTGCTGGGCACCCCTGTTCATTCTCTACTGGTAGGCACAACCAAGTGAGCACCATGCCTGGCTCCCCTATCACAAACCTCCAGGGACCCTTCCTGGACTTTGGCCTAGCCTCATAGGTAGCACTGATCCCAGGATAATTTGGGCCCCCTGTGAAATGGTAGTTTGGGCCCCCTCCTACCATGTAAATGTTTCTCTAACTAATTTTTGATGTTTATGTAAATATAACATCCCTTTTAGGGGCCAGGGCTCCCTACATTGCAAACCTTATGAACTTGTATGTTACACATGTGCTGTTATTTCTGATTTACTCATGGGCCAATTTGTAGGGAGCCTCCTTCTGAAACCCAGTGGGCCGAGGCTTGCTGCACTTAACACTCCATGGGCCTGTGTTTTAGATTACTGCTCCTCAAACGTGTACTGTCATGCACCCTGTGGGGGCCCTCAACACATAGAGCCCTGCAAAGTCTGCATTTGCCTGGATCCAGTCCTGCTTGTGGCATTCAGAGTAAGCGCAGGACTGAAGGACCAGAAGAGATGGACAGACACCAGGGGTGGGGATTTGGATTTGATCCGTAACCGCTCATAATGGGCTGTTCTGGATCAATTCATATCGAATTGCAACATACCTGTTGCGGTTCGGTTCTAAAATACAAAAGAAAAAAAAGGAAAAATGAAGAAAGTGCTGCACATGGCACAAAATGGCAACTGGATAATTCTGCGCATATGCACCCTTTTCTAATGAGGCGGTGGCAGTGTCACCACCATTTTTAAAAAGGGAAGCAGTTCTGTGCATGCACAAATGGCCACTACACATGTACAAGCTGGCTGCCGTTATCCAAAATGGTGGTGACACTACCGTGCCATTTTGAGAAAGGGCGTGCATGTGCAGAATGGTCCGGTGACCATTTGCACATGGGAAGTTTTTATTAATTAATTAATTAATTTTAAAATTATTTTACAGTTTTCAGTTGATTTAAATATGGATCCATAATAGGGGTCTGTAATAAATCTCAAAATTGCGGAATCTGAACTGAAAAGGGATGAGAACTGCAGACATAGCTGAGGGGGAAATGGCAAGTGAAGGGGAGAGAGGCAGAGAGCACATTGAGTGGAGGACAGACTAACACTGCTTTTAGACGAGGGCGCTGAAAAGTACCTCAGGAGCCGCACGTTAAGAGAGATGCGGCGCTTTGCAGAGGCGCATTCTGGAGACCTCAATTTTCAGGTCTCCAGAACGTGCCTCTGCGAAGCGCCGCATCTCCAGCCATTGCCGGCAACAGGGAGCACGTCACTTCCGGCAGCGCGGCGTGGCTTCTCTCTTAATGCATGGCTTCGGAGGCGCTTTCAGTGCCCTCATCTAAAAGCGGTGTAAGTTGCCAGATCAACATTGCCTGACTGAGGGACATTATAGGTTAGAACAGATGAGCAGTTAGCCTGTTGGTGCCCTTGTTTGGTCCGTGCAGCTGCCATGCACAAGTTTAGCATGTCCGAGAGATTAAACAGGCAGTCTCCTGTCTGCATTCCATGTGCTTGTGGCAGTCTCCACACAACATTGCTAGCCATCTTCCTCTGGCCCGCCTGTCATCTAGGTGGCTGCACTAGCGATCTCCCTCCCCACCCACCCACCGGGTCTTCCTGTCAGCTGGATGACCCCACTAGCAATCTCCCTTTCCCTGGGCTGAGAGGCATCTCTTGCTCGGCTCCCCCTTGCCTCGTTAGCTGCCGCTGCTGTCGCACACGGGAGACTGAGCTGGCTGAGTACACTAGGCGCGACTGTGTGGTGCTGGCAGACCAGGATGTGGGCAAGGCTGAATGCAAATCTAATAGCTGGGCCATGGACACCTTGTTCACCTCCATGGGAGACCCATAAGGAACTCTCGAGTATTCAAACAGCAGAATTATGAGAAACAGTCTAGGAAAAGAGATTGGTTGGGAAGGCTAGTGCTCTCGGGGTTTTTTAATTGTTGAGTTGGAACATTGCTGTCCTGAAAAGTAAGGTTATTGACCCTGACTGGCTGCAATTTATTAGGAAAGCCCATATTGTTCTCCTAAAAAAAACATGGCTGACTGAGAAATTTGTCCTCAATGGATTTAAGACTTTTTAAGTAAAGTCCTGGAGGGAGAACAATAGGGGACCCTGGATGGGTGGCCTAATAGCGTTGATTTCTACACTTCTCCCTTGTGAGGCTACTCCTCCCAGTATATGCAGGGTTTGGTTGTCTCCTTTTCAAGTCAGGTAAGGTATGTAATTCTTAACATCTATCTCCCTCTGCGTAAACATGGTACCTTGCCAGGGTGGTGGGTACCATGCTTGGGTGAGACAATTGAAATGCTTCGAAATAGGTATCCTGAAGCCTATCTGATTTTGGCGGGAGACTTTAATGCCTGGGTTGGTAATCTTCACAAAACACTGGCGCTGGGTGAAGTGGAAGAACTTGATATTCCTGACCCAGTGATGAGGGATCAGACTTACAATCGGGATGATAAGGAGTTACTGGATTTTAGGTATTGAAACAATTTGTGAATGTTAAATGGGAGATCAAATTTGGAGCCTTAACATTCAGTGCTTCCTATGGCAATAGTATGATTGATTATGTTTTGATTGATTGCCTCAACTGGCATATTTGGAGGGACTTTAGGGTTATACCTCAACCAGAAAATGACCATTTCCCCATAGTAGTTGAATTTTTGGGAGGGGATAGGGTAGTTCATACTATAAAATCTTCAGCAAAATCTGTACAGAAGAGGGTTAGATGGGACTTGTTAGTGCAAGATAGAGCAGAAGTTATCTGCCCGGAGTGGTTAGAGGGGTCAGCTATAAAGATGGAAGGGCCTGTTGGGAAGAACTTTTGGGGGTAATTAAAATGAAGGACTCAAAAGGTTTTTGGAAAATTGTTTCTGGCTCTTATAAGAGCAGAAATATTGCCGCTGATGCGTATTTGGATGGTGATGCTTGGGTATATTTTTCTGTGAAAAATTTAGAGCTATTTCCAGAACAGGGAAGGTTGACTCTTTGGAATTAGTGGAGGATCCTGATCTCCTACAATTGCTTGAGTATAAAGTTCCCCCTGTGCAAGTGGAGTCCTATTTAGACACCATCCGGTCTGGCAAAGCTCCAGGGTTGGACATGCTTCTCCCAGAGCTATTTAAAGTTAATAGAGATTTTTGGGTCTCGGTGCTAACTGAGTTGTTTAATACAATTGTGAAATTTAATGTTTCCCCCCCCCCCCCCATTGTGGAAACAAAATGTGTTTATCCCAATATATAAAAAAGGGGAGAGAGCACTACCAGAGTCATATAGGCCTATTAGTTTAATTAGAATCCCTGCTAATCTGTATGGGTATCATCTGCTCGAGCATGTTCAGAATTGGGGAGTGGATAAAGACATAATGGGAGTGGAGCAGACTGGATTTAGAGCAGGTTTTTTCTGCATTTGATTCTGCCTAGTTCTTTATAATTAATAGCCTCTTATATCAATAAAGGACAGCATCTTTATGCAACCTTTATTGATCTAAAGGGTGCCTTCGATTCCATTGATAGAGTATGTAATATTGTGGGGTAAATTGTATAAAATGGGTGTGGATCCCACTCTTATACATTTATTAAGATCTTATTATTCTGATACCTCTGCTAGGGTGAGCTATGGACCGGAGGGGGAAGTTACACCCCTCTTCTCGACTAGTCGAGCAGTAATTGCGTAGTCGCCCCTGTTCTTTTCAATTCATTTTTGAATGGTATAAACCAGTCTCCCCTCATAAGTCATTGCCATTTGCTTAAGATAATGAATGTTCAACTCCCATGTTTGTTATATGCTGATGACGCTGTGCTGTTTTCTTACTCAGGGGTTGGGCTTTAAAGACTTCTAGATCTTTTTAGTATATATTGTAATTGTAATAATCTAATTATTAATGTTGTAAAGTCTAAATCTATGGTCTTTGGATACAGTAAACCCCACAAATAGTTTATTAACTATTCCCCACTGGATTGTGTTTCCTTTTTTACGTATTTGGGCCTAACTTTTTCTGCTAGGTTGACTTGGACGACACATGCTCGTAATTTGGCTATGAGGGCAATTCAAGTCTCGGGTGGAATTATTGCCTATTTTAATACATTTAATAGAAATCCTTGGCTTCAGGCGTGTAAGGTGGGGAAGGCCGAATTAGAGCCCATACTTTGGTATGGGGTGGAGCTTTGGGGCCATGATAATGGTGCTAAAGAAATTATAGACAAAGCTTACTGTTCTTTTTTTGCAGAAATTATTGGCTGTTCCTAAGTCAACTCCTAGAGCCTTACTCAGTGGCGGGTGGTGGGGTGCAGGGTGGGGCCAGAAGTGGGAGGGACCAGCCCAATGGTAGGCGGGGCCAACAGTAGATGGAGCCTAGTCAACTTTCAAGTTAATATGAATGTTTACAGCCTTGGTTCCCCTAATGTAAAAAAAATGGGAATGGATGTGTTTCTCCCTATGCTTCCCTCATACTTGTCCTTCTTAGATTGTAAGCCCACTGGGCCAGGGACCTGTTTCCCAACACCTGTAAAGCACCAGCCAGGTACACTGCTGGCACTATATACATGCATCATCAATTATCATCATCATCATCATCATGCAATCAAGAAAAAAAAACTCATACTGAATACAGGTCTTGGACTCAAGGCAAGGGTTTATTAACCAAACACACAGCATTAACCAAACACAGTCACACACACACCCAAACACAACCTAAACCACAACCAAAGACACCCACACACAAACCAGCTAAGAACTCAAACAACAAACTCTCCTCCTCCCAGCTCCTTTGCCTCACCAGCCAAGCACTTCAAAGGGTTTCCCATGCACTCCATATACAAACACTCAAACAGGTATATTGCTTGTACAGCAAAGGCACTTGAGGGTCTTTGAGACGAGCAAACTGTTCAATTGTCCAGTGGTTGAAGTCAGGTGTTCATTGGATCAACCTTTTTTCTATTAACAACATTGCCAATGTGTTCAGCCTTTCTGCTGTCATTGTGTTCCTCAGGAAAGTTTTTATTCTCTGTAGAGCTGAGAAAGACCATTCAGATTCTAGTATGTTGTGACAATTCTCACCAGATTCAAAGTTTCAGCAAAGCTGTCCTGCCGATTGTTGTCCAGCAATGTATGAAGTAGCTCTGAGGCATCCTTCATACCATACAAGACTATCTTCTCATACAAGACAGAAATCTCCATCCTCAGTCTGTCTTTGTGTAGCATAGGGTAGACATCCACTGTTTCATTCAATGCTTGCGTTGGTTGTGTGTTGCAAAAAGAGCCCCCTGTAATAATGATGTGCTCATTAGGTGCTTTGTAAATGCAAATCGTTCCTTCGCATGTGAAATTATGATATCACAAACTTCAACTTTGATTTGATCCAGGCTTTCTATAGTGCTACCTCTTGGGAGCTCGCACTGCTTTGGCAATTCAGAGCACAGATTCTGAATAGAGTCGTTCTATTGGTGCTGCTGACAAACACTGTAGTAAATGACTGAATGCCTACAGAGTCAATCTCTCTCTTTTGCAGTTGATCATAAATCACCTTAACGTGAGGCATTATTGTATGGAATAAAAACAGGAAGTAAATGAACTCCCTATTCTCTTCCAACTTTCTAGCAAATCCCCATGCGCTGGTCTCAAAATGACCACTTCTTATGTGGGTGAAGCACTGTATCAGATCCTCTCAGTGCTCATAAACTACATTGACTGTCCTAACATTAAATTTCCAGTACATGGCAAGTGCTCTGGGGAGTCTTCTCTTTACTATCATATCGAGAAACTGTCATTTTTGGAGATGATGAAAAAAAGGCTGTTAATCCACCCCAATCTGCAAAAAATACTTTAACCGTCTTTATTTGGGACACAGTTTGTTGCATAATCAGATTTAGCTGATGTGCATAGCAGTGTACATAATGAGCATTTGGGTATATGTCTTGTATCCTCTTTTGCCCCTCCCCCCCCCAATGCTACTCATGCATCACACTCGCACCATCATAGCTCTGAGCAATCACTTTCTGTTTATCATTGTCTTGTGGGAAAACAGCATTCATCTGCTGCAGCAATGCAGTGGCAATGGTTTCAGCACGAGAGTCTTTCAACGGAGTAAAACTAAGAAAACGTTCTACAGCTGAGCCTCTGCCATAATGTACTGATGAGTACTGACTGGCAGTGAGTTGACACATCTTTTGTGTCATCATCCTGAAGAGCCACGTATTCAGTGCTCTTCAACTCCTCGATAATGATATTCCTGGCACTGTGAGCATGCAGTCTAGGAGTTCATTTTTCATTGTTTTGGAAGTACCTTTGAAAAGTGTGACAGTTTTCAAATGCTTCTCCATCACAGAATTGATGCTGCCAATCAGATCAACCAAGGCTCTAAACACTCCTGGGTTCAAGGAGTCCTCAGTCTGATCATGGCCATGCAGTGCCAACTCAAAAGCACCACAGAACCGAATACTATCAGTAATTTTGGAAAGAATGTACCGGTTGTTGTCAACTTCCTCATTGTGCCTTCTAACGCTCACAAGGTAACCTTCATCCAGTTGTGCTACTATGTTGGTCTTACCAAATGCTTCAAACTTGAAACAGTTCCTTTGCATTCATCGTGCTTCTTTATGTTCTCAGCTAGATGCTTTAAGTCCTTCACGCCAGTCTTGGTCCACATCGCCTCACTCCCGAACAGCAAGCATGGAAAACAAAACAATGCGGTCTTTGAAACGCTGCTCCAAAGCCACTTCTTCTCATACCACGCTGTGTTGAACCGACGTGTGTAGTCCTTCCCTCTGTCATGGGTAGCTTGCACAAGTTGAAGATCTGGTCGGTCAGGTCAGAAGGGGGCAGGAGCAGGGGATTCCCAGGGCTCACTTCCAGTGGGAGGGTCTGAAGAAGCGGCAGGCCTGGTGCTGCCGAAGGTGCAATGGCTGCGACCGTATGTTTCAATTTGGCCACCATCATCCATGCCTTCATCATCTCTAGGTTAGACTACTGTAACACACTCCTAACGTGGGGCTACCCTTGGTGATGGTCCAGAAACTGCAACTGGTGCAGAATACGGCGGCCCGTCTCCTTACAGGGACGGGCTGTCATGAGCACATTCCACCAGTGCTCCGTTCTCTGCACTGGCTGCCTATTGTTTTCTGGGCCCAATTAAGGGTGTTGGTGCTGACCTATAAAGCCCTAAATGGCGTAGACCCCGCCTATCTGTGAGACTGCCTCATGCCGCAGACCATGGTACAGCCCCTGCGGTCTGCGAGGGATGCCCGACTCGAAGTCCCCCAGGTTTCCCGTGTGGCGACGATGAGGAGGGCATTCTCGGTGGCCGCTCCTAAGCTGTGCAATTCCCTCCCATCGGAGGCCTGCCTGGTCCTGGACCTCCCTTCTTTCCGATGAGACCTGGTTGTTCCGCCAGGCCCTTGGGGAGGGAGACGGGTAGAGGGGGTTGAGTTGGGGCCCACCCATGTAACCACTGCGGGAGGGGAGTGGGGTGCATGCGCACTCCCACACAACACCCATCTGCACTCATTGCCCACGCACGAAGCAACCGGCAAAAACAAACGGTTGCCCCGTGCGTGTACATGGGTGTGTGCTCATGTAACCGTCCCCAAAGCGTGTCCCTCACGTACCACGGTGCACACCCATCCCCCCACCAACCTGCACCTGTATGAAAAGGGTCTTTGACAGGGTGTTTTTTGTTCGTTTGTGGGTTTTTTTTGGCAGACAGACCAGACCTTGTGCTCCTTTTTTTCAACCTGTCTTAGCTTTTTTCTCCCCATTTTTGTATCTCCCTACTCCTAAGCCAATACAAGAGATTGCCTTCCTTCCCCATCTCCTCCTTCCCACTGTTTAGTCTGGTCCACCTTCCTCTAATCTTTCTTCAGTACCTTCAAATCCTTCCCCAAACCTTATTTCTTTCATCAGAGTTTACTTAGTCCCTCACACCACAGGCTTCTCATTAATACTCCTTCCAGGGTTTCCTTCTTCTCTGTAGGTATCTTTAGACATAACATCAACAGGTGTCTGAATGCGTGTGTTGACCTTGATGTGAACACCAGTTTGGCCCTGTGTTCACCACGTGATGCTGCTTAGACACACAGCTCATCTTGGGGCAAATCGGTGTTTTGCTCACCACCCGATCTCAGAACATAAGCGCCGCCGCCTCGTTCCCCATGTTGTACCTTCTAACATGCCACGCAATATCATTAGACACAGCGTTGGCCACGTGTTCAGCCGGAACACGCAAATTGTCCTTGTGATGCAATGGTGTTCACAGCGCGTGTTCAGTGGGTGGCCAAATTGGTGTTGGGATTGATATGGTGCTTACACACAGCGGCCAAACACGTGCTTAGGGGTTTTGACACCTGAACATTGTTTTGTCTAAAGACACCCTGCAAATACACGAGACAGGAAGGGAAATCATGTCAGGGGAATCACATGAAGCCCTACTCATGGATTTTCAGCCCTGTCTCCCATCATTGAAATCATGGTGGAAATGGGCTTATCACCCCCGCGCACATAAGCAGAACTTCACGTGATTCCCCTGACAGGATTGTGGCTCACAGCAGTTCCCCCTCCCTCCTGTCTCGTGTGCAAGCAGCCTAAGCTAAGCATGTACACCTGTGACTTCTCAACTTCATGAATGTAGCCCTGTCTCTTCCTATGTTTTCCCCTTCCTTGTCTTTCATAGATTGCAAGACCTATGGGGCAGGGACTTGTATTTATGCAGTGGTGTGTGCAATAACACATGTACCAATGGCCAAGCAAACACGTTCCATTTCCAGTCTGCATGCACTAATGAAGAGTCCTGTCGAATACATCAACAAAATCTGCATCTTGGGTCCCATTTTAGCAAAGGAATTTAAGTGCATATATACTTGAGACCTCAAAGTCTGTGTCCCTAATTCAGTGAAGCGTTTAGCAACATGCTGAATCCATCCCATTTTAATGTACCATGAAGCAAATGTAAAAAAAAAATGTGAAAAGGCTGAAGTCCCATTGACTTAAAATTCAGCATATATCGAATCAATTAGCTAAATAGCGATGTCTTACTGAATTATACCCATGTTGTTTCAGAAGAGAGATAAGTGTCAAATGCTTCAAAAGGGGAAGGGAATCCCTTTAGTTAATGAATTTATAACTTTTTCTCACCTTCTTTACAAATTTTTTTGTATACACTGCTATAGAGACATTGAAAGCATGTGTGGCCTAAAGAAAAGCTCATTTACTGTATCTTGCTACAGTGAAAACACTTCTGTTTGTACGCTCTAAGAACTACTTGAATTTATCCTGTTAAAGTCAATATTGTAAGGAGAAACACTTCATTTCTAAACTTGCCTCTTTCCTGTTTGTTTGCTCATAAGCTGTTGTTTTGTTGACCTCTGTGTAACAGCGTGCAGTCTAAAAGACTGCTGGCCCTTTAAGAGAGGCTGACTGGGCCCGGGAAAAGGAAGTAGAAGTGGCTGGAAGTTGGGTGAGGCCACCCAGATATATTGCTAAGCTCAGGCAGCTAGCCTTCAGTCTGCCTGGAGACTCTGGAGGAGAAGGTATTTGGCTGTAGCTGCCTGTGGGGTCCAGGAATGAAGAAGAGGCCTTTCAGTTAGAGGAATACCCTGGTGTGGCTCCTGGTTGAGAGGAGGATCGAAGGCTGCCCTAGAGGAGCGGGTAAAATAATGTTTTGTTAGCCAGTCAGTGGACAGATACCTGACTTGGTTGGGGCTAGATAGCTAAGGTGGCCAGAGGAGTTGCATGTCCACCGTAGAGGCATTTATTATACTGGGTTTTTATGTAAAAAAATCAGTATTGACTAATTCCCATTGTAAGTTGCTACTGTTGGGGTGTGATCCTGACAAAACTCCCCACCCCTAAGCTGTCACGTTCTGCACTGTATGAGAGTTCCCCTTTTAATGCAATGTGCTCATTCTAATACCCAAACGTCTGCTACTATCACTCCGCAGCCTTTGGTAATGGTTCAATGGGCACAGTCTGCCGCTGCTCAGGCCAAGGTGGTAGCGATGAATTTTAATCCCTAAAAAATAGAACTCCTACTGTACAAGGTCATTAAATGTTATCAACAGCTCATTACCTTGAAACGAGATCTCGTTAAAAAATCAACAGGAACCTGTGCCTTATAAAGGATGCAGAATATTGGGATTAATGCAGTAAAGGGTTGGAGAGAGCGAGAGGAAAAAGACAAGAAAAGATATCATGGTTTCTGTAAATTTATTATACCAATTAATTTGCATAGGTAGTATGAGTAATAATACCATAAAGAGAAGAAGGGGAAACAGTGATTTTTATATCTAGATCTGTTTAAGTTTTTCATACCTTAGAAATGATGGATAAGTGGATTAGTTGCATCTTGGAAGGTATACCAACCTTCCAAGATGTTGATTAACTGTGTTGGTAAATATTGCCACCAAGTAAGATCATTAACAGGGTAATGATACATTGTCTTTTGGTGAGTCATATGAAAATGTGTCTATAAAATCTCCATGAATATGTCTCCTCCAAATGTTGTTTTCTGTTGTTGCTTTTGCCCATGAAGTATTTAATTTTATTAACTTGAATAGCATATGCTTTGAAAGGAAGAGAAGAGAGTGATAGTGGTATAATTTCTTTATGATAAGATGTCATTATTGCACCATTTATCTAGCTTGGTATAGAATTGTGTCTCTCATAGTTTTCTGTACTGTAGCACGATGCAATTAAATGTAACGATGCAAACCCACCCAGTACTTGCGATGTCTTATCTGATTTGTTGAGATCCCTAAGCACAACAACTGTTTTTTGTTGTTGCTGTTGTTTTATTTTCTACTCCAGCTGTATTAAATGCATGTGACATCCTTAATTCTGCCTCTGTGTTACTCCGTCTTATTACTTTTATTATATTGCATAATAATCTACTGTAATAGAGGTGCGCTGAACAATCAGTTTGCCTTTTCTATTATGATGTACAAAAAGATTTTTTGAAATGAGATGGATTGTGGTAGGGGATTATTATCTTAAATATACCAGTATGTAAAGATATATTATCTTTAATATTTAGTGGTAGAAGGCATTCATACTTCAATTAGTGATGCAGTGAATTGCTTTCAGAGAGGCCATTTCTCATAGATGATTATTTTCAATACCTTTGTTTGTCTATCATCTTGGATTATTATAGAATTAGAAATTGTCTGTAGGTGTAAATGGAGATTTGAAATATGCAATAATTTAGCTGGTTATAGTCAAGAGGCCCATCCAGCATCTGCTTCCTGCAAGGAGAAAGGAGCAGAGGCCCATTCCCTGTGTGGCCCACCTGGTGGTCAATCGCTGCCGCCACACTGAGCGGCATGTGTGGGGAACTGGCCAGGCAGTTGTGGGGAAGCTGGGTAGGGCCGGCTCCTGTCAGAGCCACCGCTTCCTCTGTGGTGGGACAAGGCACCGCCCACACGAGCAGATGCCTGGCCGTGCCCCGCCTCCATACCGCAGCTGGACTGAGAGCCCACCCTTGGCTATGATGTGGGGTCACACGCACCGGTTGCTCATAGCCCCACAGCGTTACACTGAACATGCTAGGGCAAGTGCACCGTATCACACAAGTTGCCATGCCCTAGGCAGCCTTGCTCCAGTTAGATTAAGGCTGCTCCGTGGTGCGTCCATATATTTTTTCCAGTGACATTTCATGGAGCAGCCAGCTGCTCCACCCGCCCCAGAGCAGAGGGAACATCTGGCAGGCCCTAGGCAATGAGGCACTGCATTGTGTGGCTTATATCCCCATGGAGGGTTAAGGCTTCCTAAGACATGGTAGCCACCCTCCCTAGCCTGTCTTGTGTGTCTACTCTACACACAAAGTTGGACCCTTTTTGGAAGAGGCATATTTAGAGCAAGCAATCATATGTTCAGAAACAACAATAATATCAAGTTCTGCTTGTAGTCATTCCTTTAATCTTTTTTTTTTTTTTAATTAGTTTTTACTTCAATTGATAGCAGAATCTGACCCTGTGTTATTTCAATTCCTTTTGAACTCAGGACACAACTGGATTCCTTGGAAGGAAGTTTTCTTTTTCAAGCTACCAAATAACATATTTCCATCAAAACCTAAGTGTTTTGTCTTTGCTTTATGTTTCACAGTTCTTCGTTCTTCCATAGTAGTTAATATGATGCTGAAGGGAAAGTGCAGAGTGAATGTCAGACTCTGAGGAGAGATTTATACAGTTTGGGCAGGTTGCAGTTTGCAGAAAACCAATAACTTTCTTCCATGTCATTTCTAAACCTACCAGCTATCCCCACCAACTTCTCCATTCTTTTGTAGAGCACTAGCAATGCCAATAAATATACAGAAAATGTCAGGTAAAAGCCAAGCTGTAATCCATTTTAACTAATGAAAAAAGTATTAAATTTAATATACTTGGTTGGGCAAAATTAGTTTCTGACAGTAAATTATTGCCTGAGCTAATTATGTCCATTATCATATGAGTGCATTCTTCAGTCTCAAAGAATTACTGGCATAAAGCTTTAAAATGAATATTAAAAGGAAAAGTTAATTTACGTTAAGAATGTTAAGTATCAGTTACTAACATGACAGGATTATTTTAAATATTTTTTAGCCACCTGTGATGCAGTAAGTCAGCCGTGGCCATGGTGATGGTAGGTGACGGGACTTCAAATTCTGAAGAGCATGGAGTGGCTGGTCTAGGAATCCAGTTGGAGGCTCTATGTTCTATTTTATTCTGACCCTTCAACATTTCACCAATGAAAATAGGTACACTTGTCCCTGCCGCATTGTGGATAAACCCTGCCCACTCATTTATTTATTTATTCAATTTGTATCCCGCCCCTCCTGCGAACAGCTCGGGGCGGCTAACAAGTTAGTTATAAAACAATTTATACATTTCTAAACAATATAATAAAACAATCCATAAAAACACTACAATAAAACAGGCTGGGAATAATAAATAAATAAGGGTGGGGGAAGATAAAACACCCCCTCCCCCACCCCCCTCCCCAAAGGCCTGGGCCAGATCTTGCAGATTCGCCGAAATGTCAAAAGGCTCGGGGCCAGGCGAGCTTCCTCCGGGAGGGAATTCCAGAGGCGCGGCGCGGCCACCGAGAATGCCCTCTCCATTGTGGCCCCCCGCTTAACACGGGGGACCTCCAGGAAGGTGCCCGCGGCGGACCGAAGGATATCACTCATGATATCCACTATTAGGGGTGTGTAGTACTTACCTCTTTAATCCTTGGTTTCATTTTAGGGGTTAAAAAAACACATCAATTTTCAGTGTTTCGTATAAACCCCATTTGTTTTCATTTATTTATTTATTAAAAATAATAAAAAATAAAATAAAAATCTCTATGTATGTGCAAAATGGTCACTGCGGCCATTCTGTGCATGTGCAGCCCATTTCAAAAATGGCACCGGCAGCGTTGCCACCATTTTAGAAAACGGTAGACGGTCTGCGCATGCACAGACCAGCTGTTCTTTTCCAAAATGGTGGTGATGCTTCTGGCGCCATGTTGGGAAAGGGCCACGCATGCACATAACAGCCCCAGTGACCATTTTGCACATGTAACATGATTTCATTTTATTTATTTATTTTATTTATTTGTTTTAAAGGAATATGAATGATAGCAAGTGTATGTGTGTAGCAGGAAGCAGTCCTGTGAGTCTGCTGCACCTATAAGAGGGGGGCTGCGTGGACCAGCCAAAGGGCTGAGCACGCACAGGGGTGTTACAGAACCAGCCCCATAGCTGGGGATCAGCTGGGATGAAACAGGCTGAGAGACCCTGTGACTAGAGTGAGCAGGACACTGGCCCTTTAAGGGCAGTACAGTGTTGTGCTGTGGGCCACGCCCACTCTGGCTACAAAAGAGGAAGCAAGGCAGAGAGGAAGGCAGTCCCTACCTGGGAGCTGAAGGGGCCACATCTCCCTGACAGAGCCTAGCCACTCTATGCTCTCCAGGGTGCTGAGGACTGGAGAACATGGGTGGAACCAGGTACTGGGAGAGAGACTGCCCAGGAGGGAGCCTCGCGCCTGGGGAAGACTTGGCGAGAGCCAGGGGCTTTGAGGCCTGGCTAGATGGATAGGGGGAGTTGATGTTGTGTTGCTCCTAAGCTTGTGAGAGACTGACCTGGGCCTGCAGGATGGAGGTGACTGAGCTGGCAGCCCCAGGGACTGTGGACACTGAGTCCAATAAAGACTATTGTGATGCCCTCTGGACTTAGCCTGTGTGGGGTCCTACAGGAGGGTACCCCCTTCCCAAAGGGAGGGATTCAGCTGAGGCTTGGGCTGAATAGGCATAGCAGAGGGGTCGTGCTAATTCCCCTAGAGACACCCCAGCGTCCCCGTGTGGCCCTGGGAAGACCCCCTGCTACAATGTCACCTTATTCATTTGTTTATCTAAAATGAATGGGAGCTACACATTCCTACTCCTCATATATATGCAGGGATGGGGGACATTTTCCCTCCTGGGAGCACCTTGCTCTGAGAGCCACATCAACGTTTAAGGGGTGTGCTCAAGAAAAGGAGGGGTCCAGATCATGGATCTGTCCTCCTATCCAAGTGTGCGTGCCCTCAGCTCTGTTCCCTTCCCCTGACCTCAGTATTTCAGCACTTCGGGGTAGGGACTAGATCCAGGGGGCAGATCCAGGAACTGCAAAGGGGCTATATAAAAAACTTGCCAGGGGCCACGTTTGTCTCCTAGTGGTAAGGCTACCCCCCACCCCACCCCACCCCTGCCCAATTTATATATTGTAAACACCAGCTGCCAGCTGTTGTGCTAGCTGGGGGCGTCCAGCAGCACCTTACCGAGTGAATGCAGATTTAAGGGACTCATCACCTTAACAGGGTGATTATGGACACCTTTATCCACTGCCACAGACATCTCATTTAAACAGCCACAGGCATCATTCTGGAGGTCTGACTAGTCATTAATCAAAGACTCTACTCTGATACACTCCGCGGTCAATTGCAGGAGCAGCCTGTAACAACAAGTTGGGCTGATAACATCTAGGCAAAATTCTGCCCTGGTTTTTTACATTGTTTGTTACAATGTAACAAATGTTTGCTTCACAATTCCTCTGTGCTGGCTTCAGTATTGCAGAGCAACCTTGAACCAGCATGCATCCTTGTTTGTTTGTGTGTGTGTGTGTGTTCTCTCTCTCTAATCAGTACCGACCTTGCACTGCTGATTAAGTGGTATAAGGTCCAAAAGAACCAGTACTACGCTGGCCATCCCGGTACCACTGGAGCGTATGTGCTTATTTTATTAAGGCCTGCCTTCCCTTTCTTAATCTTATTCTTACTCTTAGGCTGCTTTTCCCCCAGACTTCAGGGGCAGGAACTTCTTCAGTTGCCAGCCCAGCTCTCTAACTGCAAGGATTATCGCCCGTCAGAATGCACTAATCCCCTGTTAGTCCACGAGAGCACCCGTCCTTATAAAGGCTACATTTGGGGACCTGGTTGTGCACGAGTATCCTCACGTGCTAAAAGGAGATTATTTCATTCGGATGGGCACTATTTACAATTGGAGGGCCATGGTGATGATTGTGGAAGTTCTCGCCCCTCCAAGGTACCATTGGAAAGCAGCCTTATTCTTTCCCATAAGGCAATAGAAAGGTGGTTGGCTAGCACAATTTAAGTTTCCCATGGTCTAGTCAGAAACAGTCCATTTTTCCGGCTCTGCAGGATGATGGTTGGGAGGGGGGATTGTAGTTGAGTGCCAGGCCATTAACCAGACTGACAGAATGTGTAGTCAAACGAGGGGGGGGGGGAGGGGTTGAGGGGACACAAATAAGAGAGAGGCTGGTAATACACATATTTTAAAATTTAAAGAAAATAGCTGTAATCTGTAGACCTGTAATGGTAGCTGGAGTCCAAACTGTCTCCCAGTGACATGACTAATGGCTGGCAATTGAATCCAATTCCGTACAAGCCTTTTTCATTATGCAGCTTGCTGCTTTTGTGAACAATTTGACTCATCATCCTGTAGCGGACATTCTGTTTTGTTGTTTACTATATTTTCTCTGAATTTTCTAATGTTTTGACTTACGTTGTGATGTGTAATTCAGAGCTGCGGTTACTACCACAAGAAACTCTTTCTGTTTCCCAGACAGGCCCTTACTGTATGTTAAATATTTTAAAAGGTATTTGAGATATGCAGTGGTAATTCTTCAGGGACAAATAACAGAATGTTATCCACGAGCTCTCAACATGAGTTGGTTTCCTGACTGCTTTAACACCATCATCTTTATTAAAACAATAAGGTTAGAATGTTGTATCTCACGAGATGGTTAAATTATTAATATAGCAAAGGTTTGTCTATAATTGAGATTGTTAATATGCAGGTGCAGTGGTGGTTGTTGTTGCAAAACAACTTTTGCTAAGAGATACCACGCTATGTCCTGTTCTAGGTGCAGGGGAAAACCCGGGATACTTCATTTACCAATGATTGGTGATTTAGTTAACATAGATACATTCTATGATTTAGTTATTTATTTAGTCTAATTTATTTCTGCCCTTCCTGCAGAGGCACAGGGCGACTTACAATCATTATCATTTTACTCATGTTTATCATTTTACTTCTAGTTTTTTTTTAGTATCTCTTCTCTGCAAAAGGTTCTGGGATGTAGGCTAAGGGCTGGACCTGGGGGTTTAGTATAGATAGCAAACAACAACCATAAAGATACCCAATGGACAATATCATCATCCACAAGCCTTTAGGGGTGGGGAACTTTTTCTCTGCTGCAGGACACTTCTGAAGTGAGTGTAAACTCCATGGGACAGATAGGATTTGTGGTGGGAGGGCTTGGAGGGTTTGCTCAGTGGGGGAAAGGAAGGATAGGGTCCAGGTCATAGATTCATGCGTGAGTGCCCTAAGCTCCACTCCCTTCCCCTGAGCTCACTCAGCGCTTAAGGGAAGGGACTGGAATTCTGGGCCAGATCCAGGATTTGGAAACGGGCCAAATAAAAAACAGCTATGGGCTGGATTCCCTAAACAGACTTCTTCCCATGAGCATTTCTTTGGCGGTAGCCTCCCCCTAGCTTGCTTTAACCTTGCCTGTGTCCACATGAGCCCAGAGGGTTGATGTTAAGAGAGGGTGTATAATAACCTCTCCAAACAAGTGGGATGAGAAGGCAGAGGGAGGCTACTTTAGAAATTTCCCTTGTTTGTTTTTTCTTCATGCAATCTGCTGCTGTCTCAGCAGACCTCAATACTTCCTCTTTGGGGCATATCTCATGCAGTGTTTCTGCCTTGGCGGATGCTTGATATTCCAGCCCCTTTCTCCTGCCTTCCTGCTGAACATTAAATGCAAGTTTTAAAGAAGGGAGATCAAAGGAGGTAAGGAGGCCTTTAACCCATTATTTTCCTTCTCTGTGAGAGCAGAGACAGAGGGAAGTAGTTACTCCATAGTAACACATGTGGTTTACTCATGAGTGCACACCCTTTCACTCCTAGTGCAATCAATAAAGTAAGAACGCTTTCGTTATTTACAACATCACCCCGTAGGACCGGGCAAGTTAGGTGGCTGCCTGTACCCTTACACTTTCTGGCTAACCTTCACTGCTAACATTGAACTTGCTCTGTTTCAATGGAGCTGGTGTCTTCCCAGGTACTCTAGGAACACACCATCACTCTAAAGTCACATATGGGAGAGAGAACTCTTCATTGGCTAGATTAGGCCAGCTCGTTTTCAGGCCTAATCCAGAACTCACACAAGCTACTTTCACATGGATGCGGGGGTGCACAACCCCAGAGCAAGTCCAGGGGTGCACCCCTGCATCTGCCCAACTGCAGCCACACCTCGGTCCATTTTAAATGCACCTGGCAGCTGCTGGGGCCCACGGTCTGCCCGCACAGTGCCCCTCGTCGACACAATCTCACCAACCAACATGGTCCCCATTCTGGGTATTAATGTTTTAAAGAGCATTAGAACAGTGGCTGTGGCTGACTCTGTGGGAGCATGCTGGACTACATTTCCCAGTGTGCTCCCAAGAGCATGAGTGAGCATGCTCACAGAGACTGCATTCAAACAATGGTCACACTCTACAGCATGCACTGGCGCCCACAGCGTTCAGATGAGTTTGCTGCACCCCTTTCCTTCCCCCCTGCTGCGCCTTCTTCCCCCTCCCCACCGCCCTTACTGCCTGCTGCATCAGAGTACCTACCCTTCATTCCCTTCCCCACCCCTTCACAGGGGGCAACAAATTCACCAGAGTTTCCTGCCTGCTGTCCTCTGCCCACCCCCATCACTTGCTGCCTGCTGGATCAAGAGTTCCAAGCATTCGCTGAGTTACTGAGGAGTGCCCTAAAAACTGGGGCCTGATTCTTGGAAACTCGGAGATACTTGTGATTTTCTTTTTAAAATATAAATAAATATTTGGTACACCACTAGGGAATACCCAGACTGGAGACCACGTCTTGCTTGGTGAAGGATTGAGAGGAAGTCACTGTCAGCCATAGAGAGAGAAAAATGTGTGTGTGTACAAGAGGAAGAGTGTGTGTGTATATTTTTGAGAAAGCAAGGGAGAGTGGTTGGAGTAAGAGCTACCACCCTGCTCTGGCTCAGTCCCCATAACAGCTCTGCCAGCCCTGAAAGGTATATTGCTGGTTTTGTTCATGTTGCTGGACAAGTCTTGTGAGTATCTTGGGGCATTTTTAAACACACTACTTTCCCCCCCAGGCTTCAAAGTCCGGGTTCAGCAAACCCGCACTGGGAGGGGAGGGGGAGATTTAGACGCTCTCCCTCTCCCCCCCCCCCGGAAGTTGTCCAGGCGACGCCCGTGTATATTGAGACCCAGACCTGTAAAACTCTGACCAGTATATGCAGGAGTTTTACAAGTCTGGGTTTCAAGACATGAGTCTCTAAATTCCCCCTTCCCCAGACTTTGGAGTACCAGGGGGGGAGTGAGTGTTGCATCTAAAAAGGCCCTGCTGGTCATGAGGGCATACTGCCCAGACAGCATAAACATGGCCAATGCATTGGGAACATGTTTGTCTACCTGATGCAATTTTTTTTCTATTTAATTGAGGTCAAAGACAGCTGCGATAGAATGAGCATGGAATCATACAAGTTTAGGGCTATAGGGACCTCAAAGTGGAAACCCATAATTTTTGTGGCACCCTTTTAGGTATTTGGAAACCGCTTTTCCCTAGGCTGAGCATACCCAGTTCTTTCAGCCTTTCCTTATATGGCTTGTCTTCCAGTCCCTTTATGATCTTAGTTGTTCTCCTATGAATCTTTAGCAATTTGTCTGTGTCCTCCTTGAAGTGTGGTGCCCAGAACTGAACACAATACTCCACATAAGCTCTCACCAGCAGCCAATACAGCAGTACGATCTCCTCCTGTAACATGGATACAACATCCCTGTTAATGCAGCCCAGAATGACATGTGGCTGCACTGTTGTCCTCTGCATCGAGTAATAACAGGACTTTTTATTCCAAGTGCCTGTTTTTCAGAGACATCCCACGTTCTAGCAATTTTATGTAATATTGTTTGAGGGTATTTTCAGCCATGATGTTTGGGAAATCCCAGAGTGACAGTCCGGGCTGAGCACCACCACGATTAGGAGCCAGCCAGCGAACCTGGAGTAAAATGGGCTATCGTGTGGATAGCCCGCTTTGCCCTTCCCGGTCCAGAGTGGTGATGGGGGAACGGGCACCATGGTGGCTGTCATTGGCTGCCATGGCTGCCCATCAGCCAGGGGAGATGGGCATTGCATGCAGAGTGGGGGTGGGGACATGCAAATGCACATCTGTGTGTCACACTGCCTCAGGCCGCCATCACTCTTTTTGGCGGCCAGGCTGAGTCCAGCCCGGAGCGATGGCTCCCGCCATGGCCTGGACTTGGCCAGACCCGTCACGTGTGAAAACACCCTTTATTGACTCGGGGTTTGAGTCCTTGTTTTACTCCTTCAAACAGAGAGACGTTACATGCCGATGCAGGATACATTAGCTAGTGTTTGAGGTTGAGGGCTCTACATTTCATCACCACATAGAACCCCCACACAGCCTACCTAAGCTAACCCTGAGACCCAATTTTAAATTAGATGAAGGTAAAGTTATGAAGATCTATTCTGACTTTCCACTATTTATCATATGCTGGTATATGCAAAAAATAAATGCACAGAATAGCAATATAGCAGGATTAAGCAGAGTATATTCTGTTGTATTTTTTTCTGAGTTGATTAACAAAAAGATCAAAAAAAAATGGTTTAAATGTAGACATTTGCAAACCTACAAAAAGACTTTTTGCCGAAAGGTGACATGAGCACATTCCTACATAGCAAAAGAGAATGTGTTAGTGGATAAGACATTTATGTAATCGATCGTTCAATGTTAATTCTCATAAGTAGAAATAAGGCATAATCTTGCTAAATAAGGTCTGTAAATTTGGGATATATTCTCAATGGTATAACCAGAAAATCTTGTTTCAAAATCTAACTTCCAATAAGTTTGGACTAAGAAAACATTTAAGCATGTGGTTAAGAGCCCTACCTGAATATGGATCGTTTCCTGAGTCAGAGGCATTCGTATGCATTTTTGACTAAAATTAGAAAGCATTATTTTCTTCTTTGCCTGCTCACTATATGTAGTCTCTGCTTAATATGCTTGTCATAAACTGCTTCCCCAAGAATAAATTAAAAAAAAAAAAGATAAAAAACATTTAACTGGCATAAGTAAGGATTTTTCTTTCAGTGCTTTGCTGAAAGCTTCCCAAATATGTAAAGCACCAGTGTGTGAAAAATGAAATGAAATGGAGTGCTACTGGAGTGCGGATATGGAATTTCTAATGTTTTTTATGGTTGGCATGTGTATGATAAGAAAATGCTGAACACTACAGCAAAAATATATTGAATTCAATATACTTGGCTGGGGAAATCAGTTTCTGTCATGCTGTAACTGATTGTTCATTCTAACTATGACTATTATATGGTAAGTGGGTCACATTATGGAGATTAAGGCATATAGATCTTCCCGCCCCCCCCCCAAAAAAAAAGATACAGCAACAGGAAAACTTATGAGGAGAGTTCTAGTAGTAATATGGAGACCTATGTTTGTGTGTAAGCATTTATAGTACATGCTGGATTCCCCAGAATGTGAGATGAGACAATAATCCCGTTCCTAGTTAAGTATGGATCACTCTCCATACACCTGTCTGATGGCTTTTCAAGAGTTGTTCCCTTGCTTTTTTAAAGTTGTGGTCAGTGGTGTAGTGGAGCAGGAACGCGGGGGAATGGCTCTCTGGTGCTTTTCCTGCGCCCCCCTTCAGCAGCCTGGGTGACTTGGGGTGGGTGGGGAGGGCTCTCATAGAGAGCGCCTGCACTTTTAAAATGACCACACCACCACTGGTTGTGATCACTGTGAATTAAAGCGGAGTGATTTCTTGCATCCTCAAAATATACAAGGCGACGCTTCAGATACAGGAGCGCAACCATTGATATATTAAATAAAGGATACTGGGCATATTGAATGCCCAGTGTGCATTCATGTAGGCTGTAGTTCATCGTAGAGTGTTGAATGAATAGTAGATTGTCTTACTGTTCTCAGCAGTTGTGTGGATGAGGTTGCATCCCTAAAATGACCAATAACACTTAATTTTTCTGTTTCAGGCCAAACTGAGCAGTTCTAAAAGTGTCTGCGTGATTTAACTGCCTCTTTAGTTTCTATAATGTGAATATAATACAATACCTGAGTTAAGCCAAAGGAAAGAATTGCATGATTTCATTATCAGAATATTCATACTTTAATCAGGAAATATCCATACTTTTATACTTCATTTGACTATTTAGATGAGACGTTACCCAGCATCTGCACTCATTAGCCCTCATCCGCCTGCCTGTCTGAAGGTGATGCATGCTCCCGTGAGCCATGGAGCACCCGCTTTCAGCCACTCATGGTGCCATGTTGAGAAATGGTGAGTGTGCCTTGCAGGGCAAGCCAAAGAGATCTGTGGCAACAGGTGGCCGTCTGGCCCCTGTCTGCCTGAATGACTGGCCAGCCACTCCAACAGACAGGTTTGCCAGTGCCATAGAGCAGTGTTTTTCAATCTTTTTTCATTTATCGACCCTTAAAATCTTTTGAATGGAGGCATGGACCTCTTTGGAAATCTATTGTGTGTATAGGCAGGGCTTGTCACTTTCAGCTGATAGGCAGTGGGGGGGAAGCAGCCTTTGCAACTGACAAACGCTGGCTGGGAGCACTGGGAAGCCTGGTTCAGCCGTGCTCCCAGCTGGGTCTTGTCATTTTCCAAAAAGGCTGGCCAGGTGCTTCCCCCCCCCCCCCGTTCCCCCCAACGCCACTGTGTGTTCGGGGAGCAGTCTTTGAAAGTGATATGCCCTGATCGGGAGTGCTGCTGAGCCGGCTCCCCTGTTTCCCTGGCCGATGCTTGTCAGTTGCAAAGGCCAGCCCAATGCATGGCCGCCCCACACCGCTGATCAGCTGAGTTGGTGTTGGAGGGAAGTGGCCTTTGAAACTGACAAACAGTAACTGGGAGCACATGGGAGGAGATGATGCTCCTCCAGGGCAAGGGGAATGTGTGGCAGCGGCCTCCACGGCTGTGGTAACCACGCTGGGAGCTGCCTGTTTGTTTTATATAGCGCCAGCGATGTACCTGGCGCTTTACAAAAAAAAAACCAAGATAGACACGGTCCCTGCCTGAGAGCTTACAATCTAGTCCATGTGAGTAGGTGCTCCGTGGAAGAGCCACAGGGCGACCACAGAACCCCACGACTCACTTGCTGATGTGAAAAAACACCATATATCAACTTGCTCCTGTGGAGGTTTATCAGCAGTTTATGACTATCGCTTATAGCTGGGGGTGTTCAAAGTTTCCTAATCCTGAGAGAGACATCCGTGTACCACAGTTGGCCCAAAGAGCAACATGTGACCCTAAAGCCACAGTTTGCCCAGTTCTGACTGATCGTATTTCATGAGGAAAATATCGAAACATAAAGTAGGAGCAACAAATGTTGTGATCAACATGCTGTTCATGGTCCATGGTTCTCATAATCTCCAATAGCATTTCTTTCATTTTGAAGTGGACAGTTCACAGAAATATGAAATGGCCCAGCCTTCATAAGTGAATTCTAATAAGTCCAGATGTATATGAATAAAATAAATAAGAGACTAAACTAGGTGAGGCCCCAGTTCAACAGCCAATGGACTTAACTCCCATTTACTGTTTACAAATGGTAATTTGTAATACTTTATTTAAATTTAGGAATCTGATCGTAAGTCGGTTTTTTTGTTGTTTTTTTAAAAGTGGTTCTACTGAGAAGAATAAAATTGAATACTATATTACAAATGATCAGTGAACCAAATTTGTAAGGCATCTGATTTTTCTTTCTGTGCTTCCAGTTGAGTGAAACTTATTTATTTGAAGATAATTGATATATTTGAAGTCCTGAAGCTAGATCAGATTTTTCTCAGCAATTTTAAAGAGATTTAGATGGTAACAGCACTATCAAAAACTACTGGCTTTCCAGGGTTTTATTTATTTTTAACCATTAATAGTGAGTTAGGAGACTTTTCAAATTTGTGATTCCAAAAAATTAAACGTGTAAGTTACACACACAAAATAGTTTCTAAACACATTGGAGTAAATCCATGGCTATAGACACACAAACTGTGGAGGCCCGATTCCAGCATGGCCTGCAAGCGCAGCTGCCACACCGTGGGGCCAGCGCGGGAAGATGGGCAGATGGTCGCCCCCCCCTTTCCCCCCCCAGCGGGGCAGCTGGGTCACTGTTGTCCTGCCACAGTCTGGTTGGGCCAAGGTGCCAGCCACATGAGCAGGCACCTGGCCTTGTCCTGCTTCCCTCTCCCAGCCTCACCAAATTTCTGCCCCCGGCCATGATGTGGCAGCAACAGTGACTGCTGATCAAAGCCTCGCCATGAAGCTGGCTATGCAGTGGGGCAGAAGGAGCCCTGGTACACAGGGTGCCACACCTTGAGCAACCTTATCCCATGTGGTGCCCTGCATCGTATGGTCCAGCTGCTCAGACTGGGTTAAGGCTGCCTCCCTAGGGCATCTTGTGTGGCTATACCCCATGTCTTGCGTGCACACTGTGCAAGGTGCGCCTGTGCAAATGTTGCACACACATTGTGTAAGCATTGCAACCTCATGCACATGCTGCATGTGATGAGCACACGCTGCACACAAATTGTGCAAATCTTGCGTGATGTGCATGCAAGACTTGCGTGAAACTTGCTCTTGCACAGCTTGCTCACAGTGCATGCGCAAGACATGGATTGGCCCCATTGACTGCAATTGTGGAACCACTAACTTGCTTATAATCTTATTGACTTCAGTGTGACCCCCCCATGAGAAAGAAGCTGCAGGATTGTGACCATAGTAGCTAAGTGCTTTAGTCCATTAATAATGAACTACATAAAGCTGACATGTCTTTATCTAACAAAATTATATAAACAAAGCAGTCATTTAGTTCATGTGTGAGAATTAAAGAAGGGAACAAATCATTAATTTATATATATATATATATATATATATATATATAAAAAGGTGCTTTTTTCAAATTTGATTTAAAGGTGATGTGCAAGAGTGCATTTTAGAAAGTTTGTTTTCACTATGAAAAAATTTACTTTAAATAGTAGAATGCTGACATTTCCTAGACTTCAAGTACTTTGCTTAAAATTTTCTTTTACAATAGAGTTGCAGTGAACTCAGTTTCCACTTACATACATACCTTAAGTTGGAATGGATCCCAGACTACTCTTTTGTGCTTGTATTATGGTTGGCCTTACTGCCTCGATACAATGTTACTGAAATGTTTTTGTAGAGATTAAAATCATATTGCTTTCTTGGAGAATAAGAATGTAATGATGCTATAAATAAAAACTGACTACCTGCGTGATTTCATGGATGGTATCTTGGCTGCGCTATCTTTAAGCCACTGTTTTAGTTCCCATGCTTATAGGTGACTTCTCAAGCTCCATAGAATTGGAGCTTGAGCTGGATGATGGTTGGATGATGTCATTTTCTGACACTTGTATGAAAGGTTTGTTCTCTCTCTTCCTCTTGCTTGACCCCCAGTTCTAGACAGAGGGTGAAAACAGACATAATGCTAATTCACTTTAACATTTCTTATGCATGTTGCAGGGCTGCATAGGGCACCAATGCAGCCTTGCAACATGCCTAAGAAATGTTAAAGTGGAGTTAGCGTTATGTCTGTTTTCACCCAGAGTATCCAGCCCTGTAAGAATCTGAGCACACTTAGTTCCCAGTGACTTCACTTCCTTTAACTTAATTATCAGTTTTAGGTCAATTCCTATTCCTTAAGAACTGCTTAGTACTTTGTTAGAGCACCTCCATACAGGTCATGCAGATTTCTTTTTTTTTTTTAATATTAAAAAACCTTTTTTAATTTGATCAGGTTACCGGGTTTTAATTTAACGGAGTTACCAGTCAATGGAACTCTAACTGACTGCACAGTCCATTGGAAGGAATTGCCCTGGAGGATTCTGTGTAGAGTGCATGTGATGTTCCCTGCGGTAAAGTTTTTTTTATATGTTCTGTTGGGCCTTGTGTATTGGGTTGACCTTCCCTCTCCTTTTTGGCCTCCGACCATAAATAAACTAAACTAAACCTTCCCTCCGAGTAATTCAGCTCACTGCAGTCATTGTATCCAGCATCCTAGAAACAAAAGGCCACATATATTATAGAGCCATGGGAGTGGCTCTGTAGTTAAAGTGGCTGCATCACTGTGTTAAAATCACAAACCTTCTATTTATTATAGAATTGGGATGATTTCTCCTATCACTGTGAATGTTTGGTAGGGAGGATCGCTTGGGTGAGGGAGCGGAAGCTGTCCAAATTTCAGACAAATTGGATGAAAAACAAGAAAGTTAAAGATGTTTGAGTTTTGGAGGCAGAATTACATTTTCTCTCGTATGTAACATTTTTTTTAGCTCCTGACAACTTGGTTCTAGGAGCAGTATAAAAAATCTAGCAGTGCTTGGAAATTCAAGTGGAGGCCTGAATGAATTTAGTGTTTTTAGTTTTTGAAAATGTGTTGTATAATTTTAAAGTTCTGATATTTTGAAGTGACCATTTTAGTAAACGGGGCGAGTGAGAAAGTAGTTTTCATGCTAACATTCTATTAAGCCTTGGAGAGAAAATGGAAAGACAGGGAAGGGAGCTGGGTGGAATGCCATTTCTCCCAGCAAGCCCGCCTGACCGTAGGGGTCAGTGACCAATTAGGATGGTCCACCCTTGGAGGCTGATGGACCCCACTGGGTTTCAGCCAGCTCTGGGGGAGTTAGTCAGGGACCTCGGTGACTGCTCCATCAATACCCCTGTGGCCTTTTGAAATGACTGGGTTGGCCAGGGCTATTCCACTCTGTGTTTCAGCACCAGAGGTCTCCGTGGTTTACAGATGACCTCGGGTGGCTGAAGCGCGAAGGGAGATGGTTGGAGCGGTGGTGGCGTCTAACTCGCACTGAAGACGACTGATTGCAGCATGAGCTGTTTTTGAAGCATTATGTTGTGGCTGTGCAGGCAGCAAAGAAGCAGTTCTTTGCTGCCATCATATCATCTGCAAGGTTGTGGTGAGGGGTTTGGTCAGTCCAACCTGTCTCCCCCTGGATATGGAGTTTTTCAGGGCCCACTGTGACATGTTTATGACGTACTTCATGAATAAAATTGCTAGCATTGAAAATGACTTTGAATCTGCCTTTGTAGGGACAGTGCCAGAGCCAGAAGTTAGGAATGCCCTGTCTGGTCAGTGTTTATGGGATCAATTTCAATTGGTGATGCCTGCTGAGGTGGGGGATATGCTTGAATCTGTTTTGGCCACGCTGTGTGAACTTGATCCGTGCCCATCCTGGATGGTTAAGGCCAGCAGGGAGACGGTAGAGCCGTTGCTGGCTGGGGTTATCGACTATTCTCTTGGGGAGGGTAGGTTGCCTGAGTCACTTAAGGTGGCGGTGGTCTGGCCGTTCCTCAAGAAACCATCTTTGGACATTGATTCCCCGGTGAATTATTGGCCTGTCTCTAACCTTCCATTTTTAGGGAAGGTTATGTACAGGTGGTGGCCCGACAGTTGCAGACACATCTAGACTGCATCAGTTTTCTGGATCCCTCACAGTCAGGCTTCTGCCTGGGTTATGTCACTGAGACTGTGCTGGTGGCCTTGATTGATGACCTGCAAGTGGAGCTGGATATGAGTAATTTGACCCTGCTGGTTGTACTTGATGATTTCTAGGTGATTTTTGATTCAGTGAACCATGAGGTGCTGGTGACCTGCCTGCAGGACCGTGCAGGGGTGAACAGGACGACTTTGCAATGGTTCCATTCATTCCTGGCTGATAGATCTCAGTGGGTGGTCCTGGGGGAGCATACGTCTTCCCCTAGGGGTCTCCTGTGTGGGGTCGCACAGGGTTCCATTCTGTCCCCCCTCTTGTTCAATGTGTATATGCAGTCGGTGGGGGGTGCGTTGTCATCAATATGCTCATGATACTCAGCTGTACCTCTTCTGGTCGTCAGACCCAGACTTGGCAGTCTTGGTGCTTTCCCGGTGTTTGGCAGTTGTGGAGGACTGGATAATGACTAGCCAATTGAGGTTGAAGACAGAGGTGATGCTTGTTGGTGGGATCTGTGATCTGAGTGAGAGGGGAATCTCCTGTCATTGATGGGGTCTGCCTGGTTTTGTCATCTCACATTCGGAGCCTTGGGGTGCTCCTGGATCCACATCTGTGCATGGATGTCCAGGTGTCAGCTGTGGCCAGGAGCACTTTTCACCAAATACATCTGTCTGGTGGCTCCATCCGTATGTCTCGGATTCCGATCTCACCACCGTCATCCATGCATTTGTCACCTCAAGGGTGGATTACTGTAATGCCCTCTATGTGGGGCTGCCCATGGTGATGATCTGAAGACTGCAGCTGGTGCAGAATGCCACGGCCCATCTGCTTATGGGGACGAGACACTGGGAGTACATTCAACCTGTGCTTCGGGCTCTGCACTGGTTGCCTATTGTCTTCTGGGCACAATTCATGGTGCTGGTTTTGATGTATAAAGCCTTAAATGACTTGGGTCCTAGTCATCTGAGGGACTGCTTCATTTCCCAGGCTCCGGGGTGGCTCCTGTGGTTGTGGGGGGGGGCGCCCTCCTGGAGGTCCCATGCTACCAGTTGGTGGGGACCGACAGGTGGGCGTTCAATATACATGTTGAACAAGAGAGGGAACTCACTCCCGGTGAGTGAATGTCTCAGCCCATATTTTCTCGCCTTCTGGCATCAATGTAAGGCATGGCTCTTCTGCCAGGCTTTTGGTGAAGGGGAGGTGTGTGGGGAGGTTTAGATGCAGGTGGGCTATTTATGTGTTTTTCTGTGCACCGGATTGTTTTTAATTGATGTTTTTTAATTATTGTTTTATGATATTTTAATAATGTTTCATTATAAATGGTTGTTCACCATCCCAAGCTGCCAGAGGCAGGATGGGGTGGCATACAAATTTATTAAATTACATAAATTAATTGTAGGAAGCCATTTGGAACCTCTGGAATTGGGGTCATGGAATTGGGGTCCTGATGAGTAGGAGGTCTCCAGGAGTGGCTGAAATGATGTGTGCCTGGGTGGAACGATGAGTTTGAGGACACCGGAAGTATCTGAAATGATAGGGAGCTGGGTGCAATGACATATAAGAGGCCAGAGGGAGTGGCTGGAATGACAAGGGAAACACTGGTGAGGAGGGATCTACAATGCAATATACCCCTGCAGTCCCTCCTCCGCCTGCTGGCAAAATTGTTGAGGTTGCTCCCAGGTGTAAAAAAATTGCACTGGTGAAACGAATAAAGTTTGGGCTTAAATGGGAACTCACTGACTGATTGCCAATGAAACTTACATTGCTATTGCAGCACAGGGGGGGATTTAGTGCATTCCCCTTAACACAGGGAAATTCTTAGATAAAAAAACCCTTCGGTTTAAGAGATGTGTGAAGGCTCTTATAAATTCACGAATGCTCCAAAAAGCATGGAAGTTGTAAGTTATGTCTCCTGCCTTAAGTTGTCCACCAGTAAAGACGATGCACCGTCTCACATGTTGTGCTAGCTTATGCACCCGTATTTTGCCATTGACTTTCAGCCCCAGTCCTCTTCCTCTGCAGGTTGGAGGAAACACTGAAGCCGGGGAGAGGAAACTGCCCCTGTGGCTCCCTGCTTTCCCTAAATATGGTTAAATGCTGGGATTAGAAACAGGGAGGCAGGGCTAACCTTGCTGCGTCCTACCTTGGTGATGTCCATAGTCTGTAAGATTTAGGCTGTGCTGTGGTTGGATAATATTTGAGGAGTTCTCCTCCACAAAGACAGTGCTGCTGAGGTAGTGCAGCTAGCACATGCATTAGCATGTTGTGTCTGAAATGGACATCTAAATTTGCTACACTGTTGCAGAAGGGGGGAAATGTTAGCAGAACTTCAGGCCAGGAGGCGTTAAAGAATGTAGGAGTGCCTGAAATAGGCTGTGTCCACAATTATTTCTCAAGCATGACCACTCGGATACCTTTATACGTAATGAAAAAACAGATCTTCTGAGGTGAGAGTTTGCCACATTGTACAGTGATACACTATAAATGTATGGCAGGAAACGACATTCCAAAATAGACAGCTGTACTGAGTCCAAGAGATAGTTTTTGTGAGCAAAGAGGAGTATGGAATGAAGGAGGGTTAATGCAGAAGCAGCGGAAACTGACTGTAAGCACCAGTATTACCATCAGTTCTCCCACACCCAGAATACAGTATAGTACCTTAATGCATGATCTAAAGGCATATATTCTTGTCCTTAATCACCTGTGCACGTGAGCTACTGCCTGAGAAAAGAGCTATAAATGTGGCCACAGTGAAGACAGACATCAAGCACATAATGTTGGGGCAGGGGAGGAGCTTGCTGTCCCCAGCTTCAGTGTTGCCCCCAACCTGCAGAGGAAGAGGATTGGGACTGAAAAACCAAGGCAAAGTGTGGGTGCATGGAGCCTGGAATCAAAAGAGACAATAGCCCACTGGAGTCCATGTTTGGTCCATGAAGCCCTCATATAGTCCCCAATCACATGTTAAGGCATCCAGCCTAATAAATGGGCAGCCTCCTGCCTGTATTTCATGTGCTTGTGGCAGCTTCCAACAGTGGCACTAGCGTTCTTCCATGTAGCCACCTCTCATCTGAGAGGTGCGTTAGAGATCTCCTTCCCCCTGCAGTCTGTCTTCCCACCTCTCATCTTGCCGGCACACTACGTGGGACTCTACATAAGAACATAAATAGTGCCATACTGGGTCAGACCCATGGTCCATCTCAAGCCCAGCATCCTGTCTCTGACAGTGGCCAATCTATTCCTCTTGGGAGAAGTACCCAACAGGTTGCAATGGGCAATCCAGTCCCTTTTGTTCCAGCCCCCAACAGTAAGAGGTTATGTTCCCAAAACTTACTTGGCTAATAGACATTAATAGCTATATCCTCCAATAATTTATCCAATACCCTTTTAAAACTAGCTACACTACTGGCCGTGATCACTTTCTCTGGCAGTAAGTTTCACAAGTTAACTGTGCGCTGAGAAAAAAAATAATACTTTTCTTATTTGTTTTAAATCTGCTACCAGTTTATTTCATGGAGTATCCCTTTGTTTTAGTACTTTTAGAGAGGGTAAATATCCTTTCCCTATTTATGTGTTATACTCCACTCATCGTTTTATAAATTTCAGTCATCTCCCCTCTGTCGTTTCTTCTCCAAGCTGAAGAGCCCTAACCTATCAAGCATCTCCTCATATGGGACCCATTCCATACCCTTGATCATGTTTGTTGCCCTTCTCTGTACCTTTTCTAGTTCTAGTATGCCTTTTTTGAGATGGGGCAACCAGAACTGCACACAATATTCCAGGTGCTGTTGTATCATGGATCTGTATTAGAGACAATATGATATTTTCAGTTTAATTTTCTATCCCTTTCTGAATGATCCCTACCATTCTGTTTGCTTTTTTGACCGCCGCTGCACACTGAGCTTAAGATTTCAATGTATTGTACACAATGACTCCAAGATCCCTTTCCTGAGTGGTAACTCCTAATTTAGAACCCAGCATTGTATACATATAGTTTGGGTTATTTTTCCCTATGTGGATCACTTTGCACTTGTCCACATTAAATTTCATCTACCATTTGGATGCCCAGTCACCCAATCTTGCAATATCCTCCTGCAATTCTTCACAGTCTGTTTGGGTTTTAACTACCTTGAATAACTTTGGCCCTTTTCACACAGACGCTCTAACACTGATAAAAATGGGTGTTTCATTTTATTATACATGTTGCAGGGCACCCATAGAGCACACCCGTAGTCCTGCAACATGTATAATAAAATGTAACACCCATTTTATCAGTGTTAGAGTGTCTGTGTGAAAAGGACCATCGCGTCATCTGCAGAGTTGACCACCTCACTCTTTACTCACTTCTCCAGATCATTAATGAATATATTAAACAACACCAGTCCTAGTATAGAGCACTCCATTGGTTACTTCTGTCCACTGTGATAACGGACTATTTAGTCCTACTCTCTGCTTCCTGTCTTTTAACCAATTGTTGATCCATGATAGGACACCGCCTTATTCCATGTCTCTTTAATCACCTTAAGAGTCTCTCATGAGGGACCTTATCAAACAGCTTCTGAAAGTCTACCTACCTTCTGAAAGTCTACATACACTATATCACCTGACTCACCCTTGTCCACATGCCTATTTACACCCTCAGAGAATAGGTTAGTGAGGCATGACTTCTTTTTCCTAAATCCATGTCGACTCTTTCCCATTAAGCCATGTTTATCAATACGCTCAGTAGTTTTGTTCTTAACAACTGTTTCCACCAGTTTGGCTGGCACCGACGTCAGGCTCACCATTCTGTAGTGTCCAGGATTACTGGAACCCTTTAAAAAATATTGGTGTTACATTCACTACCCTCCAGTCCTCGGGTATGGTGGCAGAATTAAGCGGTAGGTTATAAATTACCAATAATAGGTCTGCAATTTCATATTTGAGTTACTTCAGAACTCTGGGATGAATACCATCTGGTCCTGGTGATTTGTTGCTATTCAGTTTGTCATTTTGCTGCAGAACCTCCTCCAGAGTCACATTTATTTAGGACAGTTCTTCCGAGTCATCACCTACAAAGACTCAGTCCGGTGTGTGTATCTCTTCAATATTCTCAGCAGTGAAAACAGAAGCAAAGAATTCATTCAGCTTTTCTGCAATCTCCGTATCCTCTCTGAGTGCCCCTTTCACCCCCTGTTCATCTAATGGCCCCAACCGACTCTCTAGTAGGCTTCCTGCTTCTGATGTACTTGCAAATGTCTTTATTATTATTATTTTTTGCAGCTTTAGCAGTTGTTCCTGAAATTCCCCCTTGGCCTATCCTATTAATGTTTTACATCTAATTCGCCAGTGCTTATGCTCTTTCCTATTTTCTTCATTAGGACTAGCTTTCCATTTTTAAAATAACACCTTTTTGGCTCTAATAGCTTGGGGTGGGACTATCGGTATCGGATAATACTGATAATTGTCAATATTGGATTAATCCGATAATACCGATAATTGTTGGTATATCGTTTTTTTAACATTGCTGGTTTCTCTCGGATTTTTAACACGATGCCATTTATTACAATGTCCGCAATGTTAAAGATCCGAGAAATTGGCAATGTTAAAAACCGATATACCAATACCAATAAATCTGATATCAGATTAATCCGATATCAATAAGACCAGTAACCGATAATTTGCCTGGAGTCCCATCCCTACTAATAGCCTCCTTCACCTCCCCATTTAGTCACACTGGCAGACATTTGGTCCTTTTGCTACCTTTTTTTTATTTGCAGAATATTTTTAATCTGCTCTTCCAAGATGGTGTGTTAAAATACTCTCCCTGCCTCTTCCATGCATTTCCTGGGAGGATAAATGCAGAAGTTTAAAAAGTCATATTACAGGCACATCCAGAATTATTAATAAGAAGGTTCTTTCACATTTTCAAAGGCTGCACCCCTGCACACTCCTGCACGCACTCTCCGCTCTTCCTCTGTCCCCTCCCTCACTCTCCCTCATTTCTCCTGCTCACCTAACCACCTTCGACCCTTCTCCCTCGCTGCCCCCCATGCCTGGAACTCCCTCCCTTCCCACATCCGCCTTGCCCCCTCCCTCCGCTCCTTCAAATCCCTCCTCAAGACCCACCTTTTCCTTGCTGCCTTTCCCAATGCCTGCTAGTCGTTCCCCATATACTTACTGTCTGTGTCTGCCCTCCTCTGCAGACTGCTGCAACCAACCTGATTGTAACCAAGCCAAGCATATGCACCTGAGACTGCATCCGCCTGAATGTTTGTTTGCCTTCTCCCCTGTCTCTCCCACTGTCCCCTCTCCCTGTCTCCCCCTCCTTGTCTTTTAGATTGTAAGCCACAGGCAGGGACCGCATCCATTTCTATGTTCTGTACGGCGCCAGGCACATGGCTGGCGCTATATAAATGTTTATAATAATAACAATAATAATAATAATGGTGTAAGTGGATAGTAACTTGTTTTTTGTTTACGTAATCACTGAATGCACGGTTTGTTGATGCTGCCTTGACTGTCTTTTGGAGATGAATGAGGTAAGCACTGTGAATAGGTTATATCTGGAAGTTGCTGAGCACGGGGGAAAAAACCATTGTTCCTAAATTAGTTGCTGCTTTTTTTGCAACATTTCTGTGTTTGGGATACATTAAAGTCAGTCTTGGTTTGGAAATCCTCATATCAGCATGCAGTTAATTTAAAAAGTAATCAACGTGACCTAAGAGTCTTAGTGTGAAAATAGGTCAGCATGTCATGCCAGGAGCCACGTTGAAATAGGAGCTGCGAAACTGGGGCATTTTTAAAGCACTCTACTAGCTACCCAGTTTTTTTGTCTGTTGCTCAAGATACGAAAAATGGAAAGAAACTGATCCTCTCTCACAGTTTTCACACTGATTTTGCAGTTAAAATGATAATAATCCTGTCCAGGACAACAGAGAATTTTATTGTAAGCATGAGTTTGATGATACACATTTGCTGGATGTGAGCAAACAAATGTTTTTGGCACCAAATTCTTTAAATCATGTGCAAAATGGTCTTGACCCCTCCTTAATTAGGATTCCATCCATCAAGAGAGATGATTTTATTTCTACAAATGTATCTTTGATAGCTATCAAAAGGGATAAGGACAAAAACACCTACGGATAAATAGAATTAAGATTTCAGTACATCTGCCTGATTTGTTTTCTTTGAATTTTCTGTTCCCAGCTAATGGCTGCAATTCAGTGAGTAGCTTGAGAATTTCAACCCATATTGACACTATATAAATGATTAGGCTTACATCGTGCAGCATCAAGCTATAATAGCCTCTTTCAGAAGGGATGCAAATTGATGTTTAGCTGGTCTATTTTAACTGAAGCCAATATTTCATCATATACAATTTTATTATGACATGCCCTGCT
The DNA here is from genome assembly GCA_003113815.1 of Sphenodon punctatus. NCBI lineage: Eukaryota > Metazoa > Chordata > Lepidosauria > Sphenodontia > Sphenodontidae > Sphenodon > Sphenodon punctatus. The sequence continues at coordinate 1,331,329 of QEPC01008772.1, read as the reverse complement.
TAGTAGGGCAATACTAAAGCAATTAAAATTTGGCGACACAATGGGTCCAGTCCTAAACATACTTGCGCAGGAGTAAGTCTCATTGATTACAATGAGCCCAACTCATGAGCAACTGTGTTTAGGATTGGAGCCAGTTTTGATTAACTGTTACCTTCATTGATCAAAATGCTAAAAGGCCTTTAACTGAAATAAATGTCAACTTTAAAAAAAAAAAAAAAAATCACTTACACCCCTTCTTATTGAATGTTTTAAATGATGAATTATATGTGGGGAGAACTTATGGAGAACACCTTGTCTCTTACTTTGTATGTGTCTGTTTTTAAGCTGTGAAAACATGATTTTGGTGGTAACTGAGTGCATGCCACTTTTAGTTATTTTTGTGGTCAAATATTATTTTGTAGAAATTAATGAGAAGTTCAAGAATAAAGAAACTGGAATCTTCTTAGAATCAAGGAGTTGGAAGGGACCTTGAGGATCCTCTAGTCCAATCCCTGCTCCGATGCAGGAAAATTACAGCTACAACATCTCTTGCAAATGGTTTCTTTTTGAAAACCTCCAGCAACAGAGAGTCTACGGCCTCCGCTGGCAACTTGTTCCATTGTCACATAGCTCGTACGCTTAGTAAGTTTCCCCTGATATTGAACTGTATCCTACCTACTTAGATACCAGTATTTCTCATTTTGGCAATGCAGAACAGTTCCCTGCCAGCCTTAGCCCTTTAGATATTTGAAGACTGCTATCAAGTTACTCCTTAATCTTTTTTTCATTAGACTAAAATACCCAGTTCCTTCAAACTTGCCTCATAAGGAAAGGACCTGATGGGGTCGGGTCATCGGGAGCACATTACAACGGTGCTCCGTCTTCTGTACTGATTTCCTATTTTTTTTCTGGGGTCGATTCAAGGTGTTGGTTCTTGCCTCTAAAGCCCTACATGGCCTGGGCCCGACCTATCTGCAAGATCACCTTGCTCCTCGGGTCCTGGATCGACCCCTGTGGTCTGCTAGGGGCACCTTCCTGGAGGTCCTCTGAGTTAATTGGGGGGCCACTATGGAGAGGGCATTCTTGGTGGCCTCACCCCAGCTGTGGAACTCCCTGCTGGAGAAGGTTCACCTGGCCCCGACCTGTTGACTTTTTGTTGCTTGTGTAAGACCTGGCTGTTCCACCAGGCCTTTGGTGGAGGGGATGGGTGAGGGTGGGGTTATGTAGGGTGGGGAGTGGGGGGAGGGAGTTATGGGCAGGTTTGCTTTTTGTTAGATTTTTAAATTGGGTGGGAATGGTGTTTTATATTTATATGATTTTATTGTGATGATGTTTTATTTATATGATTTTTATTGTAAGCCGCCCCGAGCCGCCTGAGTTGGGTGGGATATTAAATTGTTAAGATAAATAAATAAATAAGGACCGTTTGTACGTGCGCAGCCCTTTACCAAAATGGTGCCCGTGCCGTTTTGCATATGCCCAGCTCTTTTCCAAAATGCCAAATTTCTAAAATGTTTCACACATGTGCAGAATGGCTGCCCTTTTCCAAAATGGCTGTGCATGTGCCGAATGGCCTCAGTGGCCATTTTACATGTGTGCTGCTGAGCAGGGACTCACCTCAGCAGTATACACTGGTGAGGAGGCCTACGCCTGCCAGGAAGCCTCTGACAGCCCTAGTGGGCTGGCAACATGCCACTGTGAGGGGGCCTGTTGGTGCGGGGAGTCCTCCCTCAGTAGCGGTGGGCCTGTAGTGCACCATGGTGAGGGGGCCTGCCGGAAAGCCTTTGACAGTCATGATGGGCCTTCAGTGTGTCGTTGTGAGTTGGCCTGCCGAGGCCGGGACACCTCCATCAGCGCCAGCGGATCCTCAACCCTATCCTCCGAGGCCAGTAAGTACAGCAGCCATGGGCCCTGAGGGGTTGGGGGAAATACAAAGACAGGACCCAGAGGGGATTTTGCAGTCCAGAACAATGGATTCTGAATTTTGCAGTCCAGAACAATGCTGACTTCTCATTTTTAGCGTGCTGGTTTCCTGTGGAAAGAAGGCTTTATTGTGCACATTTGTGTGTCCTTTTAACTAGTTTTTGATTCTTCTGGCCAGCCCAACATGGTAGACAGACAGAAATTCCAGTGGTAAAAGGGAGCCGAAAAACAACATGAGTATCTGTAGGAGAACTATTGCCACCTTTGTAGCCCGAAAAATAATTTTGCACTGATTTGTGCCTCCCACTCTACTTAGGAAGCCATATTTTATTAGTGAGGGTACATGGAACAAATTGTTGAATTGTGTACATTGGAATTTGTGAAGAATAGGGACTTTCTAAATGCACTTTTAAAGAGGCTCTGACAAAGCTGCTGATCCTGAAAGGAGGTGTGCTTAATTTGGTTAAGGAGATGGGATGCACAGTCCTCTGGCTCCTTAGCAAACACACCACACTGGCCAGGGCCAGACTTAGGACGTTTGCTGCTCTAGGCACTTCTCAGGCTGCTACACCCAAGTTCTTACCCACCCCCAAACTACATGCACCCCCTCCCAAGCCACAAAATGTTAGGTCACGTGCTGCTCCTGTGTCAGTCCTTAAAACGCTGCTTAGTGGTTGTTACCAGGAAGTGTTAGGTGCGTGCATGGCAAATGGAAAGGAAGGGCTAGAACCTAGAATGGGAGAGGATTAACCTAGGAGTTGGGGAGGCCTCACTCTTGAGATCAGAAAGCAGCCAGAGGGGATTTTGAAAATTCAGGGTGCACAGTTTCGCATGCAGACCAGACACACGACAAAACAATGCGACAAGGCGGGGCACAATAATTAATCCAGCCAGGTAATCAGAGGTAACCGGAGGCTGGGTAATCAGCAGGCGGCCAGCAGGGGTGGGTGGCAGTGCCAGGTGTGCAGAGGCGGTGTTGGACAGGTGGGCAGGGTTTCCCAAAATTTGCTGCCCCTCCAGAAATTGCTGCCCTAGGAGACTGCCTAGGTTGCCTTGACCTTCGTCCGACCCTGCCACTGGCTTTATGATCCATGTTCTGGCTGCTTGATTGACCTTACCTGTGAATTAGATAGGATGGAGAAAGAACTGACGAGAAATTAAAGCTGGTTTGAGTTACTGGTGTTTCAATTTTAGATCTTAACAAAAAGCTATTAGTACTGAAAATTATGGGAAATGTTAGTTGGATATATCTTTCGTAGAGTTATCATCACCTTTCTGTGTCTCCCTTGAAATGTTCAAAAGTTCTACCTTTTCCTCATGCCTAAGTGCCCCCATACAAATCAGATTTCCCTTTCAAGTTATTTTAAACAAAGAATTCACAGTTCCATATGAATGGAGGGGAAATCGTAAAGCAGAGATTGGGAACCGTCAGCCTCGGGACCAAATCTAGCCTGCAACTGTTTTTTATCTGCCCCTTCTCCAGTAACTAAATCTGACCTAATAATGCAGTCCCTACCTTCAAGCGCTGACAGAGTGAACAAATGTAAAAAAGAGCAGAGAAGAGGGGATGGATCCTTCCATGCCATAGATCCAAGAATAGGACTCTCTTCTTCCTTCCTTCCTCCCATATCTTCCTTCCTTCCTCTCTCTTCTTCCTTCCTCCCATCTTGAGCAACATGCCATGAGCACCCCTTTCTAAAAGCCTTATTTGGTTAATGTACTTGTATTAATTTTCAAAGTGGTCCATGGGTTGGAAAAGTTTCCTTACCCCGATGTAAAGAGATAGTGGTAAGATATAAGGAAATAATTGGTATATTGTTACCAGTCAAACCGTACAGAGTGTATTGTTTTTAAACAACATGGCCCCATGCAAGGACTACCTGTCCCTGCATGAGGCCCGTCTTGTCTGAATGTCGGGGTGTATGTGTGCACTCCTGCACCCCCCCATCCCCGCCCCCCCCCCGCATCCTCCCCCATGCACGGGGCTTTCGGCAAAAAGTCGGAGTTACCTCTGTGCAGACGGACTGAGCGGTGTGTGGGCAGGACGACTGTGCATGGGGCCGCTCTTGTGAAGTGCTCCCCTGTGCATGGCGCCCACATAGCCCTCCCCCACACCCATCATGGACCCCGCCCGCCCATCTCATCTAAAACACCCAGAGAATACTAGTTACTCAGATCTCATGACAGAATGCCTATTACCAGTTTGTCCGCTTCCTAAAGAAGCTACCATCTCAGACTTTAGGGGGACCTGGAAGTCAGCAAATTTGGACTAATGAAGGGAAGCGCATTCAAGAGTTTGAAGTATCCTTAGTGGAGGCCTGATTATGCATTTTCAGTTTGGCTTACTTTAGTTATACAGCATTTATTGACGACATCAAAGTACTGTACATCAGACATAACATACAGCCTAACAGTCCAACATAGAGCATATAGTTGAATGCATAGTCATCAACTCCTAGGGATCAAACGTCACATGAAAGAGGCGTGTTTTGCATCAGTTCTAAAATGGTTTCATATTGGAATTCAGCCTCACCTCAAAAGTGAGGAAATTACAAAGGCATGGCTGCCTGCTGACCACCGTACCTTGGAGCTGAATTGGGAGATCCCATGAATTGACACTGGATCAGGCCTTGAAAATACCTTCTTTTTAAGCGCACTCCCAATTAAATCAAGAGGTAAGTCAAGCACCAAAGATGAACTAAAATCCTGCATTCTCTTGGGGAGAAAAGCCAATCTCTGAGTTTGTTTTACAGTTAATTACTACAAAAATGACTACTGTCACAAACCATAAAATGACTTGAGGGAATGAGTAACCAACAGGAACAGATAAACTCTTAAGTTATTTCCGATCTGTTGTCCAGCAATTATACGTATTTAATGTAATGAGTTTCAATAATGCAAATGTAAGAAGAGAATTTATAGAGATTTTTTTAAAAAAAATATTAGTTTTTCTCCCAAAAGGCCATAATCAGTGCATTATATATTTACGTATAGGTCATAAATAAATAAAATCATACCAGTATGGGTATCTATTCTTGGATCTATGGCATGGAAGGATCCATCCCCTCTTCTTTATGGATCATAAAGCCAGTGGCAGGGTCGGACGAAGGTCAAGGCAACCTAGGCAGTCTCCTAGGGCAGATTGTGTTGAATATTTAATACCCAATGAAGTTGGTAAATTGTGTGTTTGTGTGTGTCCGAATGTATAGCATAATTTGGGTAATTTGTTATATGTTTTTTTAATGCTGTGCCAACCAACTAGACATTATTTATAAGCTAAATAAAATGTTTTATAATTGCGGTATAGTTCAGCTTGGTTTGAAATTTGCTGCTGTATTATCAAGTCTATAAAATTTGCAGATTACTTCATAAAAATATTTTATAGAGTTGGGCATTTTAATGATGTTTACAGTGTTTTGAAAGAGACAAAAGACTTCTCTCTTGATGGCATAATGCCATATTGGAAAGCAATTGTCTGTGCAATTATACTATTAAATGATTAAACCTAGTATGAAATTTAAACAAAAGTTTTGAAATTGTTCTAAAATCTGTTTAGTTTAGGTTGTAAAATTACAAATCGGTTCCATCAAATAGCCATTTTTAAAAACCTTGCACCTCATAAAAACATAAGTGCCATACTGGGTCAGACCAATGGTCCATCTAGCCCAGTATCCTGTCTCTGACAGTGGCCAGTCACGGTGGCTTGGGAGAATCACCCAACAGATCACAATGGGGATCCATTCCCTGTTGTTTTCCCCCAGCTCCTGTCATGTTCCCTGATCCTGTCTGGCTAATAGCTGCTAATGGATCTATCTTCCAGAAACTTGTCCAAACCTCTGGCAGTAGATTCCATAACCCAATTATACGCTGAGTGAAAAAATATTTTCTTTTATTTGTTTTGAATCTGCCTCCCATGAGTTTCATGGAGTGTCCTCTAGTTCTAGTGCTAGCTGAGAGAGTAAATAACTGCTCCTTGTTTATTAGTTCCACACCACTCATGAGTTTATAAACCTCTATCATATCTCCTCTCAGTCATCTCTTCTCCAAACTGAAGAGCCCTAACCTACCAAGCCTCTCCTTGTATGAGAGACCTTCCATGCCCTTGATCATTTTTATTGCCCTTTTCTGCACCTTTTCTAGATCAGTTATGTCTTTTTTGAGATGGGGCAACCAGAACTGCACACAATATTTGAGGTGCGGTTGCACCATTGATTTGTATAGAGGCATTATGACCTCCTCAGTTTTATTATTTATCCCCTTCCTAATAATTCCTAACATTCTGTTTGCTTTTTTGACTGTTGAAGTGCACTGCACTGTGGATTTCATTGTATTGTCCACAACCACCCCCAGATCGTTTTCCTGAGTGGTAACTCCTAACTTAGTAGCCAGCATTGTGTATGCATAGTTTGGATTATTTTTCCCTACGTGCATCACTTTGCACTTGTCCACATTAAATCTCATTTGCCATTTAGATGCCTAGGCACCCAGTGTCGTAAGATCCTGTTGCAGTTCCTCACAGTCTGCTTGTGTTTTAACTACCTTGAATAACTTGGTGTTGTCTGCATATTTGATCATCTCACTCTTAACACCCTTTTCCCAAATCATTAAGGAATACATTAAACAGCACGGGCCCCAATACAGATCCCTGAGGCACACCACTTTTTACATCTCTCCATTGTGAAAACTGACCATTTAGTCCGTACCCTTTGCTTTCTATCTTTTAATCAGTTTCTGATCCATAGTAAGACACGATCTCCTATCCCATGACTTTTTCATTTTCTCAAGAGTCTCTCATGAGGGACCTTATCAAATGCTTTCTGGAAATCCAGGTAGACTATATCTACTGGGTCTCCCTTGTCCACATGCTTATTTACACCCTCAAAGAATTCCAACAGGTTAGCTTTATTAAATCTGTGTTGACTCTTCCCCATTAAGCCATGTTTTCAAAATGCCCTGTAATTCTGTCCTTAATGATGGTTTCTACCATTTTGCCCGGCCCAGACATTAAGCTTACTGGTATGTAGTTTCCAGAATCACCTTTGGATACTTTTTAAATATTGGGGTTACATTTGCCACCCTCCAGTCCTCGGGTACAGTGGCAGATTTTAGTGACAGGTTACAAATTACTAACAGTAGGTCTGCAATTTCATATGAGAGTTCCTTCAGAACTGTGGGGTGAATGCCATCTGGCCCTGGTGACTTGTTAGTGTTCAGTTTGTCAATTTGCCCCAGAACATCCTCCAACATCACATTAATTTGTAACAGCTCTTCCAATTCCTCGCCCACAAAGCAAGGATCCGGCGTGGGTACCTCCCCCAAATCCTCCGCAGTGAAGATCGACGCAAAGAACTCATTCAGCTTCTCTGCAATGTCCTTATCCTCCCTGAGCGCCCCTTTTACTCCCCTGTCATCCAATGGCCCAACTGACTCCCTAGCAGGCTTCTTGCTTCTGATGTATTTGAAAAAGTCTTTGTTGCTTGTTTTTACCACTTTAGCAAGCCTCCCTTCAAACTCTCTCTTGCCTGCATTATTAACACTTGACGTTTACAATGCCAGTGTTTATGCTCTTTCGTATTATTTTCATTGGGACTAGCCTTCCATTTTTTAAAGGATGCCTTTTTGACTCTAATAGCCTCCTTCACCTCCCCATTTAACCACAGTGGTTAAACACTCACTCACATTTATTCCCTCTTTAGCAATATTATTTCCTATAACAGGTCTCAAAAGTGGCAGCTTGGTAATCTAGTACTGTATGGATCATTTTTTCACACACTTTTGTATTTTGATAGCTATTATGTTTGTACTCTCTTTCTTGTTTGTTTTTTATTATTTTTGTGTGTGTCCATGGCTCTTGATATATATATATATTTTTCCTTTTTCTTTTCTTTTTTTAACGTTGTGGTTATGCCGAATTTTATCAATAAAAGTGGCAAAAAAAGCAATATTATTTGCTTGTTAAACATGGAAGATAAAGATGAATTTTGGGGAGAACTGAGTATTGTTTAATAGCTTACACATACATAGGTAGACAAAGGAGTAGCAAAATGTAGATGAATTTATAGTTAAAAGATGAAAGTTAAAAAAAACAAACCACAATAACTTGGTTTAAAGTCTGGAATGCCTACTTTAGAAAATTGTAAACTAATAATGGTCTTATCATTATTAATGATCTTATCATTTGAAGTCCATGGGGCTGGAAAGAAAAAAAAGAGTCAATGATGCATTGATATTTTATTTGTATATAAACCGTTCAAAGTTCAGTATCTATTCCTTTTTGGATACTTAATGCTTATTTTGACATATTTTTAAAGGGCTTTTTTTGCCACCACCTTTCTTATTTTTCTTTCACAGTGTATTCTCTGATAATGGAAACTTAGCAACAAGTTGAACCACAAAGGGAAATGCACAGGGATGGGTGCACAGCTGTTACTGCATCTTTTTCAAATGTATCTCAAAGGTAGACCTTTCACCCCCGGTGATATGGGCTATGTCAGTAAGCAGTTCCCATGTGAGTTTGCAGTGGAAATGAAAACACATGACCAGGGAAATGCGTCCATAACACAACAGAGCAAAAAGCTCCAACAAATAACAGTATTACATCTCGTTACAACTTCCTTCTTGCTTGGCTGGTTTCTATCTGATATTGTGTAGAAAATCTCCCTATTGAGGTTTTATTTTTAAATTACAAAATAAGATGAAACTGAGTAGCTGATCAGAGACCACAGGGATCACTACAATGAGACACAGCTGTACCCAGGTGCGTTTTAGAGGGCAGCAATGTTAAGTCAAGAAGAGAACTGAAAACCCCCTAAAGAGCAATAATTAATTAGTTAACTGTAATCTCAAATAATGTTACAGTGTGCAAAATGTAATTAAATTACAAAATGCCTAGTCATGATCTCACCAAATTAATGTTTGTAAAGTGCGTTGAGGGTGAGAAATGCTATTTTCAGTAACTGTTAAGTTATTGTTATGGACTATTTTACTTGGCATATAAATATAATTTTGGATTGGTTCAGAAAACCTGCTGTTAAAAATGGCCATTTAGAATCTTGCAGAGACATGTTCTACTGTGTGGCAGCAGAGAACTGATAAATAGACACTGTGGGTGTGCTGGAAATACTCAGGTTCACCTGGGGCTTGACACTGTGATTGGAGATGTGCATTATCAGCAATACCGGTTAGTTTGTCATGTCTTACTGCTTAATTATCTTTCTCCACTAATCTTAATAGAGAAAACAGAAATGGAAAGTGTCACTTTACAGTCATCATCAATAAGACCAAAAGTATTTTAGGCTTGCAGTGATCACAATTCAGTTGTTTTAAAAACAATCACCAAAGAAAACTATCAATGTAGAACTTACCATGTGCTAATTATTTCTGACAACTCTGCAAAATTGGATTCATTAATGTTCTTAAAACATTCTGTTTACCTAATTGCATTAGTAAAGTTCTAAAATATTAAGTATAAATGATGTCTCGGAATGTTTTTAAATCAAGGTAAGTTGTTCTGTCTTTGAGATCAGTAGGAAGTGACGTAGGTCTGGATCCATGTTTTTGTAGTCATGAAGATTTCAGAAGTCCAAACCTTTCTACAAATTTACCTTTCTGTTGAAGTAAGATAGACTGTGTGTGTGTGTATTTATTTATGTATTTATTTTAAACATTTTTAACCCGTCGATCCTGCCACAGGCAGCTTTGGGCGGCATACAACACTTCAGATAATAACATTAAAAACAGCTATAAAATATTTAACAAAAGGGAGGAATAAAAAATATCCCCAACCACCCACCACCCTAACCCATTCCCCCTATCCTCCCCCTCAAAAGTCAGGCAGAACAGCCATGTCTTGCAACAGCGTCGAAACGAGGGGAGATTCAGGACCAAATGGGCCTTCACTGGCAGGGAGTTCCACAGTCGCCGAGCAGCCATGCCGTCACATGTAAAAATACCCTCTGTGTGTCTCTGTCTGTGTCAAACGCATATATGTATATGTCTGTGTGTAAGCCTCTGTGTGTGCGCACAATATTTCAGCAAAATAGTAAATAGTTCTAAGATGCTTACAGAAAAATTAACAGGAAATATCACAGATCTAGTGGTGAACCAGGTAGTAAACAGTGTTCTTGTGAAATTGTTACAAACATATTGATGCTACCTTGTCCTAACCTTTTCCTGATTGCGAATTGTGGATCTGTCCTTGTTCACAAAGCTCTAGTAGTGCAATAGCAAGCTGGGATGTTAATACTGGGGTTTCAAAACTTCAAAATCAAGGAAGATAAGGATGGCACTGGGCATTTCTACACACACCTTAAAGTGCTGGTCTTTCAGTCTTCTGGGTTTAGAAATCCACAAGTAAGTTCCGGATGCATTCTTCTCTCTCTCACTCACTCACTCACTCTCTCACACACACACACAGCCCTGAGGCAGTTCCTGGATGCATTCTTCACACACACACTGCCCTGATGCAGCCTAAAGTAGCTGCAGCTGTAGACGTGACAGGCTGCCATAGAAGCCAAGTTTACCAGCAGAACTTTTTACACACGAAAGGTCTGGGAGAAGTTCTATGCAGAAGTTCAAAGAGCCGGATGTTTAAGATCTGGGTGAGTGATTTAGACACACAGAAAGTTCAGAATGTTACAGCAAACATGCAGGAGAAATGTGTGTGTAAAAACACCCATTGTCTTGTGTTGTTTTTATTTCTTTTATATACACAGTTGTAGATCTAATTATTGCAATGCATTTCAAATATGTCGTATTATTCTATGGCACTTCTGTATGATACAATAGTGTTGTGACCTAAAGTACCATTCTCACTCAGTGTGTTAGTGCAACATTGGTAATACTCAGGGGCCTTATTTTTTAAAAATAAAACATGATTTAATAAAATATTTTAATGAAGGATTATTTTGCCTGCTCACAAAAATATGGGTTGTTTTTTTTAATGCACCAACCATATATCTTAATGTTTTTATTTCTTCATAATGGGTATTATGGACATTGGGTATTATTAACATGCACAATGGGTGTTCTGCGTAATCCACATAATAATTGGCCTGCAAATAAAATTTTAAACACCATTTAAGGTTAATACATCAAAGTGAAGAGCTCATTTTTCCTTTAATGTAGAATTTCTGATACAGATTATATCTCAAAAATTGTAAGACAAATGTATTGTTTTAATTGAAGCAACCCAATTTTTGGAAGGGGCTGACTACCGAACTAAGGTCACATGCGGCAATCTTCAGCTCAGATTTCACAAATGAGTTATAAACCTCTGAAAATAGCTCTTAATAATAGGAATATGGACACAGTCTTAACTACTGTATAACAAGCTTTGCTAAGGATTACTATAATTACAATGCATGTTTACTTTGGTTCCCAACTAATGAAGTCTTTAATTAATACTCTTCCTCCCCCTCCACTTCCCTTTTAACTGTGATCTTTAAACAGCACACAGAATTTTAGGTCGTCTTAATAAACCTTAGAAAGAAAAAAAGATGAATATGGAGAATGCAACTTAAAACATAGTTGCTGAATGATGACTTAAGACAGTGACCTGCCAGGTTCACTGAATGACATTCTCACATACTGTGCTTTGGTCACATCTAAAAGGTGGTGAAACAAAAGGATTTTGCTGTCCACTTTGAGATACGGACCATCTTCTGCTGACTATCAGCAGGGCCCTGCCGGAGCCTGAGGGACTCAGAAAACATCCCAAACTGACTCTGCTCAGATAGGATCAATGAGGTCCCATCGGACCCAGGTTGAGCCTCAACCCCAATGACAGTAAAGAGGTGAAATCAGACCTGACCCTGCTCATGGGAGAGCCAGAATCTCTGATTCAACTACTGGCCATCCCGGGGGGAACAGGGGGGAGACTTTGGCTAACAGAGAGATGCAGGCCAGACTACAGAGAGGTGCAGGCCAGTCCATCTGGAGAAATGGTAGACTTTGCACTCTAAAGGTATAGTGACTTTCATCCCGACCTTGCCTGACTAACTCCTACATTTAGCAGCACAAGCCATGTGGCAATTCCCGGGAAGAGATTGAAACAGCCTGTAGGATGGGTAAACCCCTCTGTTTTTTCTGGGATTTCCCATTCAGCTGAGGGGCAGGACATCCCAGCAGAGGCCTTGGGCTGGATCTTGTTCAAGCTAAGAGGCTCCAAGGCAGTTCACAGTTACCTGTTTCATCATCTCTGGCTCATCTGCCCTATAGAGCTGGGTATAAGCCATATATAGTAGATCTGCTTTCCTCAGATGTCCGAGTCCCCAGACCGTCGGAAGAGCTCTGGTGTGGTGTCCTCTGTGTAGAGTAGAAGGAAAGCATTGAAGTTCTCCGTCCCTAGGTAAATTAGAGAATGCATAGCGGTGTCATTTAAAGCATATGGAATTCTTCTCTAGGCTCTCTCATTCTGCTCCCTTATAGGGGTCGCTTCCTCTTGGTAGTTGAGAACTAGGGCCCCGTGTGAAGAAATTTGTAGGGCGGCCACGTAGTCCTCTCCACATACATTTAGCAGGTAGCACAATATTGATTCTCAGCTGGAACTGCATGTGCTAGAAGGGTGTGCCTACAACTAGCATGTTGTTTTCCTCTTGGCTTCACATTAAGTTAGGGTAGCCAATAGCCATACCTCCTTTTGAAAAGAGGTCACTTATGAAAAATACATGTTGCAGGGCTGCAGTGGTTCCAGTGCAGCCCCACACCATGTATTTTTCATAAGCGTCCTCTTTTAAAGGGGAGGCATGGCCACCCTACATTCAGTTGATCTCCCTACCCCCACCTGAGGATGTGGGGCACACAGCCCTGCATCAGGACTGTTGTACAGGGAGGTGTAAAGGGTAATAGAACTTCTTATCTATGCATTTTCACCTAAAATACCTCCTTTGACAGCAGACCACCCTTTCTGTGAAGGGTTTACCTGAGTGATAGCTAGAGTTTGGTGGTGGTTTTGCTTTTGGGCTTCACTCATAGGAAACTTCCATCTGTCCAGGCTTTTGTTGTTGTTCAAAAAGTAGACAGTGGGCATTTTACACACACCTTAAAGTTCCTGATTTTGCAATCTTCTGGGTTTACAAGTCCTCAAGTAAGTTCCAGATGCATTTTTCACACAAACACTGCCTTGAGGCAGCCTAAAGTACCCGCAGCTGTAGACGTGAGGGGCTGCCGTGGAAACCAAGTGACCACAGCTGGCTGGCGCAAAGCAGTTTACCTGGGCAACATTTTACACACAAACGTTCTGGGAGAAGTTCTACGCAGAAGTTCAAAGAACCAGATGTTTAAGATCTGGGGGAGTGATTTAGACACACAGAAAGTTCAGGATGTAACAGCAACCATGCAGGAGAAATGTGTGTGTAAAAACACCCAGTGTTTTAGCTGTGGCAAAGTAGAGTGAGGGGTGGTCCTCTTAGCAGTCTGACCAAATTTCCAATTATATCTGCCTCCTGTTGGACAGTGAGAGGAGGATGCCAATGTCAGGACTACTGCCCAGAGAAGTATCTAGAAGGAATATTCTAAGGTAAGAAACCCTTTCCTGGTAACAAAAATTTAATGAAATTCCAAGAAGCTATCTGAAGCAGGGCCAGATCCAAGTGTTTGGGTGGGTGGGTGCAGGGGATGCTTAAAGGAGTTTTTTGAATAAATCTGAAATGACAACATGAGTCCGAGAAGTATTAGCATAAAATATGGGCCCACAAGGCTTGAAATACAGGGAGACCCAGCCTGTGGAGGGCCCAACACAAAGGACCCATGAAAATTAGAAACAACAATATGTTTAATGTAGGCCATTTTTAAATGGTCACGGCTGGGGACGGATCCATGTGTGCCGCATGGATTGCCAACACCCATCTGGTGAGCGGGGATTTACACGGGTTGGGATGGGTGTGAGCTGGGTGTGTGTACCTAACCAACCACCGCCCGCTCCTGCCCTCACCCGGCGCATCCTGGATTTTTCCCTGATGCTCCGTGCGCATGAGTGGACGGTGCATGGGTCACGGGAGCGCATGCCCCATTCCACGGGCGCCCAGGTGGGTGGGGGATGGGTAGATCTGTGTGGGTGTATCCCATTTAAAAACAGCCATACGTACCCACAGGACCTACAGTGCAGGGATACCCAATCCCTGAAAGGGATGGTACGTTTAAGTGAACTTCAAGAATTAATTACGGCAACATTTTCCTTTTTCTAATTGGTGACCCAGTGTGGGGGCCCACACCACCTTTTTTGCATGTGACTTCAACTTCCCTAGATCCAGCACTGAACTATTTTTGCTTAAATTCAACATGTGCTTTTAACAGGGCGAACAAAGCGCGTTAACTAACGAGATGTTAGCTCGCTGCAGTCTGGGTTTGGTCCGTTCGACCCCCAAGTCAGATGTTTTGAGTGTCCAGCCTAATAAATGGGCAGCCACACTTTCATGTGCTTGCGGGAAGCCCCTACTGGCAGCGCCAGTGAGAGCGAGAGCAGAGACGGGCAGGAAGCAGTTGTTCCTTGAACACTCTAGGATTTCCACTCACGACTCTCTGGTGCTGGAGGATCTGTACAGGCGGAGATGCTGCCCACAACCTGGGCGCACATTAGCCTGCATTTGTCTTCATTGGCAGTCTCCACGGGGTGTTTTTAGATGAGTGCTTCCCCATCCATCATACATGTTGCAGGGCTGCATAGGGCACCAAAGCAGCCCTGCATGATGGGTGGGTAAAGTGTGGGGAGGTGCTTGTCTAAAAACACCCACGATCTCGGAGACCACAGCATGAATGGGGGCTGCAGGTCTGGTGGATGGTGGCTCCGTGTCCGGTTGGGACGAACACCTAATGATCAGGCAGATGGACACCTACCTGGCATGGGCTAATGTGGGCTAACGTCTCATTTGTTAACATTCAGAGACACAAAACTAACCAGTTTCCTTTAAATATCAAATCAATTGTATACTAGTTATATGCACAAATCAGATTAATCTCATCAAAGGGTTTATTGTGTGTTATACTGAAATAATGGTGGGGAGGGGAAAATCCAATATGCATTTTTAAAATCGTAATAACATAAGTAATATAGCTGAAGAATGAACATTGAAATTAGGTTTGACATTCTATTTGCTTTATGTCCAACTTTATCTTACTGCGCATTATTCACTGGTAATATACACACTACTTTATTAAGGCTTAATCAAATGCATGGTATCATAAGTGTCAATTTAATACTTTTACCATTGTATTTCTGTTTTAAAATACTGAGCTCTTTTTAGAAGGATGATAAGTAAAGTGTACAACAAAGGGGCCAGGAAGAAAGTCTCATGTTGTTCAGTTTTAAAGTTGGGTTAGATTGTGGGCAAAACGTATTTTACATCCTCTCTCCAAACTTTCATGAATTGAGCTTCTTTGGTGGTTTATTCCTTTGTACTCCTTTTTTTTTTTTTTTTTTTTCAAGGTCAGGATTTTATGTTAATCTTTGTGAGAAACTAAAATATCAGAGTCACAGTACCATCTACAGATTTAATGCATTATTCATTTTTTTATTGCTGAAAAATTAGTTTTCAGTGGTTTGGGGTTTTAAAAATTACTTTTAAAACTGAAACTCAAACAGAAACATTTAAGGTTTTGAGCCTATCTGATACTATAGTGTCCCAAAATCGAACTATATAACAAATTCAGGGATTTTTTACAATATGATGATGATTGTTTTTACTATTTTTCATTCACTATAGCATTTCCAGTATTCCAAGTGCTGTACAATCATTATCTGGTTCACCTTTCCAACATCCCTCTGTGACAGGCCATTATTATTCCTATTTTTACAGATGGGGGAGCTGGGGCTGAGAGAATTTGCCCAAGGCCACCCAGTGAGTTCATGATGGGGTGGCTTCCTCAAGCAATATGTCCCTTGCAGGAGCCACCCCCAAATCCCATGAACGTATGGATTCCTCAAATGCTTTTATGTTCAATGTTCCACCAGCCTCAGTGCTCTATTACAGCTAAAGTATCTTCAAGCGGCTCCCAGCCTAGTACCTTTCGTGGTGACCCCCTTTGCTAGGCTCCCAGGCAACTCGAGCAAGCTGCTTGTTAGCTTCAGGCAGCTTTACTTCTCTTACCGTTTCTGGAACCTTCTGGTCAGACCTACTCCCAGACTGTCAGTCCCAGGACAGCCCTGTGCGTTCTAGGGATTTCAGACGGGGCCTCTGGCCCCTACCACTAGGTCTTCTACCCAGCAGCTCTCAACCGTCCAGCAGGGCCTGTCAGCTCCACTGGCCTGCCCCTGCTGGTCTTACCTTCGGAGCTCACTGCAGCCTTTTATACTTTGGTCCTCTTAAGCTGGTTTGCGGTTTCTTGCCATGCTGAGTTGGGAGCACTCAGGACACACTCATTTGACCCAGTTAACTCTTTCTTGGCTTGATTCAATACCTGCCTGAGGGTCAGGCGTTCCCACGAGGACTTATCCAGCCCTGCTGTGGGTCTGATTCTGCATAGACTCAGTGGCAGGCTTATTGAATGATTTAGGTATCAAAGCAATTGAGAGACCCATCACTTCCATTAAACTAGAAGGTAATTACTAGTGCTGAGCATAGTCAATAGTGTCAGTTCAATAGTGAATTTTTATGTTGGAGTCAGGTTTTTTTTTTGGGGGGGGGGAGGAGGCAGAGTTGCCCTGCCCATTCCAAACTGGCATGTTCGCAGGGTATTTGTGTCAAAATCTTGCACCCAGGATAGGAGTTTCATGTGGTCTCCAACAGATGCCATAAAAAATCCAGGGTCCTCAGAAGTGTATTGCAAAAATGAGAAAACCGTTCACGACTCTGAGCCTATTTTGGGGTGTATGGCTGGCAAGTTTCTTGGTTTCAGTATTTATTTATTTATTTCTACTTATTTTTTGCCGTCCCTTTCTGCTACAGCAGCTTGGGGCAGCTTACAACAACTTTAAATATATCAAAAATATAAAAACAATCCTATATAAATAACAATAAAATAAATAACAACATCATAAAAATAACCATCAAACTGAAGGCAGAGCTATTCCCCCAAACCCAACACCCCCCCATAACCCATCTCCTTCATCCAAGGCCTGGCAGAGCAGCAAGGTTTCACATTGTCTTCGGAAAGAGGGGAGGTCTGGAGCTAGGCGGATCTCCATTGGGAGGGAGTTCCACAGTCGCGGTGCAGCCTCCGACAACGCCCTCCTCATCGTTGCCACTCAGAATACCTGGGGGACGTGGAGGAAGGCACTCCCAGCTGACCACTGTGGGTGATCCAAGATGAGGCAATCCTGCAGATGAGCCTCCTAAATGAAGCCTGTTCCTTTACCTGCTGGATAAGTGCCTGGTTCAGTGCCCATTTCCCCAAATAGGCACTGGATTCAGCCATCTTTAATCAAATATCTTTTAATTCATTAGTTGACTTTTTAATCTTGTGAGATAACTTCTAATTGGTTGGTTAGCTGAATTTCTGGTGCGCTCTATAGGCTCAAAATCAGAAAATACTTTTTAAAAATCTGCTCTCCTAGCAGTGGTGCAGCTCAAAGCTCGTTCATCATTTTAAACAACAACAGAATTAAAAATAGATTGGATAAATTTAACTTTATGCTAAGGCACACCGGAAAGCTTAGCTGAAATAGGATTTAAATGGTTTCCACACCAGTAAATCAATGACACATTTGAGTTTTTCCCCATATATTACAGGTGGCTTCTGCTTTGACAGACTGTTTAAAATATTATCCATTAGAGCAGGAGCATTGACAGCTTGTCGGATAAGCCAGTATTTGAATTATAATAAAGAAACCCAAACCCTCTGTTTTTCATTAAGATGGCAAAAACAACTAACTTGACCTCATGTAACAGGTCTGTTCTCTTCTTATATCTGTGTTAATCTCCATTAATTAGAACAGGATTAAAGCACAATAGACAGGGAAGGATAGGCCTCTTAGGATATAATATGTGCTGATGTCTTTAAACAAAACATACCAGGAAAACTTTATTACTGATGTTTATTTTTCCTTAGTGACTAGTGAATTCTGCAACATTTGTATCATGGCACAAAGACAGGCAGTTGTGCTGCTACAGGGACCTCCCTCATCTTGGGGCTGATGCAGCAGCCGTAGCAGTGCTTCTCCCCTACCTTCTTGAAATTAATTGCCTATCCCACCTGAACACATCAGACACTAGTAGATTTGTTTTCATACTCTCACGTCATGTGGTAGGGAAGTCTTCTGCTTGCTGTTTTATAGCCTGGGTGCAAAGAGGTTAAATGATTTGCTGAAGGTTGGTGCGAGAGCTTAATAATTAAATCTAGATCTCCAAAGTTAGTTGTGTAGTGGCTGGATCAGAGAATATCCCTTCCCTCTGATCCACTCTGTTTTATCCACAAAAGGGGAAAGGGTACTGCTGTACCAATTAGAATCAGTTGCCAACTTTCTCGGGCACTGAAAGCCTCTTTAGGTGAATCGATTCCTACTTGCTTAAAGGAGCTTTTAGCAGGTAGTAAATGCCATCCAGCCGAACATGTGGTTTGCTATCTCTTTGGTAATTGCTATTCCTTTTCTTAGTGGCTCAAATGAAATTAGTCCATATAAAAGAAATGCTTCAGCTTTGCCTTGGGCTATAAATAGCAGGTGCAGTGGTATTAATTAAGTTTGGCAATTTTCACTATATCAAGGTGGTTCACAATGTTCACTGGTATGTAATTACCCAAGGAAATGTCAATTATATGTGAATGAACAACTTTATAAGTGTAGTCAAGGGAGACAACATAATGAACCATGAGAAACTTGGCTGATCAAATAATTTTTAAGAAGATGACTTCTATCTGAAAATGTGCACAATATTTCAAGTGTCCCCTCTGTCTGTATTTTAATAAGATAATTTGGGAACGCCAAAGTACATATATGGAAACGTTGTTCATTTGCATTAAACAGTTTTCACTGTGCATTTGCTCATGTAATTTCTTAAAACCAAGCTTTAAACATGAGAAAAGTACTCATTCACAAAAACAATTATGCATGTGCTATCCAGAAAAGCGGAGAGCCATGTGCTTATGTTTCAGCATTTTTTAAGTGCTGTCCTCAGTAGAAATATTGTCCTGAATCAGGGTCAAAACTTTAAGCTGCCATGTATTTTTTCTCCTTCTTCATGAATTGCTTCATTCAAAACCATTAGGCCCTTTTCACACAGACACTCCAACACTGATAAAAAGGGGGGGTTACATTTTATTATACATGTGGCATGGCTGAAGGTGTGCCCTGTGGGTGCCCTGCAACATGTATAATAAAATGTAACCCCCCCTTTTATCAGTGTTGGAGTGTCTGTGTGAAAAGGGCCATAGACATCAATGTGCTGAGAACAATGCCAGTGTAGTTTATATTCACTGTGGCCCCATTACTAATGGAGTGCACTGCATATCCTTGGGGAAGCCTGAAATTTGGGGTTGAAGTAACCGCATGCTGATTGTGCTCGTGAACTCTCCAACTTCTTAGGAGGCTTCATCTGTTATTCGTAGCACTTTGGATTAAAACTAAAGCCATCCAAACATGTGGTTTCCTGTGACCACCCTTACCTTCCAAAATAACCACTGCTCAGTAGCCAGCCGCTGCAGTCCTGCTCTCAGCTGGGGGTTGCCCTGGCCAACGCCATAGAGTTGCGGGTAATCCACCCACAACTCTATGGTGTGGGGGAGAGGGGCGCCACATAGGTGGCCCATGAGCTGTTGGCCCCGGCAGGGCTGCCAGTGGGCAGATGCGGGGTGCACCCCCACATCCATAAGAAAACACCCAAGGTGTAAGGAAGGCAGAGTTGCCCGATGGCCTATTTTGCTTCAGTCTCCACAAAAAAGGTATTGTGACCAAACTGGTGAAGTCACAAGCATAGGGACGCAGAGTAACTTTTGTTTTTGTTATTACTTTTATTTTCATTATTAAAATGCCGTTAGTTTTTGTTATATTTTGTTAGTCTTTGTTTCATTTTCGTTTTTACTCTCATTTTTTATTTCCATTGGTTTCAATGGAAAATGCATTTTCATCTGTAACATTTTTGTTTTTCATCCAATATGGATTAACTTTGAAGGATTGTACCCCCTTGGAGGGCATTATGTGTGCCAAAATTTGGAAAGATTGAATAAAGGGATCCGATTTTATACGCGGTTGAAAGTTGTTCTTTTACAAAAATCTGCTTTCTCATTCTTGTCTGTAATGTCTTTGTCTCCTAACCAATTTAGATGAAACATGGCAAGATTATACCCCTCCCCAAGGTATAATTTCTGCCAAATTTCAGGAAGATTGCATAAAGATGTTATAAGCAATTTACTTGTAAATGTATTTCTGGCTGTAATATCTTTGTATTCCAGCCAGTTTATGAAAAAACTATCTTGAACCTTCAGGATCAGCTCTGCCAAATATTGGGAAAGATTAATAAATGGTACCAATGTTATAAGCCTGCACAGCATTTGCCGAGAATGAGCCTATGCCTATGCCAAGGGTTTTCTTATGTTTGTCACTGTGGTACAAAATGTTTGTGATGCCAGTTGACCAGTAGAAATGTCACGCATATATCATTCTATGCTATGACCACCCGACCCCTCTCCCTCACTTGTTACTGGGAAGTTGGAAGCATCTGCTTAGGAAAGAGCCAATAAGAGATTCTCTTACATGCTTTGTCACAGTGCTGCAGAATGTGATTGTGATGACAACTGGCCAGCCTGGATGTGTGAACCATGTTTCCTGGTTGCTGGGATACTTCCCCCTGCCCTCTGCCTTGCTTTCTGAAGTCCCAGTTATGTTCCTTCTATGCCCCTCTCACAGCCACCCAGGATTGGTCTTGGAAAGCTGAAAGCATGCAGTAAGAGAGGAAACCACATCTCTGTCCCAGCCAGGGTGTCTTTGAAACGTCAAGCCAGTTGGCCGGAGGAGATATCTGTCATCTCTGCTGTTTCGCACAAGCTTCAGTCTGGGCGAGCATCCCAGGTAGGGGGTGTCAGTCAACTTGCAGAGAATGCCCAAGAGGGGGCAGGAGGATGTTGGTCAGCACCCCAGGTTTGTGGGGATTGGATTTATGTAGCTAGCTGAACTATTGCAGTGAACTCTAGCACTCACACACACAAAAAGCCTGCCAGCAAAGTCTGAGATAATGCTCTGGCCAAGTCCAGAATTAACCATAGACAAAGAGCAGGACCAAAGAACAGCAGCTTATATCTACCCTCTATGCCCGCCTTGAAGCCACCACTGATTGGTCCTCCTGTAAAGGTGGAAGCATGATCGTAAAGGTCTGAGATACAATCCTGCCAAATTTCATATAAAATAGATGGGGAAAAAAATATTTCGCCGACAGAAATACATGTACAGGTAAATAGCTTTATTATAACAGAAACCTTTATCCAAACTTTCTGAAATTTGTCATAGATAGGGAGGGGCATAATCTACCCACTTTTCATACAAAGTGATCGAAGACAAGCTGGGTCCAGGAATGTGTACTCAGCTTTTCTTAAAATCACAAAAGTGAATTGCATATGCAATCTGTTCCCTTTACCCAATCTTTCTGAAATTAGGTTCACATAATGCCCTCCATGGGGGGTACAATCTCACCAAGTTTCATCAAAAGTGAAAAAGAAACAAAAAGTTTATAGCAAAAAATGTGTTTTTCAGAGTTTTCCTATTGACTCATAATAACAAAACAACATTATTTTGTTATTTTGTTCTTCCATTTTCATTATGCATTAAAGAGAACAAAAGAGCCCTCTTTCATTTTTGTTACTATAATGACAAAAACTAAATGCACACCCCTAAAATCAACCTAAGCAAGGAGCATATAAAGGAATATTTGCTGGATCAGAATGAATACAAGTCAGTAAATCCTGGTTGACATGTGAGCTACCAGAAGACTGGAGGACATCAAATATTGTGCCTATATTTAAAAAGTGGAAGAAGGAATACTTGGTAAATTACTGATGAGTTGACTTGACCTCCGTAGAGAGCAAAGTCTAAAGTATTCCATATGTAAACGTCTGGAGGAGAAAGGGAGTCAGCATAGGTTTATCAAGAACAAAACATGCCAAACCACTTAATTTCTTTCTTTGACAGAACAACTTGTTTGATGGATAGGGGGAATCCAGTAGATATCACTCACTTCATTTTTATTAAGGCTTTTGACATTGTTCCTCATTAGATCCTCATGAGAAAGTTTGAGAAATGTGGCCTAGATTAAACAACTGTATAACTTATAAGGTGGGTAAGTAATTGACTGAATGAGCAAAAGAAGACACTAGTAATTAATGGGTCAATGTCAGATTGGGAAGCTGTCTTTACTAGGGTTTTTCCATCAGTTCTTGGACCCATGCTGTTCAACACTTTTATTAATGACTTGGATAATGAAATAGAGAGTATAATTGGGAAATTTTCTGATAACACAAATTTAGGAGGAAGTGTTAACACTCTGGAGAACTGGAAAAAATTCAAAATGATTTTACTATGTTGAACTATTGGGCTGAAAACAATAAAAAAAAAGAATTTCAATACGGACAAACGTAAGGTTAAATACATAGGGCATAATAAATAAACAAAAAAACAAATATGCAGTAATACGTTTGGATTTAGTTGTGGATCACCAACTGAACCTGAGTCAGTGTGATGCTGTTACAAAGAAGGCTAATCTTATCTTTAGGCTTCATCAACAGAAGCATTGTATACAAGGCATGGGAAGTCATTGTGCCTGTTAAATCAGGTCTTGTTTGGCTCCAGCTGAAGTATTGTGTTCAGTGTGTTGCATTTCATTTTAAGAATGAAACAAAAGTTGGGGAGGGTGCAAAGGAGAGCAACAAATGGTGAAAACAGACATGACCATAGCCCAAGACTCACTTGTACATCTGGTCTGTCGCCCTAGGTCTTTGCCTGCTACTGCCCCTGGGTGGGCTGCCAACCGCTAGGGGATGCATCTGGCAGCAGCAGTCGGAGACACGGCCCAGGCTAAGGTCCAGTCACCTGGGCTAATCCAGGCTAACCGTCTCACTCCTATCTGTCATGGGGCCACTCTCGCCGCAGTCCCTGTGAACAGCTGATTGGGGAGGGGGGCTGAAGGAGTGTGCACCCCCAGCCCAGCCAAACAGCTGATTGGAGGGGCTTGGAGGAGCACTCGCACCCTGGTCCTACCAAACAGCTGATGAGAGGCTGGAGGAGTGGTCTCACCCCAGCCCCACCCAACAGCTGATCATGGGGGCTGGAGACGTGCTCTCACACTGGCCCTGGCACACAGCTGATCAGGGAGCTGTGGGGGCGCCCTCATCAGCTGTTTGACCTGTGAGCAGCCCCGCCGCTTGGGTTATGGGGAGAGGGCTGTTGATGTGAGAAGCCCTCCCTGCTAACCAAAGGAGTGATGGCTGCAGTGACTCACCTCCGGATGGCCTGGGGAGGCACCTTGCTGCCATCACACCTGTTTTCACCCCAAAATGATAAAGAATGTGGAACACAGCATGCATGAGGAAAGGTTGAGATGTTACCATTAAACCTTACTACCAGATTTACTGAGGATACAACATTCTGCCAAATTTTGTGTTGCTCTATATAGGATTAAGTATGTGAGAGGCATCTTTAATGGTAAGAAACAAACAATGGAATCTAAAAACAATTTTTAAATTGTTTCTTTAAAAAGGTAATTAAGAGAAACCAAACCAAATCTGCTTAGAAAATACAAATAGCTCCAAACTTAATCCCTTATTAAATCTGACACGAACTAGCCTCCTGGTTTGAGATAAAAGCAGATTTTATGCCCTATTTTAAGCTCATTTCAAAATGGAGTCATTACCAGATGCCTACATAACTGTTAAGAAGGGGGTACTGGAAAGGGTATCTGGGCTGGAGAAGAGAGCCACACCATGCACCAGGCGACTCGTTTCCTTCCCCAGTGAGGGAAGCTCCGTTATGCAAGGAAAAACACCCCTCAGGTTCTTATAGGGCCTATAGTTCGTCACCAGAGAAACGAGGCCTATATCATCATAGGGGGGGGAGACAACGAGGCCCTGAGCAATGCCCCCACCCATGCACGACCACCACCACTGCCTCACCCACTCTCTGTGCCTGCCACACCCTTCACCCCACCAATGCACACGGTGAACTTGGGAACCAAGGGAATGGGGGCAGGAAGGGCGTGCTGGTTAGTGAGGGATAAGGACGAAGAGCCCTCAGGGAGTATGGGGACGGGGAGCAGGAGGGGCACTCTCTCAGGAACAGGGAAATTAGGAAGGGGGCCCACACAAAGAGGATCACAGGAGTGAACACACAACGCTCCCACACCCACGCTAAACACTCACACTACACTCACCACATTCACGCCGCTCACACTCGCAATCGCCAACTGTCACCAGAAGTATCACTTGCCAGACGCAGGGGGCCAGTCTCACAGCTACGCTGATCACCGGCGTCGCCCGTGAGACTCTGCCCCTCCTTATGAACTATTAGCGCCGCCTCTGCCCTTTTCCGCAAACGCTGTAAGCATCGCGGCGCTCCTGCGAGCCCCACCCCCTCGCTACTGGATGCCCCACATGACTGCAGTGCTCTGCTCGCCGGCCGGGGAGTCCCCGCCCCCGACGGGAATGTCCGCTGCATTACTCCGCTATCAACAACCCCGGGGGCAGGGAATCCCCGGCGGCTGCAGCACCCCGCAAGCCGCCTCAACCCTAAGTGCCACCGGGCCCTAATAATAACATTAACGACCTAGTCTTCTTCCAGTCCTACAGCCGAGTGGTTACACCACCAACACTTCTACCTTCACATGTAGCACGGAAACCACATCTTTCACGGAAAGATAATCTTGCATATGGGTTTGGGAGTTCTGAATTCTAGATCCAGCACTATTGCTGATTTCCTTTGTGACCTTGTGCAAATTATTTATCTTTACAGGTCTCATTCCCACCCCCACCCCGTAAGATGGAGGTATTCTCATCTGCTTTGCAGTGAGATATAAAGCTTAATACATTAATATTGATATGCACATCATTCATTTATTGAATGTTCCATCTGAGGATGTCAGACGCTTTTTTAAGTGCTTGGAAATTTACACATACAAAAAGCAGAATGTAAGAATTTTCCAGTTTTGTCACTCGCCATATTGCCTCGAGTATTTGAAGGTTATATGATATCACTATCCACTTTCCAGGTCAAGTCACATTTTTGCAAGTAAAAGCTTGCAAGTAAAAGACCTTCAGCATCTCCTTTGATCAAACAGAGGAATCACCAATAGGACAAAGCAGTTGTTTGAGCTGTTGTAATCTGAGTGGGTGAGTTTTCTGTATACAAGACAGTGGGTAATTTCAGACGTTACGAGACCACAGTCAACCACAGTGAAACCCTTGTGGTGACCAAAAGTCCCATAACGTCTAGATGATTTCCGCCAGATGTTCACCACGGGAATAATTTTGACCATGATTTTGGACCTCCGGGCAACCGGAGGTCCAGAATCGTGGTTAGCTGGAACACAATCCAGAATTGGCCAAAAGTAACGTCTGTTACTTTGGCTGATTCCGGGTTGTGGCCCAGACCACGATGTAGGATCGAGCACAGTGGCTGGAATGGCCGCTGCGCCCGCCCATGTCCCAGAGGGCGGGCTACTGGAGGGGTGGGACTGCACAGTGCAATATGCGGCCGCACAGTCCCGCCCCCTCCCTGATCCCCTGTAGGAATCTGCCGGCACGTCTAAAGGATGGCCGGGCAGATTCCTGTCTGGGATCTGAAACGGATTCCGGACCATGGTTCAGCGTGGCGGGCCGAAGCGCGCATCACGTCTGAAATTACCCAGAGAGTGTTGACTTGAGTGAAAAATGTGTTTTAATGGTTTAAAGCTTGATTTAGTAAAATTAGATAAGCATATGTATATGTATATTGGACGATGCGGAAAATCTTGTTGGGTTATGGCCAATTGGTTACGCCCGGTTTATAATAAAATTGAAATTGATAAGAAAATGATAAGCAAATGAGCAAAAAAAGAGACTAATGCAAATGAACAATAATTAATGTGTAATTTTAAAGCTCTATATGGCCTGGAACCCGCTTATCGCTTACCTCACCCCTCGCTTAGCAGTCCCCCAGGTTTCCCGAATGGCGATGTCCAAGTGAATGTTCTTGGTGGCCAGGCCGCGGCTATGGAACTCCCTCCCGGTAGAGATTCGCCTCTCTCTGGATCTCCGTTCCTTCCACAGACGGTGCAAAACCTGGCTGTTTTGCCAGGCTTTTGGTGAGGGGGATGGGTAATGGGTGGGGGGGTTATGTTATTTTGGGGGATAATGGGGTTCTTTTTGGCTCCTTGATTGCTGTGTGATTTTAACGGAAGTTTTATTTGTTGTATTTTGTATTTTATATTTTTATATCGTGTTTTTATGTATTGTTCACCCACCATGAGCTGCTTAGACAGGAGGGGGCAGTATAGAAATATTGAAAATAAATAAAATGTGTACCATTGCGTTTCCAGATCTATATCTAGCTATTAAAGTTCATCGAGAGAGGACGTTCAGCATATTGAACGTGATTTCAGATAGGCATCGTCGTCTTAAAAAGTTATGGTATAAAATGTGGGAGGAATAGCTGTATAAAAGAGTTTTGAAAATTGTAATTGTTGCATTATTTTATTCTAAATATTTCAGAATGTTTGGCAGGTTCGGAGTAGCAGAGGAGGGGAAACCCCTGCTGTGACAATCAGCTGGTCGGCTGTATTCATTTAATATGTTGTTTTTACTTATATTGTGCTGTATCAGGAAACAATGTGATATGCATCATGCACTGAGGGACTGAGCCAAGGTGTATGACTCTACATACATTCAGTGCATACACACACCAAGTGCAGAATGTGGGTGTACCACACTGTGCACACACAACTTACATTCATTGTATGCATGGTATGCATGTGTTCTGCTCTTGATTTTTATGTGCAACGAGTACGCAGTATGTGTGTGCACCTTGAGTTGTGCCCTATGGACATAAAGGTTTGTAGAGTTGTTGCAGTGTGACACCTCTATGCAATATGATCGTGAAGCCCCTGAGTTGCTCTTAACCCTTTTTTTTGGTGGTATATGGAATGCATAGGGCAGTTACCGACCATTGTAAAACTGCCTTCTTTCAATAACACCACATTATACTAGATGCTTTAACCTTTCGTCGTACTTTTCCCTGCTTCTGGTTAAGACTTTAATAGTAGTAATAGTAGTAGTACTTCTAGAAGTGCAATTGTGTTGTTCCTTACAAACTGACACTGTAACTTAATGAGTATTTTTACACACACATTTCTCCTGTATGTTTGCTGTTACAGCCTGAACTTTCTGTGTGTCTAAATCACTCCCCCAGATCTTAAACATCTAGCTCTTTGAACTTCTGCGTAGAACTTCTCCCAGAACTTTTTTGTGTAAAAGGTTCTCCTGGTAAACTGCTTTGCTCCAGGCAGCTGTGGTCACTTGGTTTCCATGGCAGCCTGTCACATTCACAGCTGCGGCTACTTTAGGCTGCCTCAGGGCAGTGTGTGTGTGAAGAATGCATCCAGGACCTGCCTCAGGGCAGGCTGTGTGTGAAAAATGCATCTGGAACTTACTTGTGGACTTGTAAACCCAGAAGACTGAAAAATCTGGAACTTGAAGGTGTGTGTAAAAATGCCCAGTGTTCAGAGATTTTGAACAGCTGAGCACATGAACATTACTATAACCTTTGGTCAGTCTGTGCATTTTTGCTGACAAGCATGCTTTAGCCTGCTCGTACCTTTTAGCCTTTTGCCAGAGGGATTTACAGGGGTGGTTGTTTAAAGGTTTCATCTTGTAAAAAGGAGATGCTTTCAGATATAAATATTGTTGATATCAGGTATGCTTGTGGCATTGTCAAAAAAAAAAAAAGCAGAACTGGAGGGTTTTCTGCTTTTCTGTACACTGGAGGGTTTTAGAAGTTTTGCTTTTAGAAGGTATGCTTGTGGCATTGCCAAATGACTTAAAAACCCTCCACTGTACAGGAAAAAAAAAAGCAGAACTGGAGGGTTTTAGAAGTGATTGACTGAAGCATTTGCTAACATATCAACTTTCTGATTCTAGTGTTGCGTTAGCAGAGACCCCTTTTCCACACACCCCCAATAGTTGAAGTACAAAACAATTTGGAGTTAATTATGCATAGAGATGCAAAAAGTCTACCAGATCAGTGCAACAAAACCAAACCACATATGTCATTGAATATATGAGGTAAGCAATTACAGTAACTTGGAAAGAACATTGACAATACTGACAAGAAATAACTTTTGGTTTTATGTTGAAAAAGAAACAAAAACTGCACCATCATGGGATACCTAGCTGCTATGATGACTCGGTGTGTGTGTGTATGTAACCTTTAATGCAGGGGTAGTGGTTTAAAAAAAAAAAAAAAAAAAGCAGTAGAAAAACATGATTATAAACTCATGCAATAAGTTGTTGTAGTAAGAACACAATCTTGTGTGACTGCAGCCTTAGTGTTTGTGCCCTTCGATCACAATGGAAAGAGCATTTTTGCTTCTTAAAAGTTTCACTAATTGTCACCCTTTCACACACCAGCTCGGGCCAGCAGTAGAGTAACCACTAAAAGCCATATTGCTGTTCACTCGTGATTTTTCCCAGAATATCTTGGAGCATTCTCTTCCTGGCTCTCATCTTGACTGGCAGTGTGTCTCGGGGGAATTCTCCCAGTGACCTTGCATACAATTAATTATGACATTAAAAGCCACAATAGACCTAAATGTTAATAGAACAACTGCCCATCAAAAATAAACTTCAAAACAGACGTTTTGAAAATTAGTGACAAACTCATTTGTTAAGATGCTTCATTCTGAGCTGGAATGATCTTTATTTGGCCTCCTAAGCTTGTATCCTCTGCTAACAACCCATTAATCAGTCCTTAAAGTGGGTCTTTTCATCCTAGATAAAGCATTATTAGAGCGTGGGAGCGTTCCAATAGTTGAGGTGTGTTGCACACTACATTATAAAGCCCCAACATTCTATTTGTTCTATAATCAGCATGATCAAAGGTAGGATTGTGAAACCTGTTGTGGAGTATCACTGGGATAGATGGTTCATGTTGTGAAGATTTCAGCTGAATCTGTTGGATAGAAGCTGGGATATCACAGTTTCCAAACTCCACTTTTAAGCCTGATTTTTCATTTAGACAGGATAGAGGGATGGAGTGTTGGTGGGGAGGAGGAATTAGCCGTTTAGAAAATTAAAGGAGGATACCAGGGGGTGCCTTTGGGGTTTTATTTGTAAATCTGATTAGTAGTTTTAAAGTTACGGGGTTCTGAAAAACCCCATATTAGTCTATGGGGAAGGACAGAGCTGTTTTGAAGAGGAGCGCAGCTCGCCGCCTATTCTGTCTTTCCTCTCCCTGAGCGGCGCTTGTGCCTGGAGGTTTCGGGGTGCCGGGGAGGACAACTGCCCTGGTGACCCTAGCCCCCTCCCCCTTGCTGCCGCCTGGTTTGCCCCCCACTCGCCACCGCCACCACCATCTCCGTCTGCGAGCTGAGAGCCCTGCCAGCGCTGGAGTCTGCTCCCTTCCCCTGCTGCTGCCTCTGCCAGCCCCTCCTCAGCAGCAGGCAGGGGGGACGCACAACCATTCCCCACCCATGCTGCTGCGGTCGTGCCAGTAGTTCTGCTGCCGCTGCTCCTATTTGCCACCGCCATCGCCAGGATAATTTTAAAAGGACCCGTGGTGTACGCAAACATTTTTTTGAGCTGCTGCTGTGTTCCCTAGTAGTGTGGCATCCTGGGACTACACTTCCCAGGATGCCACGCGACTATTATTTATTATTAGCAAGCATTTATATAGTGCCAGAAATGTACCTGGCACTTTACATGGAATAGACACGGTCTCTGCCCTAGGGCTTACAATCTGAGAGGGGGGGGTGGGGGAAGATGAAGGAAGGGGAACAGAGGGAGAGACAAGGGGTGTAACATTCACGTGTCACCCATTAGGGAGGACGCAGGCGATTCTGAACAGTGCGGGGGTGGGGTTATGTGGATGCACATCTACGTGTCACCTTGCCCTCTCCCTGGCCCAGCTGCTGTCATGTTTGTTCAGTGGCTGGGTCAAATCCTGCCCGGACTGAGGGCCCTCACTGTGGGAAGGATTAAAGCATGGTGGTGCTCAGCACTGTCATGTGTGAAAACACCCAAAGATAAGTCTTGTTCTAAAAAGAAGAATGTTTATACTAATTATTTTTTTGCTATTATGCATGTATTATTGAAATATTAAGTCTTGGCATTCAGTTCCATTCTTTATTCTTGAAGGTCTTTTTCTGTTTTATTACTGTTACCATACCATAACAAATGGGTACTTTCAGACATGACGCTAACCACCCTTTAACCACCCTTGGTGGTTATTTATGCATGTTGTAGGGCTGTATTGGTGCCCTATCCAGCCCTGCAACATGCATAAATAACCACCAAGGGTGGTTAAAGGGTGGTTAGTATCATGTCTGAAAGTACCCAATGTCTTTCAGATGTGAAAAATCAATCCTGTCAAAGATGCCTCCAATACTTATTTGGCTATATTAATACAAGATGTTATATGAGTAACGTTCAAGGGAAATGTTGTAATTAAGCAATATAAGTCATCAGAGGAATAATATAATAATAATAATTTGTTTATTTAAGTTGTGACCATTGATTGAGACTACATATGTACAGAGGAATATAAAAAAAGAGCATCAATACAACCCAATCAATACAATATTGGAATAGAAGGATATAATCATCCATAATAAAAATAAGATCAAAATATGTAAAACATAATACTAGAAAAAAGCTAAAAGTATAAAATGATAAAATCCTAAGAGAGGTCAGCTTCTTTTAATAAGGGCCAATGATATAGTTTTAGAGTTCAATAGTAATAGGAATGTGCTATTTCCAGTGGTAATTGGCAATAGGCATCTTTTCATATTGCTATATGCGGACGATATGGTCTTAATTTCCAATGCCAGGTTGGGTTTGAAGAGACTTTTGACTGCTCTAGGATAATTTTGTAAAACTTGTCATCTTTCTATTAATTACGACAAAACTAAAGTCCTTGTTGTTGCCAAGAGATATCATAAATTTAACTGGGTCCTTGAAAATGTTAGGATAGAGCAGGTCTAATCCTACTGCTATTTGGGTCTGACTTTCTCTGCCTATGGCACATGGTTTAAACATGCTGATTATATAAAACTTAAGATGGAGAGGTCAACTGGTGCCCGTCAAAAATTTTGGAGAACAAAGGGTGGTAAATTGATAGCCCCTGCTTTAAAGTTGCTCGACCTGAAAGCCACCCCACAGGCTCTTTATGGTGCAGAGATCTGGGGTCCGTTTTTAAAAGCTAGAATGGAGTTCTTTCAAAACTGATTTTAAAGGTCATTTGTGGCACCAAAAACTGCATTCTCTTTTTTACTCTTTGGGCCAGTCTATGGAATAATGTATATTTGATCATGGTTCTAGCTTTGGCAACTTGGAAAAAATAAACACACAGAAAAATGATGAACGAAAGCACCACAACAAATAGCTTATTGAAAAAGGGAAACAGTTTCCAGCTTTGCATATTTTCAATTCCAAGCTCTAATTCTGGCCACTTTCAGACCACCTCCCCCCCCCCCCCCCCCCCCCCCATATTCTGGCTGTGGGAGTGAATACAAAGCCAGGATATGCGCAGAGATCGGCCAGTCTGAAAGCCTCCCCGCCCCTCCATGTGGCTTTTCCGGCAGACATGTGCATCTCTGCTGGCAAAGCTGTACCAGGGAGGGATTTCAGACCGGTTGATCCCCATGCATATTCTGGCTGCACAATTGCATGCGTGGGGGGTGGGTAGGTCTGAAAGTGGCTTCGGTCCATTATCAGCATTTAAAGAAAATCTTCGCATTTGACAGTTTAATTTGTTATTTAAGATTTGTTAGTGTTCTGCCATTGCCAAAAGGTGTATATTTTCAGGTTCATATGATTTCTGTGTTTTCATTTGTCTGGCCAAAAATAAGGGTTTAACAAAATAACATGGAGAATTTCTTATTAGAGTTATATGGAGGTGATATATACTAAATGTAAGTTAGAGCTGTCCTGTTTTAGAATAGCACACCAGATGTTGTAGAATAAGCTGTTTATTGATCTGTGTAAGTGGCAGGGGACTATGGGAGGAACTGTTGAGATTGTTTGAATTTTTCTACAAGATGGATAATGTGTTTTGTTTATATACATCACAAATGATGAGTTGCCTTACCTTGGACACTCCCTATTGGTGTGAGGTTGTGGAGTTAAGGGCAGTTTGGGGAGTCTCCATGTGATGGGAGAGTCCTTAGTTGGGAAAGGATAAAGATATGATAGAACCTAGGCAGCACCTAGTTGTTTTGTTCATGAAACTACATTTTTAGCACATGGTTAAAGGGATTTACTTTGGGGGTACAGACCTATGTTCTTATAAATGGTACTTCCATTTTTATATAGGTAGCTATGTTTAAGGAATCAGTAGACTCTGCGGTGCTGAGGAGTCACACTGACGAGGGGTGTGGTTGGGGAAATCTTTTCTGAAGTTAAGAACTATGTCCGTTAGATGGCCATAGATGTGGGTCAAACGCCAATAGTATTTGCAGACTGACAGATTTTAAGACATGATCTACTGCATATTAAATTTTTGGTATTGAGGACATTTTGGTGGTGCTTGATGTCCAGATATGAAAGGTAACTTATGTAGAAAATTTAAGATTTTATGTTCATAAGATGGAATCTATCAGAATGTATTCTGTAGCTGTGGCGTCATTCCAAGAGGTGTTGAAATCCATCAGTGAAGCTAAGGAGACAAGATGGCCACTACCTTCTAGTCACATTCCCCAAGATCTAAATGTCTTTGCAGAATCTTTGAAAATGTATTTTAATAAATGCTACTCCTTATTACTTTGAAGTCTACAACTGGAAAAAGAAACAAGTCAGTGGAGCTAGAATTTTAAACTTCATTTTTAGAGGGTTTTTTAAAATAAAATATTCTCCTAGAACATTATGCTACTGGGTTTGTCTTGCATAGCAATGTGTCTTTTTCAGCTTAAACAGAACTATGCTGTTGCTGAAGGCTCTTCTCTACTTTCTGTATGATTAGTGTCAAATGAAGGGTTCTATGTACTTGCTAAGTTTGAATATACTGGTAGCCTTATCCTGGTCATAAGCATGATGTGGTCTTAGGGTTCCACCCACAACGTTTGGTGCCTCGTTTTGCTTGTTTACTCATTTTGCTCTATTTTTTTTTTTTTTTTTTTCCTATCGAAATCTCCAAAGAGGAGTGCTGTCTTTAAAAGACATCCATCCACAGATCAGGGAAGAACACTGAAAAAGCAACTCCTTCCTAATTAAAAACTCGGTGCAGTTTTTTTGTAGCTTCTGTTTAAAAAAAATATATTTATAACATTGTCAAAAATGAGATAATGAAAGCTTTCCTTTTTTACATGAGTGCTTCACAATTTCAAATAAAATGATACATTGTCTGGATAGTATATAATTCATCATGTATCCTTAGGACAATTATAATTATTTGTGCGCTCATTTTGAGGCTGTATGAGCTCCCAGCAGATGGAGTATATGGAGAGGGGATAATAATTATTTCTACGGCCTTAAAAAAGCTCTTAATGAAATGGGTGTGAGGAGAGGCATTTTAGTCACAGAGAACATTAAAATGGGGTTCCAGCAAGTATGTTAATGGAGATAATACTGTAAAACCTTTCCCCTTCCACATAACATTTCCTGTTTAATGATGTGAAAATGTGCTGTCTAAGAGGCTAAATTTTGAGTAGTTTTCTAACATGCTGTTGAAAGATGACACTTCTGAATGTATTCATCTTTCCAGGGATAAACATGGACATTTAATAGTTTATCAGGACATTCCAATTAAAGAATACGTACAGTGTTTTTGAAGTAAAATGAAATATGAGACAGCAAGCAGCAATTTAAGCCATACAATAATGATCGAAGATAAGGATAATATGTTGTGCTATTGATTTCCTCCACATCAAATCAATCACAGGATCAAAGAGAAAGACTTATGCTTTTACTGTAACTGTACTGTTGCCAGGCCTGTCCCAGATAGTTAAGAGTTGGAAGGTTAAATGAAGGTAGGGAGATATGCTTGCCATTTGAAATAAGAAAGTTACCATATAACCAAAATCTGCTTAAGACCATAAGAAGTGCCATACTGGGTCAGACCAATGGTCCATCGAGCCCAGCACTTGTCTTCGCCAGTGGTCAATCTTGGTCGCTTGGAAGAAGTACCCAACAGGTCACAGTGAGGTCATCCATTTCTGTTGTTTACTCCCGACAGTAGGAAGTTACATTCCCCAAACCTACCTTTGGCTAATAGCTGCCAATGGACCTATCCTCCAGAAACATGTCCAATTCTGTTTTAATCTCAGCTAGACTACTGGCCTTGACCACATCTTCTAGCAACTAATTCCACAACTTTATTGTGCGTTCAGTGAAAAAATACTTTTGTATTTATTTTAAATCTGCTGCTTGCTAGTTTCATGGAGTGCCCCCTAGTGCTGTTACTATTTGAGAGGATGAATAACCATTCCCTATTTACGTGTTGTACACCACTCATGGTTTTATAAACTTCATTCATATCCCCTCTCAGACATCTCTTTTCCAAGCTGAAGAGCCCCAACATGTCTAGCCTCTCTTCAGAGACAAGCCATTCCTTACCCTTTATCAATTTACTTACCCTTCTCTATACCTTCTCTTTTTCAACTATATCTTTTTTGAGATGGGGCGACCAGAACTGCACACACAATACTCAAGGTGTGGTCGCACCATAGATGTATATAGTGGCATTATGCTATTTTGACTGTTGTTCTCTATCCATTTATGAATAATCCCTAACGTTCAGTTTGCTTTTTTGACTGTGGCCGCACATTAAACTGAAGATTTTAGTGTATTGTCCACAGTGACTCCAAGGTCCTTTTCCTGAGTGGTAACTCCTAATTTTGAAACCATTGTTGTGTGCGTATAGTTTGGATTGTTTTTTCCTTATGTGCATCACTTTGCACTTGTCCATTTAAATGTCCATCTGCCATTTAGATACCCAGTCTCGCAAAATCCTCCTGTAATTCCTCACACTCTGCCTATATTTTAACTTCCTTGAATAACTTTGTGTCATCTGCAGCTTTGATCACTTCACTCTTTACACCCTTTTCCAGATCATTAATAAATGTATTAAACAGCATCAGTCCCAATACCGATCCCTGGGACACTCCACTATATACTTCCCTTCATTGTGAAAACTGACCATTTGGCCCTACTCTTTCTTCCCTATCTTTAACCAGTTACCAATCCACAATAGGACACTGCCTCCTATCCCACAACTTCTGAATTTCTTCAAGAGTCTCTCATGAGTGACCTTACCAAATGATTTCTGAAAATCCAGGTATACTATATCAAGTGGTTCCCCCGTATCCACATGCTTATTGACACCCTTAAAAAAAAATCCAGTAGTTTAGTGAGGCACGACTTCTCTTTGTTAAATCCATGTTGACTCTTCCCCATTAAGTCATGTTTATCAGTATGCCCACGGTAATTATGTTTTTAATATTCGTTCCCACCATTTTACCCAGCACCGAGGTCAGACTCATTGGTCTGTAGTTTCCAGGATCACCTATGGAGCTGTTTTTAAATATTGGTGTTACATTTGCTACCCTCCATGTCCCAGGTAAAGTGGCAGATTTTAGTGATAGATTACACATTACCAGTAGTAGGTCTGCAGTTTCATATGTCAGTTACTTCAGAACTCGGGGGTATATACCATCTGGTCCCTGTGATTTGTTACTATTTAGTTTGTCAGTTTGCTCTACGAGCTCTTCCAGAGTCACATTGATTTTCGAGACCTCTTCTGATTCATTACCTACAAAGAACAGTTCCGACATTGGGATCTCCCCAGCATCCTCTGCAGTGAAGACCGAAGCAAAGATTTCATTCAGCTTCTCATGGCCTTATTGTCCCTGAGTGCCCCTTTTACCCCCTGGTCATCTAACAGCCCAACTGACTCTCTAGCAGGTTTTTTGTACTTAGAAAAAGCTTTTATTATTAGTTTTGGCATCTTTAGCAAGTCACTCCTCAAAGTTCCTCTTGGCCTGCCCTATTAACTTTTTACATCTGTATTGGCACTGGTTATGCTGTTCCCTATTTACCTTGTTGGGACTAGCTTTCCATTTTTTGAAGGATGCCTTTTTGGCTCTAATACCCTCCTTCACCTCTCCATTTAGCCACACGGGCAGGTTTAGGCCTCTTGCTACCTTTTAAAATTTGTGGAATACATTTAATCTGGGCTTCCAAGATGGTGTGTTTTAAAACAGACTTACCTGCTACAGATATTTAGTCCTGACAACTGCTCCTTTTAATTTTCTTCTAACTAGTTTCTTCGTTTTAGCATAGGCTCCCTTTTAGCATAGTCTCTCTCCTTTGTCCCGTTTGCTTGGCAGATGGGACAAAGAAATCAGGAGTGTGTGGGAGATAAATTGTCTCCTCTCCCTCCCCTTTCCCCCCATATAGATGAACAAGACCTCGGAGATGGGAGCTTTCCATCCACTTTAACTCTGCTTCTTTGGAGAGGTTACTAACTCCCTTTGATCCTCTCTTTAATTCCCTAATTTGTGGAAACACAGGAAAGGCTCAAATGGGTTAGGAGGTGCCACTGCTCATCTCCAACAAAGTACTTGTAAGAGCAAGCCTTTTGAAAAGCCTTTACCTCCTTCCTCCCCTGGGCTTTAGGAGCAAGGGCTCTCAGGAAGTTTACGTTGAACATATTTTTTCTTGTCATCCTCCTGTGTTTATTTGTTTTGAAAAGAGTTTTGGTACTTGTTGAAAGGGGAGCTCTTTAAGGAGGTTACCCCCCCACCCTCCACACCCCCTGCATGTTCTAGGAGTGGTTTAATTCAGTCTTATAGTCCCTCCTGCTCTGAGAATGGGGGCACTGGAGCCCTTCAAAAAATGTGGGGCCACGGTCCACACCCACTCATGATGGCAACTCTGCAGTGAAAATAAGAGGTCCATGTTCTGGTGGCTCCCCCGGGCTCTGGCAAATAAGATCTCTGTTATGTCTGAAGGAGAGAGTAAGATACAAACAGCATAAGAATGGAACTTCTCTATCCTCTTTTCTTCTTCCTTATATCAAGGCAACATGTAGGTTTTTTTATGCCAGGAACCTATGTTGCTTTCCATAGCCCCTGATAAATGAAGCAGAAAGCCTCCTAATCTCTGACTTTGTGAGTAGAGATCGGTGTCTCTTCCTAAAAGCCATAGCTTACTTATTTCAATCCTTTTGACAGTCCATGACTGTAAATACTATCTTAACTGATGATGAAACAGCAGTGGCTTTTTCTCTGCTGCTTAATGCAGTGGAAAACTGTGTCTGTGAAGCACTCAGCCTCTCCCTGGCTGAGTACCACTAGGCAGCCCAGCTGTGGATGATTTAAGGAGTCACAGGTGTAGCAGTGAAGGAGGCAGGAATTTTGTTAGAGAAAAGATCTGTGGGAGTATCAGGGAAGTTACTTAATTTAGAAGCACCAGAGGCCAACAGTCTCGGACAACTTCTATTATACCCCTAGGAAGAGGAAAACCAATATATTGGTGATGTACGGTTTTTTGAAAGCTTAAACCAACTTTATGGCATATTTTCTCATCTCTTTATGAACAATTCACGCTTAATTTTACACACTTGAAATTTTGCATGAGTAAGCTTTTTTCAAGCCTATTTCAGTCACTCAGCCAGTGAAAAATCCAACCATTTTAGTGTATTTCCAGCTCAGAGACTAGCACAGATACGGTGGCCAGACATGCCCATTTCAAAGGATATTTGAGCTAATGCAGCCCTGCAACCT
>QEPC01008772.1:1171626-1292770 GCA_003113815.1 Sphenodon punctatus | reverse complement strand
CTAGCTTAGTACCCAGCATTGCGTACGCATAGTTTGGATTATTTTTCCCTACGTGCATCACTTTGCACTTGTCCACATTAAATCTCATTTGCCATTTAGATGTCCAGGCACCCAGTGTCGTAAGATCCTGTTGCACGTCCTCACAGTCTGCTCATATTTTAACTACCTTTATTCAAGGTAGTTGAATTCAAGGTGTCCTCTGCAGATTTGATCTCCTCACTCTTAACACCCTTTTCCAAATCATTAATGAATACATTAGACAGCACGGGTCCCAATACAGATCCCTGAGGCACACCACTTTTTATCTCTCTCCATTGTGAAAACTGACTATTTAGTCCTACCCTTTGCTTTCTATCTTTTAACCAACAGGTTAGTGAGGCATGACTCACCTTTACTAAATCCGTGTTGACTCTTCCCCATTAAGCCATGCTTGTCAACATACCCTGTAATTCTGTCCTTAATTATGGTTTCCATCATTTTGCCCGGCACAGACGTCAAGCTTACTGGGCTGTAGTTTCCAGGATGGTCTCTGGATCCCTTTTTAAATATTGGGGTTACATTTGCCACCCTCCAGTCCTCAGGTACAGTGGCAGATTTTATTAGGGCAATTCTTGGAGTACCCGTAGGTACTCCTCAAGATATTCTTAGAGGTGAAGGACATGTAATATCAGTAATTTTTTTATTTATTTTATTTATTTTATACATTTCTACCCCGCCCCTCCTGCTATGCAGCTCGGGGCGGCTTCCAACATTAAAACAATAAAATACAATAAAATCAATCTAAAACAGTCAAGAATACTTTAAATATTAAATATTAAATACCCTAGTAAGAGCTAGGGTATTAATTTTAATAATAAAATACTGGCACAAGGTAATTTTATACCCCCAAGAATCTTCTCTTTTGGTGCAACTTATACAACAAGAAAATTTAGCAAATGTGTGGTCAACTTCTATAGAATCCAAATTACGTAAGCTCGGCTTTTCAAGCTCCTGCTTTATGCAACTGGATTTAAAACGTGCGGCAGAGCTCACTAAACGAAGGATTCTAGATCAGGACCTCCAGATTAACGAGGCAGATCTGAGAACGCAGAAGGGTGGCCCCTGATTACCTTGAAATTAGATCTAATTTACTGGTTGGCGGATACCTTATGCAATGGAGACGTTTTCATTTAAGGTGTGCTTTTTCCCTTTTTCGCTGTCAGATCTTTCCTTCTGCTCTTACTGCAGGACGGTATACGGGTACTGACAGAACCTGCCCATTGTGTGATTGGTCATCAATTGAGAACATATCACATGTTTTTTTTCTGTGCCCTTTTATAATGAAATTAGAGAGAGATATTTAAGGGTATACTTGCTTGATTTTCAGGACCTGTCTCTCAAAGAGAAACCCAGGAAATTATTGGATTCTATTGATTTGATTCGGGCAATGAGTGTAGCAAGATTATGCTCTTATGCTATATCTTTGAGAAGCAGCCGTACTAATAAAATGGAGGCTGCTGTTTCATAGGTAAGCCAGGGTGGACTTGATGTTAATATGGCTAAAAGTACTGCCAGGAAGGACTGAAGGGGGGTAAGTTGAACTATAAGATCTTCATCTTGAGACTGAGATGTATATACTAGTATGTGGATTTTTATGAAAATCTGGGTATATATCTTTTGTTCACATCTGTGTGTTATTTTATATCTGTATTATTTATTAGCAATTGTTTGTAACTAATTGTTTGTAATGTTGTTATAACCAG
This sequence comes from Sphenodon punctatus, assembly GCA_003113815.1. Classification (NCBI taxonomy): domain Eukaryota; kingdom Metazoa; phylum Chordata; class Lepidosauria; order Sphenodontia; family Sphenodontidae; genus Sphenodon; species Sphenodon punctatus. The sequence goes on along the minus strand of QEPC01008772.1, from coordinate 1,291,028 downwards.
ATGGTTGATACAATATAATAAATTATTATTATTATTAGTGGCAGATTTTAGTGACAGGTTACAAATTACTTACAGTAGGTCTGCGATTTCATATTTGAGTTCCTTCAGAACTCTGGGGTGAATGCCATCTGGCCCTGGTGACTTGTCGGTCTTCCTGCTTCCTTTTTTAACTTGCAGGATGCATTTAATCTGGGCTTCCAGAAGGGTGCTTTTAAACAGCCTCCACGCCTCTTGCAACTGTGCTTTTTAGTTTCTTTTTAACTAGTTTCCTCATTTTGTCATAGTCTCCCCTTTAAAAGTTAAATGCTACTGCTGATGCTACTGTTGATGCTATTTCNTCTGGCAGTAGATTCCACAACCCAATTATACGCTGAGTGAAAAAAAATATTTTCTTTTATTTGTTTTAAACTTGCCACCCATGAGTTTCATGGAGTATCCCCTAGTTTTAGTACTAGCTGAGAGGGTAAATAACTGCTCCTTGTTTATTAGTTCCACAGCACTCATGATTTTATAGACCTCTATCATATCTCCTCTCAGTTGTCTCTTCTCCAAGCTGAAGAGCCCCAACCTACCAAGCCTCTCCTCATACGGGAACCCTTCCATGACCTTGAACATTTTTGTTGCCCTTCTCTGTATCTTTTCTAGTTCAGCTATGTCTTTTTTGAGATGGGGCGGCCAGAACTGCACATAATATTTGAGGTGCGGTCGCATTATTGATTTGTATAGAGGCATTATGACCTCCTTAGTTTTATTCTCTATCCCCTTCCGAATAATTCCTAACATTCTGTTTGCTTTTTTGAACTGCTGCAGTGCACTGCGCTGTGGATTTCATTGTATTGTCCACAACCATCCCAAGATCCTTTTCCTGAGTGGTAACTCCTAGCTTAGTACCCAGCATTGCGTACGCATAGTTTGGATTATTTTTCCCTACGTGCATCACTTTGCACTTGTCCACATTAAATCTCATTTGCCATTTAGATGTCCAGGCACCCAGTGTCGTAAGATCCTGTTGCACGTCCTCACAGTCTGCTCATATTTTAACTACCTTTATTCAAGGTAGTTGAATTCAAGGTGTCCTCTGCAGATTTGATCTCCTCACTCTTAACACCCTTTTCCAAATCATTAATGAATACATTAGACAGCACGGGTCCCAATACAGATCCCTGAGGCACACCACTTTTTATCTCTCTCCATTGTGAAAACTGACTATTTAGTCCTACCCTTTGCTTTCTATCTTTTAACCAACAGGTTAGTGAGGCATGACTCACCTTTACTAAATCCGTGTTGACTCTTCCCCATTAAGCCATGCTTGTCAACATACCCTGTAATTCTGTCCTTAATTATGGTTTCCATCATTTTGCCCGGCACAGACGTCAAGCTTACTGGGCTGTAGTTTCCAGGATGGTCTCTGGATCCCTTTTTAAATATTGGGGTTACATTTGCCACCCTCCAGTCCTCAGGTACAGTGGCAGATTTTATTAGGGCAATTCTTGGAGTACCCGTAGGTACTCCTCAAGATATTCTTAGAGGTGAAGGACATGTAATATCAGTAATTTTTTTATTTATTTTATTTATTTTATACATTTCTACCCCGCCCCTCCTGCTATGCAGCTCGGGGCGGCTTCCAACATTAAAACAATAAAATACAATAAAATCAATCTAAAACAGTCAAGAATACTTTAAATATTAAATATTAAATACCCTAGTAAGAGCTAGGGTATTAATTTTAATAATAAAATACTGGCACAAGGTAATTTTATACCCCCAAGAATCTTCTCTTTTGGTGCAACTTATACAACAAGAAAATTTAGCAAATGTGTGGTCAACTTCTATAGAATCCAAATTACGTAAGCTCGGCTTTTCAAGCTCCTGCTTTATGCAACTGGATTTAAAACGTGCGGCAGAGCTCACTAAACGAAGGATTCTAGATCAGGACCTCCAGATTAACGAGGCAGATCTGAGAACGCAGAAGGGTGGCCCCTGATTACCTTGAAATTAGATCTAATTTACTGGTTGGCGGATACCTTATGCAATGGAGACGTTTTCATTTAAGGTGTGCTTTTTCCCTTTTTCGCTGTCAGATCTTTCCTTCTGCTCTTACTGCAGGACGGTATACGGGTACTGACAGAACCTGCCCATTGTGTGATTGGTCATCAATTGAGAACATATCACATGTTTTTTTTCTGTGCCCTTTTATAATGAAATTAGAGAGAGATATTTAAGGGTATACTTGCTTGATTTTCAGGACCTGTCTCTCAAAGAGAAACCCAGGAAATTATTGGATTCTATTGATTTGATTCGGGCAATGAGTGTAGCAAGATTATGCTCTTATGCTATATCTTTGAGAAGCAGCCGTACTAATAAAATGGAGGCTGCTGTTTCATAGGTAAGCCAGGGTGGACTTGATGTTAATATGGCTAAAAGTACTGCCAGGAAGGACTGAAGGGGGGTAAGTTGAACTATAAGATCTTCATCTTGAGACTGAGATGTATATACTAGTATGTGGATTTTTATGAAAATCTGGGTATATATCTTTTGTTCACATCTGTGTGTTATTTTATATCTGTATTATTTATTAGCAATTGTTTGTAACTAATTGTTTGTAATGTTGTTATAACCAGATGGTTGATACAATATAATAAATTATTATTATTATTAGTGGCAGATTTTAGTGACAGGTTACAAATTACTTACAGTAGGTCTGCGATTTCATATTTGAGTTCCTTCAGAACTCTGGGGTGAATGCCATCTGGCCCTGGTGACTTGTTAGTATTCAGTTTGTCAGTTTGCTCTAGAACATCCTCCAACATCACATTGAGATTTGTAACAGCTCTTCCAATTCCTCGCCCCCAAAGCATGGATCCGGTGTGGGTACCTCCCCCAAATCCTCCACAGTGAAGACCAATGCAAAGAACTCATTCAGCTTCTCTGCAATGTCTGTATCCTCCCTGAGCGCCCCTTTTACTCCCTTGTCATCCAATGGTCCAACAAACTCCCTAGCAGGCTTCTTGCTTCCGATGTATTTGAAGTTCTTGTTGCTTGTTTTTGCCTCTTTAGCAAGCTTCCCTTCAAAAATTTCTCTTGACCTGCCTTATTAGGACTTGACATTTACACTGCCAGTGTTTATGCTGTTTCATATTCTATTCATTGGGACTAGTCTTCCATTTCTTAAAGGATGCCTTTTTGGCTCTAATAGCCTCCTTCACTTCCCCATTTAGCCATAGTAGAAGACGTTCGGTCTTCCTGCTTCCTTTTTTAACTTGTGGGATGCATTTAATCTGGGCTTCCAGAAGGGTGCTTTTAAACAGCCTTCATGCCTCTTGCAACTGTGCTTTTTAGTTTCTTTTTAACTAGTTTCCACAGATGTAGCTATGGGCTGGAAGAGATTTCTGGGTGCTGTGACATACAACTGTGTTGTCTCTTAGGGTTTTCTCAGAGCACAGCTTTACCTGTCAGAATCTCTCTCTCACTGGAGGTGTATTTTATGCATTGCCACTTGTGCTGCTTCATCTCAGTGTGCACTTACTCCTTGACGATTTCTGTTGCCTTATTTACCCTTTTAATTTCACCCTCTTCTTACCTCTTCTACATGTGTGCGGGTGGGTGGGTGGTGGCAGCTGTGCGAACGCCGCTCACGGTGGGTGTGCGGTGGGGGGTATCTGTGGAAACGGCGCCCATGGTAGGTTGGGTGTGTGTGTGTGCTCCCACACTCCACCCATCTTTGCCCACCTCCACCCATCACCCATGCACAGAGCAACGGGCTCCAATGCCCAATGCTTAGTACGTGGAGATGGGTGGAGATGGATGTGCACTGATCCCCCCACACACCCATGTGAAAAGGGTCTTCATAGTAACAAATCACCAGGCCCCGATGGTAGTCACCCCAGAGTTCTGAAGGAACTCAGATATGAAATTATTATTATTATTATTAACAAACATTTATATAGCGCCAGCAGTGTACCTGGCACTTTACAAAGTAATAAAATAGACACGGTCCCTGCCCCTAGGGCTTACAATCTGAGAGACAGGAGCTGGGGGAGAGACTTAGGAAGGGGAACAGAGGGAGAGACAAGGGGTCTAACATTCATGAAGATGCGAGGTCTCAAGTGCACGTACTTGGCTTGGTTACGATGAGAATGACAGCAGGCAGGTCCATGTTGCAAGGATAAGGGTAAACCGATTGTAGGTATAGGAATAGTGGCTCAGCAGGATAAAGAGTCAGACAGAGCAGAGCGAAAGAGGTGAGTTTTAAGGAGAGATTTGAAGGTATGAAGGGAGGGGGCAAGGCGGATGTGGACAGGGAGGGAGTTCCAGGCATGGGGGGCAGCAAGTGAGAAGGGACGAAGGCGCTTAGGGGAGCAGGGAAGGCGTGGAAGGGCGAGAGAGGGGACAGAGAAGGAGCGAAGTGCACGGGCTGGAGTATGGAAATTGAAGACCTACTACTGCTAATTTGTAATCTATCACTAAAATCTGCCACTGTACCCAAGAGCTGGAGAGTAGAGAACGTAACAACAATTTAAAAACAGCTCCACAGGTGATCCTGGAAACTACAGATCAGTGAGCCTCATGTTGGTGCTGGGCAAAATGGTGGAAACGATGAATAAGAATAGAATTAGTGGGCATATTGATAAGCATCGCTTAATGGGGAAGAGTCAATATGGATTTAGCAAAGGGAAGTTGTCCTCACTAATTTCTTGGAATTTTTGACAGTGTAAATAAGCATGTGGATGGAGTGAGCCTTTTGATATAGACCCTTTTTACACAAGATGGACGCAATGCACTCCTATGACCCACCCATCTCCATCCACCTCCACCTGTGCAACCGGAGAAAAGGCTGGTTAGTCCATGCATGGAGATCGATGAAGATGGATTTGCACCCATCTGCACCCTCCCCCACCCATTGCCCCCACAGCGGCGCTCCATCCACAGCGCACCTATCCATGTGTCCCCTCCCCCCCCATTTAAAAAGGGCCTTAGTTTATTTGGATTTTTAGAATGCGTTTGATAAGGTCCCTCATGAGAGAGATGTCAGGAAATTAAAAAATCATGAGATAGGAGGCAGTGTCTTCTTGTGGCCTGGTAACTGGTTTCTTTCTTTCTTTCTTTCTTTCTTTCTTTCTTTCTTTCTTTGGATTTCTGCCCCACCCGTCCCTCAAATGGGCTCAGGGTGGAAGAAAACAAAAAACATATATAAAAACATATAAAGAATTAAAAAAAAACATTAAAATACAAAACCAAACCCTACAAGCCCCTCCAACCCCCCACAAAACCCACCCAGGAATGCCTCCCCATTCCCAACATCCCGCATACCCAGAGAACCTGTACCCCAATCCCATCCATCCTCTATCCCTGCTTCCCAAATGCCTTTACAAACAAACAAACAAAAAGTCTTGCACCGCCTCCCCAAGATGCTCAGGGTTGGGCTCAAATGAACCTATGGGGGGAAGGGGAGTTCCATAATATTGGTGCAGCAACTGAGAAGAACTCTCTCTGAGCCCTCCTCATATGAACAAGGCTAACAGACGGTATGGGGTACGGAAGGACAGGCTGATTTCAGGGGCTGCAATGGGGTATGGAAGGACAGACAAGATATACGGGGCCCAGACTGTTTAGGACTTTAAAGGTCAAACCCAGCACTTTAAATTGTACCCAGAACACTATAGGGAGCCAGTGCAGACTACGGAGCACCAGTGTAATTTGCTCTCAGCGCCTCACCCCGAAAGGAACCAAGTCACCGCATTCTGCACCATCTGCAGCTTCCGAACGGTCATCAAGGGCAGCTCCATGCAGAGTGCGTTGCAGTAATCTGGCCTCTAGGTGATGAAAGCATGGATGACAGTGGCCAGATCCGAATCAGACAGAAAAGGCCACAGCCTCCTCACCAGATGGAGTTGGTGAAAAGTGTTCCTGGCCACCACCACAACCTGATTGTCTGGGTGCAGCAAGGGGTCCAAAAGCACCGTAAGGCTGTAAACCTGATTGACAAGAGGGGGCCAGATTCCATCAATAAGACGAGTCCCAATCTCCTCCAGGTCACAAGGTCAACCAACGATCATCACCTCAGACTTGCCTGGATTCAGCTTCAATCAGCTCATCCATTACCCGAGAGCAGCCAGGCATTGGGTAAGCACAAAGACCGGAGGGCCTGGGTCAGATGAAAAGGAAAGGTAGATCTGGGTGTCGTCAGCATACCGATGGCACTTGACCCCAAACCTCTGAATGACCTTTCCCAGTGGCCTCATATATACATTAAACAAGAGGAGAAAACAAATAGAACCCTGCTGGACCACGCAGGGAAGGCCCCAAGAGGATGAAGAGCTATCGCCCATCACCACTCTCTGGGATCTCCCTGACAGAAAGGAGCGGAACCACTCAAGAGCAGTCCTGCGCACCCCGCCAGGTTCCACAGTCATGTCAACAACATCTCGTGATCAACTGTATTAAAGGCCACTGAAAGTTCTAACCAGATCAACAGGACAGAATTCCCCTTGTCAATATACAGGCACAGGTCATCGACCAAGGCCACAAGCACAGTCTCCATGCCAGACCCAGTGCAAAAGCCCGACTGGAATGGGTCAAGGAATCCAGTGGTATCAAGATGAGTCTGGAGCTGTTGAGCAACCAGTCATTCAGTAACCTTCCCTAAAAAGGCCCTAAAAAGGGAAGGTTAGAGACAGACCGATAGCTGGCTGGGGAGTCAGCATTCAAAGATGGCTTCTTAAGCAGGGGCTGGACAACCACCGTTTTAAGAACATCCAACACCCTACTCTCCTGAAGGGAGACGTTGACAGCCCCAGCCAACAATGGCTCCAGAGTCTCCTGGCTGGCTTTCACCAGCAGGAATGGTCAAGGATATAGTTCACAACTGGTTGCCTCACTGCCCCAAGCAGCTCTCCCACATTGGTGGGTGATACCGATTTGAAACTGATCCAAATAACAGGACAAGACTGAGGTTCCATAACCCCAAACAGGTTATGAGGTGAAGGGAATACACATATGAAAGGAACTGGGCAAACTAGTATCTTATCCATTCCCACCCATTCCGTGCGTCCTCATATATACCTGCCCTACATTTGTTCAGTTTATATATTTCTGACTGGCTACGTTACATGCTTGAGGAAGGGTCCTGTGTGGCCCAAAAGCTTGCTCATTTTCATCAGTAGCAGTTAGTCCAATAAAAGGTATCATTCAAACCACTTTGTCTCCCTCTCTGTCACTTAGGACCAACACAGCAACTAGGGCTGAAACGAGAATTGTTCTGATTCTCATGAGATTCTCGTGAGACTCTAGAAATGTTACCAAGTTCTCCTGAGGATCTTGAGATTTTTTTTTTAAATGCTCTGTGCATGCATAAAATGGCCACCAGACTGTTCTGTGCATGCATGGCCTTTTTTCAAACTGGTGCTAGCATTTTGAAAATAGCTACGCATGCACAGAATAGCCCTGGCAGCCATTTGCGCATGCACAGTGTTTTTAAAAAAATGATTTGCTGTGAGGCTGCCTCGGCGTATGCACCTTCTCGTCTGTCCTGCAGAGAAGTGGAGAGATTGGAGATGAGTCACAGAGCAGCCCTGGACTCAGAGGGAGGCAGCCAGGTGAGTAAAAGTTTTTTACGTTTTTTACAAGTTCAAAGGAGGGCAAGATTTTCACTTTTTCAGCAAAAATCAAAGCAATTCTTGCTTGTTCTCACTTAGAAGAGCAAGCTGAGAACCCTGATTCTTGTCGAGAAAAGCAAGAATCCAAGAAATGAGTTTGAGCCCTAACAGCAACCACACACTTTCTCATGAATTATTTGTAAAGGATAGAGATTCTCACTAAAACTGAAAATATCATAATGGCTCTTTATAAATCTATGGTGCGACCGTACCTTGAGAATTGTGTGCAGTTCTGGTCACCCCATCTCAAAAAAGATATAGTAGAAATAGAAAAGGTACAGAGACGGCAACAAAAATGATAAAGGTTAAGGAACAGCTCTGTATGAAGAAAATAAATTGGTTAGGGTTCTTCAGCTTGGAGAAGAGATGACTGAGAAGGGATATGATAGAAGTTTATAAAATCATGAGTGGTGTGGAATAAGTAAATAGGGAGCAGGTATTTACCCTCTCAAATACTACTACAGCTAGGGGACACCCCATGAAATTAAAAGTAAAAGTTTTAAAACAAATGAAAGAAAGTATTCCCCCCTCCCCCCCCCACACTCAATACAGAATTAAGTTGTGGAATTTGTTGCCAGAAGATGTGGTCAAGGCCAGTAGTATAGCTGGGTTTAAGAAAGGATTGGGCAAGTTTCTGATGGATAGGTCCATTAGCAGCTGTTAGCCAGGCAGGTTTGAGGGGACGTAACCTACTGTCTGGAGCTAGGAGTGAACAACATTGACTGGATCTCCCCATTGTGACCTGTTGGGTACTTCTTCCAAGTGACCAAGATTGGTTACGATTGGAGACAGGTGTTGGGCTTGATGAACTATTGGTCTGACCCAGCATGGTGCTAGTTATGTTCTTATGGTGGTTAATCCAGTTCACTGGATTACTGATTTACTGCACTAATATGCAGTACTGTTTACCACATTACCATTTAGTACCTTTTTAAAAAAAAAAACTTCCTGTCTTCCTTCCTCTGGAACTGCTTTTACAGTAGTAAAGGTAACATTTGGTTATGCGGTAATAAGGTAAGTGGTAATGTGATTGCATCCAGTCATATGGTTTGATGGGTATCCCCCACTATAACTGAGTAGTTATGGAATAACCATCATACCAACTGGAATACTAGCTATTAACAGTGGATATTTTTTTTCCTATCTGTTTTAATGCTAGTTACATGCATCTCATTGTTTGTGTCTGTAGGACATAACCAGCCTGTGTTTTGACAGGTAGAGAAGAAACACTTGGGTAAGCATTGCAGACTGCTTTGTTCAGCATGCAGTTCTGTGGATATGAATTGGTGGCTGTCTTATAGGCCGCCATGGGGTCAGAAATGGAATGCGGGTGGTTTTCAAGCACCAACGGTTTTACCCAGAGCTACGGGCATATGCTAGCAATGTGTGGATGCCACACAGCTTTTCCTCCTGAGTGTCCTCCTCCTCTACACCTCACTAGTAGAGGACAGTTGCTACATTCCAAAGGGATTAGCACAGTAGAACCAACTTCTAATAAAATTTTGATATAGGCAAATGATACCAGTCACTGTGGGTATAGGGCAGGTGCAAAGATTATTTTACAGAAGCAAATCACTGTTTGAAAGCTTGAGTTTGAGAGCTAAGGATGAACCAAGAGTATTTAGCCTGTGTCCTGCAGAGTATAAGACTACCCATAAAGTATATAATATATTATAAGGGGGAGTGTTTTTTGTAAAATTGTGGCAATTTGTAAGGAGGTGGGGAAAATTATTGGTCATATGTGATATTTCATTCATACATTTGGTTCTCAATGAGAACCTCCTTACAGATTGCCACAATTTTACAAAAAAACACTCTCCCCATAATACATTATATACTTGGTATATAATGTCACATGCTGCTTTAGGTACATCCCCTTGCTTTCCCTCTTTTCTCCTTCTCTTCCTTGTCTGTATATCACCTCCTAATTTCCTCCCTCATTGTCTGTTCTATTTCTCCGTCTTCCTGCCCTGCTAGCCGCATGTCTTGCATGTTTTCCTGTGCTTCTCTGCATCAGTTACTAGGCTCCCCCATCACAATCTCTCTGCATACTGTGCAGAGCAATCTCCCTAAGCCCACCACAGTTTCCCTGAATGCCACACAGGGTTTAAAATGTGGTGGGGGAGGGGTGGTTTTTTCTAATCATTTGGGTCCCCTGCCACCAATAAATCTTCCATATTGAAAAATAAAAAGCTGTTCCTTACACACATTAGAGGTATTAAAAGTGTTTGGTGTTGGGACACATGGCTCATGTGACTTACTTTCTAGGGAGAACGTGATTATCATGACAAATTGTGTAGGCTGAAATATTCGTTCTTATTTTCATTTGCTAAAACCTAAAGTACCTGAAAATGGCCATTTTGGATTAATCCGAAATTTTGGTTCTTTTTCGGTTTTGGTACTATCGTATTTTTTGCATTGATTTTTGTACTGGATTTTTTAATATTATATATTGTATATATAATCTGTTTTATGTATGTGCAAAATGGCAATTAGAATTCCAGTTTAAAATTTTGAGCAATTGGAATACTGGACAAAATATTGAGAGCCATTCCATTTTTGCAGAGCTGTTCCATGAAAACAGGAAGGCTGTTTTGAACCAGCCCTAAAACTGTAAGACTACAAACCATAATGTGCATGGACATCTCCTTTATAGTGAGATAATGGGCTGCAGTTCCATCTCCCCACTTTGCATTCACCATTGGAGTTGGATATTTATGCTTCATTACATGTCCTCTGAACAAGCGAAGCAGCTACTGTACTCTCATGATACGTTTGAAAGCTCCAGGAGGCATTATTCTTTCTTAATTCCCAAGATCGTTATAGAGATGATCAACATGTGTTGAAGCAATCTGCCTTTAAGGGCTCATAAACAAGACATTACAGCTGATAAAAATACTAAATGTAGAAGGTGGAGGACCTGATAGAGCAGAGTAACATGGTTGGTTGGTTGTTTTTGGCCATCTGATTCTTGGGATGTTCTTACCTGTCAACGATAACTCAGAAGACGGAGGAGTCTGGGTGCTTGCCAACATTCAGGGAGGGTTTTAGCATAGTCATATGAAAACCCCGATCATGGTCATGGAGGTTTTAGCATTATTTCCCATGTTATATCCAGTAATGTGAGACAGGGCTCAAAATCCATCCAAAAGTTTTACTTGCAGACTTATTTAATATTTTTGCAGCAATGTTAACATTTCAAAAATACTTGCTTTACATATGAGCTTCTATTGTCTTAGTAAGGTGATAGTAAGGTGATAGAAGTGTGAACACTTCATGCCAGTTGAACCCTCTGCTGGCCCTGCCCACCACCCCGTCAGCCTTAAAATTCCACCAAACACCCCTGTTTGCGGGTAATCTCAAGCACAGATAGTAAGGTAGAGGCTATCTTGTAATAGCCCCTTGGAACTTTGTCCCTCTTCCTGAGTAATCTGATGCTTGAGAAACCTTTTGTGGAACTTCGAATGTTTAAATGTTTTAATTGGTTGGGATAGTTAGGTGGCCTCATATAGGGTATTTTCAGACGTGACGGGGCCAATTGGCCCCGTCACGGAAACGAACCTATGATTCCCCGCCGGGGCCACCGCATCACGGGCGAACAGGCGTGGTGGCGGCTCCCGGCGGGGCATCAGGGAAGGGGCGGGGCCGCAAGGCACAACGTGCAGCCGCACGCCCCCACCCCCCACGCTCCCCCACAGCGCCCGCCCAAATTGACCACGGCCCGGAATCTCGGCGGGGATTCTGGGCCATGGCTGCCATCCAGACGTGACGGCTCGGTTCATCACGGTGGGGAATCACAGTCGCCACGCGATCGGCTGAACCTGCGGGGCTGACGCTGATCGCGTGGTGAATGTGATTCCCCGCCGTGATTGACCATGTTCAACATCTGGAGGGGAACATTCGTTCCCCCCATCAGACGTTACGGGATCACTTTCACCATGTGGAGATTCACTGTGGTTGACTGTGATCTCATAACGTCTGAAAATACTCATAGTGGAACGATTACAGACAGAGGAAGAACGGTAGGGGGAAGCAGACAGAATATAGAAGCTTTTCCAAAGGGTTTATTTTGATAACTTGAATCTTTCTGTTGCAGTGTTAACACTTCAAAAATACTTGTTTTGCAGTTTGCATGCAGCTTTGTGTGGTTTTAGTGTTTTTGAAAGGGGAAAATAGTGCTAGTCCCTTTTGAATTTTGTCCCCTACTCTACAAGCATTTCCCAGTAAGTGGACATGTAAGGTTTCACGCCTGTGCATGAGGGTTTCTCTCCTAGAGTAGATTCTAATTTTTATTAGAGTAGATTCTAATTTCTAGATTCTAAAAATTAGAGTAGATTCTAATTTTTAAAATAGCAATTTTTAAATTGAAAAAATTATCACTTTTACATACAATGTCCCCTTCTTTAAAACAGACTTGAAGCCTTGAACTTCCAGTCTTTGTTCCTCCCACCTGATCTACAGGAACACATATTTTGCTCACTATTTAATGTCTTTATCATTGTGTAGTTGGTTCTGCATATACACTATGGTTTTTTCATTCACTGTTTGTTTTGTTCCATTGAGCATGTAAGTGTGAAATTCTAATGCCAGCCCCACCTTCTTCTGGCCCCACCCATCACCTCACCAGCCTAAAAGTCCACCAGCCACCACTGTTTGCAGGTAATCTCAAGCAGATAAGAGAGTTTAAGAATGGAGACCCATCAAGAGCTGAAATAATTGAATATAATGTCCTTGGACAAGTTCTGAATTTAATAATTCCTTAACTTTTACTTCAGAATTGTTCATGTCATGTGACTTAACAATATTCTGGAGCAGGAGTCAAAGTATGTACTCCAGAAAAACTAGTAGTACAAATTTCTGTTTGTTTTTTAATTTGAAGTATTTATAACGTGAACCTTTTCTGTGTTTGGGCCTGAAGCAAGGTGTGGGAATCATTCCCAGGTTGCAGCACCTCTCTAGCTGGGAACATATGGTTTCGCCTCAGCAGTGACCTCTCCCCTGGTACTTCCTATTGTGCTGAAGGGAGACATCCCAAGACATGAAAGAATATGTCTCACAGACATGATCTCTTGGGGGAGATTGCAGTACTAAATCGGTTTTGAACTACAGTGCGAGATACTAAAGTGAGGTAGTAACACCTGCTTTGATGATGATGATGATGATGATGACTGATGATTGATCAAGGCACTGGCTGTTGCCATGGCCAAAACACCTGTTTTATTAAATCATCAATGGTGTGTGTGTGTGTATATATATATACCTATAGAATATATATATTCCGATAGAAGATAGGGTTTTTTAAAGCCTATTTAACCTTTTAAAAGTTCAGAAGCTGCATAGTTTAAACTAATATGCAAATAGTATCATTTTTTGTTTTAAAAAAATAAAAATCTCTTGATATTTGTTATCTTGTTATTTTTACTTAGCTAGAAGTAGTGTTTGAAGAAGTGAAGACTGTCATAAGTCTCCAGAGTTGTAAATCTTTAATTTCTACTTTTAAAACATCCCACTAAAATCAGAATTCTTGATGATTTGTGATTGCTTAAATGTGCAGCTTGCCTCATTCAATCCTGGTTTTCTGTGATTTTTTTTTAAACTAGAGTGTGTGTTTATGGTAATAAGTATTAAAAGAATAGTGCATCCTATGGGGTTTAATATATCAGATGTAACAGATCTGAATTAATTGATTTCTTCAATATTTAATTTCAAATACTTAAGCCATTTCTGCCACATGGAGTTTGGTATCTGCCATTCTTCCCCTGGTGGTAATTTTATGATTGATTCATTTGTTAGCAATTCTTGTAATGCATCTTTGCAGCCTTGATTTGGCAGACATGTTATGCTGCGGTAAAAAAGAGAGAGAGAGAAATAATGATGAAAATATTCTGTTACTGTGCAGTGTTGGTTTGTTTGAAATAAGTAGTGTATAGTATTTCCCAAATATTATTAAACATAATTTCCAGAAAAACTTTAATAGGAGGTGAAAAGTCAAAGGCTCAGGCTTAGGCAGATCTCCAAGGGGAGAGAGTTCCATAATTGTGGAGCAGCTGGTGGGAACACAGCTCTGTCTGCCCTCATTGTACAAACCTCATGGGCACTTGGTAGATCAGTTCAGTTCATTTTATTTCCGGCGTTAGCTTATCGCCATAGCCAGTAAAATACATAAATAAGGAATATACAAAATCAGGTTATCACCATAGCCGCTGAAATACATGGAGAAAATATACAAAATCCAAATGTACAAAAATCGTAAAGTACGCATAACAAAGTAAAATATAATAATCACACTTAAATACTAACAAACAAAAAGAACCTACGTAACAATAATAACAAAGGGCTCCAAAACCGATCACCAATCCAAAATTAGTCAAGCAGCAGCAACTTATCTCGGTATTGCTCAGCTAACAGGGTATAAAATGAAACCGCTCTTATCTCTTACGTTTCTCTTAATGTTGACGTCCTTGCAATTTGCCCCTCTTCTGGACAGAACTCATTGATCGCCCCTAAAGGCCTAAGCCGTACTTCCCTTAGATCATCATGGAATGAGCAGTCGAGGAGGAAATGCCTTAGATCGTCCACACCACCCCTTTCACACCTACACACACGCTGATCATAAGGGATTTTAGCGAAATGCCCTCGCTGTACTGCGAAGGAAAAGAGCTGGAAGCGTAGTCTCGTAAAAGCTCTACGCTGAGTGGGGTTGTCCAATTTATCCAAATAAATCTCCAAAATATGTTGTTGCTTTATTTTGGGAAGGAGTGGTGCTACCCTCCATTCGGCCAATGCCGCCATGTCCTCCGGATTAGCTCTATCCAGCAGATGGGTGTCGATCATATTCCTCTGCTGGTTCACACTCTTCCCCCCAAAACATGACCTGCATGCTACAAGTCTAATAGGATCTGCTTCATCCAGACATAACTCTGAGTCCCCTGCTGCTCAAGCATTTCTTGCAGGCAGAGAGAGGGTAAAGAGTAGGCATGGGCGAACAGATCACGGTTTGTGTTCGGCCGTTCGGTTCGGCCGCGATCGGTTCGTGCGTTCGCGTTCGGCCGTTCGGTTTGGCCGCGTTCGGTTCGTGTGTTCGTGTTCGGTCGTTCGGTCGTACCTCGCGTTCGTGTTCGCCCGTTCGTGTGTCGGCCGTTCGTGTTCGGTTGTTCGGGCAGGTCGTACGTTCGTGTTCGGCCGTTCGGTTCGTTCGCCATCGGGTTGTGCGTTCGTGTTCAGTCGTTCGGTGTTCGGGTGGTTCGCGTGTGCGCGTTCGGCTGTTCGGCCCGAAAAACCAATGTTTTTTAATATATAATTTTTTTAAAAAATTTTATTGAATTTTTTAATCAAATATTTATATCTCTACACTAATAACTAACTAACTACCTAACTAATAAATGTATTCTAAATGCTATGAATAACTCCAACAAAGCAAACCCTAAAGCTGAATCACAGAAAAAACAGTAAACTCACATCAGTAAACCTTAAACTAAACTACTCAAACAAAAATGTATCGACCTAATCCATCTATCTACCTATGAATTGAATATATGGGATGGGGGTTAGGGGGGCAATCACAAACAAGACAAGGAGGGGTACAAAACTGAAATGAAACCTAAATCAATCTATAAATTAATAATATATACTACTACTCTAATGAATCAAAAAAACAGGGGAAGGGAATGGGGAGGGAATATTCAATGGAGGGGGGAGGGAAGGAGGAAGATTGAAGATTGAACACAGGGAGGGATAAAAACAAAAAATAACAACTAAATCTATCAAAGCTAATGTAAATAAATGAGAATATGGGGGTAGATGGGTTGGATGGGTGAAATAGGAGGAGGATGGCAATGGATTGGGGAGCTGGAAAATGCTGGGTGAGGGAGCCTTCTGAAACGCCTGCTGCTCAGGAACAGTGACTAGCTCAGAAGGTATTGGGAAGGGGGGAGGCAGACAGTTTTGTTTCTTGCTGCGCCCGCCTCAAATCAGCCCCATTGGCTCCGTGCAGCCTAGCCCGTGGCCAATCATAGACTGCCAAGCCAGTGGTCTGAGGCGAAAAGAGATGGTGATTCATCAGGCTGGCTGCTACTCCAAGCCACTCTCCACCCTCCACCCCTGGTGCCTGGAAGTCTGCTCCTAGCTGAGTCAAATGACTTCCCCCTCCCTGCTACATTTGGCCTTCCAGTGACCTGACAGAAGACCATGTTTTAGCCACCCGAACACAACCGAACGCGATTCGAATTGAACGAACTGTTCGGCCATTTCGTAGTTCGGTGTTCGGTTCCGTTCGGTGTGTTCGGCCATTTCGTAGTTCGGTGTTCGGTTCGGTTCGGTGTGTTCGCCATTTCGGTGTTCGGTCCGTTCGGTGCGTTCGTGTTCGTGTTCGGTTGTCCGAACAGGCCGAGTTCGGGCCGAACACCGAACTACTGAACCGCGTTCGCCCATCCCTAGTAAAGAGCTTTCCTCAAGATGTAATAACCTAACCTAGTCCCTTAGCCTTAGTCTCTTCACTAGTGCTAAAGTGAGCGAGACCAATTGAAGCCGATCCAAGCAAACCAGACAAGACCAGGCTGCCTGAGTCCCAAACTCTGACTCTGCACACAAAGTAGCAGCGTCCACGTTGAGTCAAATACAAGCAACTTTCTCTACAAAGTAGGCAGCCAACTTGTCACAGCGGGCACCTAGCAACTCTAACTCTAGGTGGAGACAGCCAGGATTTAATAAGATATTCACCACCCAGAAGATAGCAGCAGCAACGAAAGCCTTCTTTGCCACCGCCACAGCCATGGCATAGTCCTTAAAAAACAGTCTATGCTGCAGTCAGTCAGCTTTGGTGCGAGTCGAGTGCTACCTACACTCTAGCCATCTACACTCACACTTTAGCAACCTCAGGTCCTCCGCATACCAGGGAGACCGACGCTGCTGCAGTGGAGGAAGCGGACGCCTGGGTGCCACTGTATCGATAGCCCAGGACAGCACAGCATACTACAAATCAACCAGGGAATTGATAGAGAGCCCATCAAGGTCAGCAGGTAACACACACACACACCCCGAGAGTTCTGCAATCCTAGTTGGATCCATTAGTCTTTGGGGGTGAACCATCCTAACTGGCTCACCACTCCAGTGTGAGCAAAGGACAGCAGGGATCTGGGCACTCAGAAAGTAATGATACGACCATGACACGCTCTTTGTTGGAGAAGTCCGACACCATATACCTTCAGTAGATCAGATTGTCTTTACAGACCACTGTCACTCCACCAGCACCATCTGGGCCATTACAGGCCTCGAAGCCTCATCCAGTCAGGTCTCGGTAATACACACAAGGTCGGTAGCCTCATCCTGAATAAGGCCATGGATGATAGTTGTTTTGTTCACCACTGACCTCACTTTAAGCAGCACCCGTGACAGATCAGAGGCTCCACAGACCTCAACCCCCAAATAACCTGAGATCGGGAGAGAGGAAGACAGGGGAACAGACACCAACTGTCTACCCCTGTACCCCTGGTGGCATCTCTTGCCTTCCGCCACACCTCCCCATACCCAGCACAACCTCAGTTGGTTCAACAGCTGCCCATCCAAAGAGATCCTCTCTCCCAAGGCTTATGCAAGAAGCTGAAAGACATCTCTTGAACCTGACAGCCCAGAGAGAAATTGGCCAGGGAGGCAGGCTGGTAAGCAACTTTACCCACACACCAGGGGGGTATAACACACACCCCACCCCCTAATCCCCATGCCCATACCCCCTCCTCTCACAACGAGGTCCCTGCAAATTCTTCCCACCCCCAACCCAATTCTCCTGAGAAATTCCTCCCTTCTTTCCCTAACTCATTCCAACTACCCCCATTGCCCCCTATAATAGGACCCCTGCCCATACTCCCAACTCCTGACCTCTCATGCCCATACCCCCTCTCACAGCGGTTCCATGGCATGACCCACATCCCCCCCCCACCCATAACCCCCTTTCACCAGGGGGCTGTGGCACCATCACCTCATACCTATCCTCCCCCTAAAAAATCTCCATCCTATACCCCTCTAAATATCATTAAAAACAAGACAAAGAAGGTTGACCCAGACCCAGCCTCTGGCGACCAAATGGCCATCAAACAGCACATCACCTTTGGCATTCGTCTCAGGCAGCTGCCTGCAGAGATTGGAGTCTTTTTTTTATCAACCAGACAGGTGGGAGGGTGTGGGAAAATCTCAGGTGTCAGCAGTCCAGTCCAGTCTCCTCCAGCAGTAGCATTCCCGAAACCTGGCATTGTCATGGATTCTAAATATTGCATGTCTAGTATTATTTCCCTTCTGTTAGTCTAAAGATTTCAAGTTGCACAGTACATGGTTCTCAATCTGTATACTGTCTGTCTGTCTTTGTTCCGACAATGGCCAAAGGCCACGCCTAATAAATTATATTATTATTATTATTATTAGTTCTCAATCTTGCTGTTGTGTTGAGGCTTTTTGGTGTGCTGATTTTGTAATTACAAGGTTAAGTGACTGCGTGCTGACTCAAACACAGGATGTTGACTGTTGATAATTCAGTCATCATCTGTGTGTCACTCCACCTGTAGCAATACAACTGGCAAATTAATGCCACTGGGTAGGAATTTATAATGACTTCAGGTTTTAAGCCAGTAAGCATTCTCTCTAAAGCAGACTCAAGTGGAGAGATGAAAAGGCTTTAAAAAAACCCTTTCTCTAAATCTCAGTAGAAAAAAAAAGTTGTTACATATCTATGCTGGGCTAGAAATCAGAGCTTACTGTTTGATCCCCAAAGATGCAGGATGGAAGATATTGCAACAGTTGATTAACCGATTTCATTCTCTTCAGTAAGGATAAAACAACCAGTCTAAAATTTGTGGCAGAGCTACCAAAATGCTGTAGATATAGTAACATCAAAAATAATAAGTGAAACTGCAGTTCAAGCAGGGGGAGGGGGGACTTTGTGAAACCATTAAAAAGCCTGTGCCATAACTAAACATTTATTTAATGTTAAAAAAATTATTTATGAAATTTGTGCCCTGCACTTCACCTAAGGTTCAGGGTGGCTTAATGCTATTCATACTTGGACTTTTATTTTTAAAGGAGATTGTGCTTTAATTTGATCAGCCTATTTTAATAAAGTGATTTTAGAGTAAGGAAAGAAGCAGAAAATAAGTGCTGGGGTTTTACACCACCCCCACCCCACCTCCTACCCATATACTGACCTAAACGTATCATTGATGGTTTTGATGGAAGAAATTCAGTTGCTGGAATTTATAGATCCAATGTCCAACATCACATCACTTGAGACTTCTGGTCACTAAAAGGAAATGGTTCTGACTGCTTATTCAAGAGAATGCCATTAGAAATAGGGTGTTTTCAGATGTTACGCAGTCCCGAATCACCACAGTGGATTCCCAGCGGTGGTGAGATGACCAACCACCCCCTGTGGTCCAGGAAGGCCCCGAACAGACGTGATGGGACCGGGACCACGGCAGGGAATTGGACCAACAGACCATGGCCTGGGGCAGCGCGACAGATGTGACGCCGATTCCGGGCCACGGTCAAAACACCCAGAAGGCACCGGGGAGGGGTGGGAGGCAGTCATGGCCAACTGAGGGCAAAGGAAGCCAAAAGTGCCAAAAGGGAATGCCCACACAAGGGAAATAGGAAGGGAGGGGGAGGAGGGAGAAGAGCGGCTGAGACAGCACACACAGCAGGTGCAGGGAAGAGGAGGTCACAGTGGAACACACAGCACAAGCACACGCCTGGGCGCATACACACCCGTACGGGAAAGGAAGGGAAGGGGAAACACAGTGGGCGGCCAACACACACGGCACAAGGGGCAAAGGGGGGGGGGAAACCCAGGGCCAGGGAAGCAGGGGGGGAAAACTCGGGGGCAGAGCAGGACACGGAGAATGGCACCCGGAACCCCGACAACACACAGGTAGCCCGGGTTGCCCCACAGCAACACAGGTAGCCCAGGCATGGGGGAACCCCACAGGGGCAGAGCACAGGCACAGGGGGAGGGTGCACGGATGGGGAATGGCCCTGGAGCAGCCCGGGAACAGTCTAGGAGGCAGCCAGGGATACACACCCACCCCCGATGGCAAGGGTGCGCTGAATGGGACAGACACGAGCCGAAGCGCTGAGCAGGCGACTGATCCCCCCCCTGGGAGGATGCCGGGAGGTGCAGTCTGGGAGCCCCAGACCCCCCACGGTCACTGAGTCACCTGGGGGGGGCACAGGCATGAGGGGGCTTGTTGCTGGACGAGGACAGACAACAGCACCGGGGAGCCGGGGTCAGCTTGGAGAGCAGGACACAGCCACAGGAGAATGCAGCCACGGAGGTGAACACCAGTTGCAGAGGAGGACGAGGGGGCCGAGAGGCAAAGGCAGGGGCAGCGGAACTCCTGGAACCAGCCTGCACAGGGTCTACTTAGATATCTTCCCAAGAAATGGGATGCACAGCTGGCCATGTGGCTTGCGGATGTCCTGGGTAGCGAACCTATTAACTCAATACAAACTAAATCCCTTTCCGGCCGGGGAGGGCAGGTACTTATCCAAGATTACGATAATATGATTTGAATTTTGATTTCCTATTTATCTAGGGATTTTGTAAGTGCAAGCATGCTCCCACACAACACCCATCTCCACCCACGACCCACCCATGGAGCAATTGGGAATGGGGTCCATTGCTCTGTGGTTGGGTGGAGATGGGTGTTGCGTGGGAGCATGCATGCACCTACACCCACCGCAAGTGGTGTTTACACTGACGCCTCCACTCAGAGAAATATAGGGCTGATGCGGCAGCAGCTGTTAGCGCGCCGCGATTCCGTTCCGCCATTTCGGAATTGCCCACGCCACACCGCGACTTTTCTGCGGACATTCTGCTAATTCCGCCGGAATTCTGCAAATCACGAAATTGCAGAAAAATTGCGGAAAATTTGCGGAAATTGCGGAAAACCGCTATTCCGCTATTTTGTGGCACTGGCGGTATTGCGGAAGTAGCGAAAATGTCATGTTTCCACGATTCCACTAAGTAGCGGAATTAAATAAGCGGAACCGTGGAACCGCGGAATGAAACTAGCAGAATGAAAGCCTCTGCCATGCCGTTCCACTAATTGCGGAAACACTGTTTCCGCCGGAAATAGCCACCACTGCGACATTCCGCTACAGCCCTAGAGAAATACACCCCACCCACTGCAAGTGGTGTTTATACAGATGCCTCCACCCAGCGAAACTGGGTGGAGGCATCTCGTGTGAAAAGGGCCCATGTTGCAGGGCTGCAGTGTTGCCCTGTACCATGTATAATAAAATGTAACACCCATTTGATCCGTGTTAAAGTGTCTGTGTAAAAAGGGCCTTAGTTTCAGCTCTGGGCATTAGCTAAAGCTTTTCAAGGCTTTACTAAACAAATCTTATAAACATGCAACATGTTCAGCAAAGTATGCTAAAAGGAAAAACACAATGTAACTACAGTACAAAACATTGTGTAAAGCAATGATATACTGTAGCAGGTTATCAGGTATGCCCTGAAAATGTAGGTAATATAGTTGCTAAGCAAATGATGGCCTCTCAAGACCACACTACAACTGTTGTAATTGATAGTAATTGAATAATTATTCAATTATACATGTAATTGAAAATTTACTAGTCCAATTAATGCCCACTTCATTTTGTCCTCTGCTACATGTAAGAAGAATTTTCTACTGTTATAGTTAGTTTAAGTATATGGCTGGCTATGTGGTGTGTATTTATCCATGTTTGTTCCTGTTTACCGCCCACTAAGTTACTTGAGTTACCATATTATTAAGTTAAATTTTGTAGCCGTTTTAAAGCCGTTTAGGGCTTTAAAGGTCAACACCTTTAGTTTATTACACTCATGAGTTTATTACATATATAGTACTGTATATACAAGGATATGCAATAGTATGCTGTGGCAGGGCAGTCTTTCCTAGTGGTGAGTACATACAGGATTAGCCCCACAAAGTCTCAGTCTCTCAGGGAATTAGCTTTTCTATCGTTATCTGCCTTCTGACCTCTCCGATCAGGCAACTAGGCTTTAGACATAGTTCTCATAAAATTAGCTCATTCAAGAAACCCCCAAAGTCCATACAAGTTAGGCCAGAGTCCCCAAGAGTTTCCTTAGGCAGCAGACGTACTCCTGGGCATAACCTCTTGCAATACCTGGGTCAGCCAACTTTTTCTTCTCTTGCAACCTCTTCTTCAGGACCCTGGGCAGCCACACTCAAGAGATGTCCTTCCAGCTTGGCTTTTCCAGGCATGCACTGAATTCCTAACATAACAACATAAGAAGTGCCATACTGGGTCAGACCAATGGTCCATCTAGCCCAGCATCCTGTCTCCGACAGCGGCCAATCACGGTGGCTTGGGAGAAGCACGCAACAGGTCACAACGATGGATCCATTCCCTGTTGTTTTCCCCCAGCTCCTGTCATGTTCCCTGATCTTATCTGGCTAATAGCTGCTAATGGACCTATCTTCCAGAAATTTGTCCAAACCTCTTTTAAACTCAGCTATAGTACTGGCCTCAATTCCTACCTCAAGCTGCCTTCCTCTTATACGTCTACGTGGGCGTGGCCACTCCACTTAATTTCTTAACCTCCTAAAGGCCCATTGTCCCATTCCTGCTCCTTGTTCTCTCAAAGTGTAACAGCCTCATCAGGGTGCACTCTGTCACACAAACACATGAACTTGACTGAGTGCATATATGTGAACTTGACTGAGTTGTCTGGAATGAATATAAAAATGGTGTTTGAATCAGTGGTTGAAAATTTCACATTGTTTGCACATCATAAAAAAAAGACGTCATTGAAAACTTAAAGGCACATTTTGGAAACTGAGCTATCAAAATGAAGGGTACAATCAGTGGTGTTGTTTTATAGCTAACGCATGAATTAGAAATTGATGTGTGTTCTGAATGAGCCCTAAAGTAGCACCAGCCATTTCATAAGGTTGTTAAATTCATTGACTATAGCCTACTTTAAGACTTTGCTGGGTATGCTGAACAGAACATTGGGTACTTACAGACGTGATGGAGGTCTATCATCTCACCTGGGGGTAGGGGTGAACTACCCCAGCCAGGGCAGCTCCAGCAGCAGGAACAGACATCCCTGTGGCCTGCCCCAGCTGGGGAGGGAAGCAAGAAGCACTGCGCAGCTGGCAGGCTCCACCCCTGTGCTGCGCCTGGCGCCCTGTGCTCCGCCATGGCAGCCTTCCATGAGAACCCCCCAATGCTGGGCCAGGACAAGGCTGGGAAAGATGTTCCTGCCCATTTCTGCCTGCTGGGGCCTAGCTGGGCAGCTGATAGCTGGGCACTTTGTTCTGGGCCCACATTTCCGGACTGGCCGCTACCACCACTGGTGTTTGTACTGGGCCCACATCTGGCAGGCCTGGAACAAATGTAATGCCATGACGTTGGCCTAGCTGGGCAAAAGTGGGCCCTATTGGGCCAGCATCCCTTTCGTTAACACCCGTTGTGTCACCCAAGAATCAATAAGAACTCAAAGCCGCATCTGAAGATAGGATGTCAAAGGTACAAGATAATAGTAGTATAAGAAGTTATAAATGATATGCAAGAAAATGAAAGGGCATGGTATGAAAGGGCTGATCTGTTGCTATCACTGTACCATTTAAAGGAAAATCTGGAACACCTACCCTGTCTCATTTTCAGGTCATTTTATCTGACATGATAGTGAAGTCAAGAGCCACAGAGTTTGAAGCTTACAAGAGGGTGCCATTTACATGATAGTGGTTATCCATTATGTTTTGAAGTCCTTATCCAACTTGTATTCATTTTTGTAATGGAGATCTGACTAGCATATTTGGGCAGTCTAAGTTCTGGGTTCTCTGAAGGAGTGAGAAAAAAAGTACAAGTGAAATAACAAGTGAAAAGAAATAATTGTTCTAAAAGTAGTTCAGTTCAACAGCTCCCTGGAACTTACTCGGAAACAAGTAAAGAATTTCAGTTACCCATCTGGTTTTTTTTATTTCTAGGCACCATTGGCAATTGTAACTTTTGAAAGACAGTTTCTTAGTGGGTCATTTTTGACAAATGTGAATGTATTTTTAAAAAGTCTATCGAAATGATATCATCTGATACTGCTAAATTCTATGTCAAATATCATGCCACTGTTGTATGAAGGGCCAGTGCTGAGCCATTAACAACCATTAGGGAAAAATTATTAGACAATATTGGCTACAATATTGCTATATTTAATAAATGATACCTATCTGAAAATCCTGATGTTGGATTATGTTTTTACATTGTTTCACATATTCACGGTCATCTTCCCTTTCAAGGCCTTTTGCGTAGCCTCCTTGTCCTGTAGCAATCTAATGAAGAAATATCGATGTGGCGTATAGCAGACTATACTGTGTGTTTGCATATGGATAAGGCAAGGTTTGGAGGAGATAATAAATGGTAAGATGTTGTGGGAAGAATAAATTGGGGTGGGTTGTAATATGAAAGTATGATGACAAAATGAATGATAGTAATATATGAAATTAAACAACATAGTATGTGTTGGTTTAGTAGAATATGTTTTTCAAGAGGAGTGTTGTAAGTGTATTCATATCTTGGTTCCTTCTATTAAAGCATTTTTGCCTTTATCCTTGTAGAATGCTGCATCAGCATAGATCAAAGTCATCAGATATATGTTGGTTTACAAATAACATATCTATTTCCTTCATTTTAAAAGATATGCCAAATAAAGAGACTTTTATTAAGCTTTCCAAGACAATTCAAAGAAGATAAAGTGTATCAAAGTTGTTGAGCTGTCAAAAACAAATGATATAATGTCAACATTAGGAAGCTGCGGAGAAGAACAAACTATTCCCAAGACATTTCGCTAAGCTTTTGTGTCAGTGGGACTGCACCACGTTTTCCTGTTGGATATGATCTGCTATGCTGTGATAACCACTGCATACTTTGACAATCATGTCTCAGGTGGGACTTGAGAACTTCAGGTTCTTCAAATATACAGGAATAAAGGCTTTAGCATTGCACAAAGCATGTTTGATGTAAAACTCTCATTACTGTTAATGGGAATTTGTGTGACTGCTGCATGTCACTGAAAATGGGCCACAAAGCACATCCAATACAGGAGCAATGACACAACTCAGAATAATGTCCTACTGACTATCCAGACATAACAAAATATCAATGGAAGCAGATCACAGAGATGAGGTTTCCAAAGAACCTGGCATTCAGATCATTAAATGTGTTTACAAGGTAGCAGAAACCAATACTAAACCACCCACCTTCCAAGGGTTTATTATTTTTTACTTGCGTTTGGTAACTACACTTGAAAGAAAGCTGAGCTTTAGGATTATGTATTGTTTACACAGATGCATACAGAGTAAAATAAAGACTGTTAGTACTGCAGGTTTTACAGGGCAGCACCATCTACACTGAGACACTTTCTCTTGTTTTAAAATACAAGATTGGAATGGAGGAAATTTGACTGTTGTCCCCAGGAGAACCACATTAAAATGTGTTTACTTTCCAGACAATTCTCCAATATGTGATGTGATTAGAAGCAATTATAAGCACTTTCTAAACTTTGCTAAAGTCAGGAGCCGCCACATACAGCTTCAAGTTAGGCTGATGAAAACTGATGTAAGAGGCCAAAGAGGAGGAGGAGGCATAGATGACAGCTGGCAAAGAAACCATTAGGCAGAGAAGGAGTTGGGGGAAAAGAAAGAACATTCTGAAGCACATGTGTTATATGAACTTTTCTGTTTTGGCTTCAAGAGATCAGCTTAGTGACATAATGTATTTTCAGTTTCCTTAGTCATATGACCAAAGTTAAATTATGATCTTAATTTGCCCACTATTTAAATGCCCACTATTTAAAGATGCTCCTTTGAATGCTAAAACTGTTTTTTTTTTGTTTCTCAACAAAGTTTTTCCAACTCTGGTTGTTTGTATATTGGTCTGCTATTATTATAATAATAATAATTATTATTATTATTTATTTGGATTTATGTCCTTCTCTTCTCCCAAAGGACTCAGAGTGACTACAACAGAAAAAATATCATAAAGAAATAAAAAACAATTTACCTATAAATACAAAAAAGCCAGTTAAACTTACGCAAAGTTTTACAAAAATTAAATTACAATATTCTCTTTCACCCTCTCATAGAAAACCCTTCCACTACAATGCCCCCTCTCACAGAAGGGTCATTACACAACCCTTAACCCCGCCCATGCAACCAACCTCCCTCACAAAGGAGTCAGAACATAACCCTTAACTGCTCCCCCGCCCCCCCCCCCCCCCCCCNNNNGCAACCAACACCTCTCTCAGGGTGAAAACAGACATGATGCTAACCACCCTTTGACCACCCTTGGTGGTTATTTATGCATGTTGCAGGGCTGTATTTGTGCCGTATGCAGCCCTGAAACATGCATAAATGACCACCAAGGGTGGTTAACGTCATGTCTGTTTTCACCCTCACACAGAGGGGTGAGAGCATAAACCTCCCCTCTTCCCACTAAAACACCATACCCCACATACAGAGGGTTCGAACACACTCCACACTCCCACACTTCCTCCACATCCCTTAAAAGCATGTACAGCATCAATAGTCTCCCTTTCCAGTGCCCATGATGTCTGACCCGCACCTTAAATGCCTCCGAAGGGCCGCACCCTTAGGCAGCTCCTAGAGCCCTTTATGTACCTGGGGGAGATAGTGGAAACACCAGTCATCACACAGCTGGGCAGGGCTGCATGAGGGTCCTGGATTGTCATAGGACTATTTTGTTCTTAGAGCAATGCTTGAACCGTTTATTTGTTTTGATATTTTTTTTTTTAAAGGAAACCTATAAGCACAATGAAATGGATTTTCCAAGCAAATATTCAGAAAGGAGAAAATGCAGCTAATTTTTATTTCAGCACCATAAACTGCAGCTAATTTTTATTTCAGCACCATAAACTGAAGTGTAGTTGTGACTGGAATTAAAAGTAGATTATAAGAGTAAAGAAGATTTCATTTTGTAACTCCCTGAAAGATGCTATATCCAAACAGTGCAGGATTTCCCTTGTTTACGGATCTCTCTTGCTCTCCAGTTTAAGCCTATTACACAAAGTATTATTGCCCTGCAATTTAGAGCTTCTTTATTCTGTATGGGTATCCATTTGCTCTATGTGCACACACATACACATGTGTATGTATGGGTATTTTCAAATATGACGCTACCATAGGTGGCCATGATTACCACGGCGGGTCTACCCATGGTAACATCAAGTTTTTTTCTGCCCGCCAGATGTTAACTGTGGGTGGGAACAAACTTACCTCAGTCCATTGCAAGGCTAACTCCTGTATGTGCGGTGGGGTAGGGTTGAAGCAGCAACTCCTTTTTCTGCTCCACTATTTCATTCCGCCATTTTGAAATTGCCCCTGCCTTTCTGCAGCTTTTCCGCTGGCATTCCACTAATTCCATGCCCTTTGCTTTGCAACATCGGAATTATTGGAAAGTGTCAGAAAGATCTTGGAAAGTGTCAGAAAGTTCTTGGAAAGTGTCAAAAGAAACATTGGGTAATTTTAGATGTTACGAGATCACAGTCAACCACAGTGAACCACACTCAGTCCTGCAGCGGGGCCAAACAGCCCTGAACGTCTGTTCGGTGGTTGCCAGATGTTCACCACAGCCAATCCCCAGCAGGGGACAAAGCTAACCACCCTTTTGGTGGTCCGTCCCAGACCATCTCCAAAAGGGTGGTCAAAGTAATCCCCACCGGAAAACAGCAAAACCGAACAACTGAACGGCAATCACCAGCCGGAAGCAAACAAAACGATCCCCAGCTGGGGACAAAGCACGCAGCATCACTGCCAGGCAACGAGCAGCAACACAGACTGGGGAGGGAGTTTTAAAGGGAACACAGCAGCGGGGGAATGTGGCAGAATGGAGCGAGGCAGAAGTGAGAGGAGAGCGGAGGGCGAGCGAGAAAGGGAGGAGGAGGAGGAGGTGCAGGCGGAGGAGGCGGTCGTGCCTCAGATGGAGGCGGTGGAGGGAGAGCAGCAGCAGCCGGGCGAGGCCGCCCCGGAGCCGACAACCGGCCCGGGGGACGAGCCACCCCGGAAACGGGTAAGGGGAGTGAGGGGGGGACAGCGGCACAGGGGCACCCAGGGGGTAGGTGGGCTGGCGGGAGGGGGAAAAAGATTATGGCTGCAGGGCCGAGGCACCCAGGCAACCAACCCCCCCCCCTTATGACCCACAGGCACGGAAACGGGCAGGGAAGCCAGAGCCACCAGAGGAGACAGGCAGAGGGCATACGGAGGAGGTGGAGGAGGAGGACCAGGCGGGCCCTCGTGGGAGATGGCCATACCACCGAGGAAGCAATGGGGGCACAGGGAGACCCAGGACTTCATCAGGATCTGGAGGTCCCTGGAGCACCAGCTGGAGCTAGCGGTGAACCAGAGGAACGAGCACATGTACCAGAAGATCGTGCGGGACATGGAGGCGGCAGGACACCACAGGACAGTGGCCCAGTGCTGCTCAAAGGTGAAGGAGCTCAAGAGGGGGTACAAGGCCATCAGCCGCCGCTTGCTGGACCATGGCTGGCAGTGCTTCCCCAGGGATCACGGGCTCCACCACGCCTGGCATCCCCCATAGCTGGACCTTCTGCGAGACCATGGCCCAGTGTGACCTGTGGCATTCCCCGGCTGTGCAATTGCTCCTGAGCTGCCCGGACAGCCTCTCTAGTGCCTATGCGAGTCTGAGTTCCGGGCTGCACTACTCTGGCTATGAGGCGAGCGCCCGCAATTGCCGGCTGCATGCGGAGATGCTGGGCCTGCGTCCCTTTCCCGATGGGCGCATCCCGGAGAGGAGGTGCTTGCATGTGGGGTGGTCCGTGGTGGAAACCATGTCTGCTCTCTCTGTGTGCAGCCTGGCTGCCTACACAGCCTGTCTGGCAGAGGGGGGCTCTGCCGGTTTCCTTCTTCGGCTGTGTCCATGGTTACCAGTGGTTGTGTGTGGCGGCGTATCACCACCTGTTGGAGCTCAGTCACCTTCCGTGGTCCCCTGCTGCTAATTTTGGCTTGTCGGAGCCCACAGAAGTGGAGCTGGCAGCACTGGCTGGTGTCTGGTCCCAATCTGATATCCAGGTGGGACTCGCCATGCAGGATCTCGTCGAGGCGTACTATCTTGTCACCCACCACATGTCTGCGCTCGGCTACCATCGGGGCATGCTTCAGTGGCCGCACTACGTGCACCTGACAGGCCTCCCGGTCCCCTTCGTGACCCCCTGCAGCTGGCTGTGAGGCCCCTTGTGCCTTCCGGGTCCTGGATGCTGGCCTCGCTGTGAGCTCCTGCCTCCGCCCTGACGCCGTGGATCGCTGCCCACTCCCTCCATGATGTCCCAGGCTCGCTGCTGTGCAGGCTGGTTCCAGGGGTTCCACTGCCCCTGCCTTTGCTTCTGGGCCCCCTTCACGCCCCCCCCCCGTCATCCTCTGCAACTGGTGTTCCCCTCCATGGCTGCCTTTTCCTGTGGCTGTGTTTTGCTCTCTGAGCCGGCCCCTGCCTTCCCTGGTGCTGTTGTCCATCCTCATCCAGCCGCAATCTCACCTGTGCCCGTGACCCCCCCCAGGTGACTTAGTGACCGTGGGGGTCTGGGGCCCCCGGACTGCACCTCCAGGCGTCCTCCCAGGGTGGTGGTATTCGGTTGCCTGCTCAGCGCTTCAGCTGTGGCTCGCCTCCATCCCATTCAGCCCACCCTCGCCATCGGTGTGTGTGTGTGTGTGTGTCCCTGGCTGCCTCCTGGACCATTCCTGGGCCACTCCGGGGCCGTTCCCCATCTGTGTTCCCTTCCTCTGTGCCTGTACTCTGCCCCTGTGCTCTGCCCCTGTGGGGTCCCCCCATGCCTGGGCTGCCTGTGTTGCTGTGGGGTGGCCCGTGCTGCCTGTTCTGTTGTCGGGGTTCTGGGTGACGTTCCCCGTGTACTGCTCTGCCCCCAGGCTGTTCCCCCCACCCGTTTCCCTGGTCCTGGGTCCCCCCCTTTGCCTGTTTTGCTGTGTGTTTTAACTGTCCCGCTGTGTTCCCCCTTCCCTTCCTTTCCCGTACGGGTGTGTATGCGCCCGGGTGTGTGTTTGTGCTGTGTGTTCCACTGTGACCTCGTCTTCCCTGTGCCCATTGTGTGTGCTGCCTCGGCCGCTCTTCTTCCTCCTTCCCCTCCCTTCCTGTTTCCCTTGTGTGGGCATTTCCTTTTGCCGCTTTTGGTGCTTTTGGCTTCCTTTGCTCTTGGTCGGCCATGTCTGCCTCCTGCCTCTCCCCGGTGCCTTCTGGGTGTTTTGACCATGGCCCGGAACCGGCGTCACGTCTGTTGTGCTGCCCTGGGCCGTGGTCTGTCGGTCTGATTCCCTGCTGTCATCCTGGTCCCATCACGTCTGTTCGGGGCCTTCCTGGACCACGGGGGGGTGGCCGGTCGGCTCACTACCGCTGGGGATCCACTGTGGTGATTCGGGACCACGTAACATCTGAAAACACCCATTGTTCTGCTACTTTGTACCATGATCACATGTTGGAAAGGGCTGGCAGAAGGAGTGGAAAGAAAGCAGCAGAACAGTGGAAGTAGCGGAATGAAAATAGCAGAATGACCATCTCTATCACACCATGGTGCTCATTGCGGAAGATCTCTTTCCTTTGGAAACAGCTACCCCAGCAGCTTGTGGTTTCAACCCTATGCTGGGTTTCAATAATTTCAGTAATAATATAGAGTGCTTTCAATAATTTCTTCCTAGAACTGTGAAGATTATTGCACCATCTGAAAATTCAGTGCAGTCCTGACTACTGTCTGGTCTGCATTTTGTTTTGAAGCTACTGTTGTCCGTCTATCCAGATATATTCGTTTTTATGTAGTAGTTATAAATTGCAGAGGAACTGTCCTGTAAGTCTTTGACTTGGACAGGCAGTCCTAGGATACACTTCCAACCAGTACGAGAAGTGTAATATAAGCAAATCAACTGTTAAAGCAGGATTGGGATGAAAATGAAAGGGCCTTCAGGGAAACTTGTTTTCAGGATTTGACTTTGAGCATCATTTTGATCCCATCTAAATTGGTACAACGTTTTGCAATATTGGAGAGGGTTGGAGTCTGAATTTTGTGTAGGCTAAGCCTTGTTTAGAGAAATTGATTACGGTATTGGGCTGCTTGTAGATTTTGTAAGGGAATTCATCTCAGTGATAAGAGGAACACAATCAATTGAAAGCAATTATTCAAGACTATTTCGTTAGGGAAGTTGATTTCTCTAGAATGTATTTATATTCACTAATCTGAGAGAACATCCACATTTTGATTCAGGTCATGTAGAAGGTATCGCTTGCTTTTTTCAGATGTGCTGATCTGATGTGCTTTCAGTATCTTCAGGGGACTGAAGGGGAAAGTCTTGCTACTGTTGTCGCACACGCCACCAATGCCCCTGCCCCATGAAACTGAAAAAATCCCTAAAAAGAAGCAAACCCAACTTCTCATATGTAGGTGGGAGGAAAATGTGGCTTCCCACAATAATGCTTTTTAAGGGAAAAGAGAGGCAAATGGAGTTTTTCCAGCAACCATGAGGGCAAGAGAGGAAAAAATAGGGGTAAGCTCTTCCCTAGTCAGCTGAGGACTCCTATTCTTCCATTCCAAAGAACACGTAGGGAAAAGGAATGGTGTGCATCCCTAACTGTTATTCAGCTCTCAAATATTCCAACATCATTTTCTTGTAAGAGCACACAACCCTATTATTTTAAAAGGCACATCTCCAGTGACCAAAGGTCTTATTCATTTTTAGACTCCAAAAACACAATTTGTCTTTGTTTGGAGAGTGAGTTAAAAATACACGTGCAGGAGAGCCAGCCTTGAACTCTTGCAAGAGATCAGCTGTTTTTTAAAATGAAGTTATGACTCTGTTTACTCGCAGTACAAAATATATGCAAATTTATTAAAATGCACATGCAAATTATGTGACCCTGACTGTCTTGGCAAGGCACCAGTGTGCTAAAAAAATGTGCACTTTTATACTCTGAAAATTTACTGGGATTATACTATCATTTTATTTTTAATGCGAGTTTTATCTGCTTAGCAGTCTGATCAGTTTCTCTTTTACCATCAGCTTTGCTAGCACTTATAAGTAAACAAACGTATTTATCATCCCCTGGGATCAGTATGTGCTAATAAAGTTGCTGTTGCTTGCATTTTAGATTTGTTTTGATGACAGACACATTCTAAATTAAGTAGGAATGTTTCACTTGCCCCACAACTCAGCAGGAAAGAGTATCTCCATCTTATGTATTATACTGTATGTTATTGTTATGGGTTTGCCCTGACTGGTGGTGCTCATAAACACTAAATCTTTGGGACAGCATTTCTGCAGACAGGAACTGCAGAAGTCATAGTTTGATATTAATTCCAGTAGCTAATGTTTACAGTATAGTAGAAAATTAAGCATAACTTTTCTTTAAAAAAATGAAGTTAGTCATCTCGTAGGATGACTAGAGACGGGTCTGGTTTTTCACAATACAGAACCTGTGGATGTGCACGAATCTTTGTTGCATAACTGTGCATGTGCAAATGAACACTAGGCACTGGCACGTTTCTGAGAGCAGATTATTCAGTTTCTCCTCCCCATCTTTAAAAAGTCAGTCTCTTGATACCATAATGCCAGCACATCTGAAAACTGAGATCTCTAACATTATTGTTTACCACAAGCCACAATGTTGTTTTCAAGTTCTCCTTTATGTGGAATAATGTTGTCGTCATGTCTTTCTAGTTTACACCGTATTTGTTGAGATGGAGAGCTTTAATTTTCCAGGGCTGTATGTGAATGTTGCAAAAGCGGGTCAAGTCTCTTAAATGTATGGAAAAAGTTACTCGTTTCAGGAAGCAGCATTAGATGTGTAACCACAAAACTGATCTCAGTACCCTGTTCCTTCTGCAGTGATTATTACACTCAAAGGTTGCAATCCTGAACCCACTGAAGTCAGTGGCAGAACTCACATTGATGCTAATGGATAAGGATTGCATCAAAAAAGTGTATGTAGTCTTGTAAAACACAGGCTCTTTTGGAAATAAACATTTTGGAGTAAATTATCTTTGAAGTTTATTTTATCTCTGCATTTCAACTTGTGTTACCCAACAAGTGTGTGAGAGCTTCATTTTTTCATATTAGACTGTTAGAAGCACTTGCCTCTTTTTATTCTTGTCTTTATTGTGCTTGGCATTTGGCCTCTTCTAGCACAAATACATTGAGAATTGGAACCATACGATGCAACCTTCCTCCACTAAGTTCGTTAGGAGCTGGGCGACTTACTTCATTGAGGACAGAATTGCCTATATAGACAGTAATATTAACATGGTGTGTATATATATATATGTGTGTGTGTGATGCATATAGGTTTGTGTGTGTGAAGTAAGACTTTTATATGAATTGGTATTTGTACAAAGAGTAAGTGTAAATTGAGAGAGAGTGGTTTGAATGATATCTTTTATTGGACCAACTGTTGGTGGAAATAAGCTGAGAAAAGCTTTGGTTATGAGAACATAGAACAAACATTTCTACATATTAAAATGCCACCTTTTCCTTGGCATCTCACATAAATGTGTTTTCATTTTGTTAATAGTCCAGAGATGCCTCTCGCTCAACCCATTCTTCCACCTATTGTCTTAGAAATTTGTGTCACAATGATTCACTTTTCAGTCCGTCAATGGAAATTGCTTTGAGCATCAGGCAGGCACTGGGAGTTGCTTGCAAGTGATGATACAGAACACTTAGGGGTGCTTCTACATGAGCCTGGGATAAACCCCTCTAATGCTGGGATCTACTTGTTCGTGTGGCCAGATATCCTGGTAGAAATAGTTCCTGCTGCCTGGTTTATGCCAGAATTGTAAAACCTGATTTTCCTGGTTTTATTCCAGGATAAAATGCCAGGATCATGCTCATGTAGACGGCTAGACGCTTATCCCAGGATGAAGCACACCCCACCCTACCATAGAGAATTGCAGGTAGACTTTACCTTCCCTCTACCCAATGTCTCTATGATATTCTGCAGTCTCGGGTGGCAAAATGTCATGAGTAGGCATAGAGAAGGCTGTGACAAAACGCTACCCATGACAAAGTTCTGTAGAGTCCGCTGTCTCTAAGGGTACTGGCATCCCCACCAATCTGTTATATTGCTAGAAATCAGAGCAGAAGAAGGCGCTGAAATTCAACTGTGCTGCACCATGGGATTGATGCAGTCCGCCTTGTGACACTTCTATCGCGATTATAAGTATCTACGCTGCCATCCTGGGGTAGTAATGATCATGTAAACACTTATCCATGGATGCCATCCCGGAATTACAGCTAATCCCAGGATAATTGTGCTCGTGTAGAAACAGCCTTATTCTACAGCAAGAGAATGAGTTTGGGATCAAGATTCCAGTCATATAAATTGTGGTAATTCTAGAATGCAGGGCCAACACACCTGTGTTTTTAAAACCCTAACCCTAGAGTAGTGAAAATGGAGCCGTGCCTTTATGAATATTAAAGTATTTCTTCCACCATAGCTGTCTGTACTTTTCTGGTATTTGTGTCTCTGGATTGCTAGGTCTTTTTTCCACATGAAGGTCACTATCCATTTTGTATTTTAAAAAGTAAATAACAGCATCCTTGCTTACTGAATGGAAAATCATGTCAGTGGCAACAGAGTATGAAAAATGAGAAACCATCACAAAGAGTGAAAATGGAAAAGCACTTGAGCTCAATATTTTTAGGCTGTACTAATGGACAGATGACCTGATATGTTGTAGAAGGCCCTGATTTTAGTTTGTCTTTATGCTCATTTTGCTTTCCTAAATGTTTCTCAGGTAATCACCTAAAATGAAACCCAGAAACATGATTTTCCTCCGATTGTGAGACCTGTACTGGGAAGATTACATCATTCTAGTGCATAGTTTAGACACCAGTGACAATGGGGTTGGAGCACCACACCCATTTTTGTGACTTTAAAGGGTGTTTATATTTTTCCTTGTGCTATCTGTTTAATATACTCCTTGGCAGTATAACTCTTCCGTAAATGAAGCTTTAGATATTTATATCGGCAGTAATTATTACCACTATAGCTGTGTAGTTTATACCAATAATAATAATGAATGCTGATTTATACAGACTAGCAATGTGCCTCGTGTTGTACAGTTAAGATTTTAGAGAGGTCCCTGCCTCAAGGGGCTTACAATCATGATTGCAGAAGGGAGGGTGAGACAAAGGAGGATGAAACTGAGAGAGAGAAATGGATACATTAATGAAGCAGAGAGGTTGTAGGTATGTGCGCTAATGCTTAGCCTAGTTACAAGAGCCCCATCCACTATTGTGACAAATTCCAATTAGATGCTTATCCATATAAGCTTTCGATCATGCTCTGAATCTTAAGAGATCTGTCTGTGTGTGCGTGTGCGCGTGCGTGTGTGTGTGTGTTTGGCAGAATGGATTTCAACGTTACATTCCATCAAGTGGGGACACCTGACTGGGGAAAATTTAACCCACATTACCAACAATGGGCACAATACAGAACCTCCCCCCACCCCAACGTGGCTTATGTGTGTACATGAATGTGCACATACATGCGTGTGAGTTCGGTGTGATTTCCGCACTGTTTGCAGATGTGTCACAGTCCCCCTAATGGGAGTGTGTACAGGTTTTTTTTCTATGTGCATCACTTTATTTATTTATTTATTTTATAAATTTTTACCCTGCCCCTCCTGCCATGCAGCTCGGGGTGGCTTCCAAGCATTTAAAATACAGTAAAATCAGTTAAAAATTATCATAAATATTATAAAAATATTTAAACAGGGCTAAAATACAATCTAAAACCAAAAATAGGTGGGGGAATTAACCCCCCCCACCCTACTCACCCTCCCTCCCAAAGGCCTGGGCAAACAGCCAGGTCTTACAATTTCGCCGGAATGTTAACAGACTAGGGGCCAGGCGAGCTTCCTCCGGAAGGGAGTTCCAAAGCCGCAGCCCCACTACCGAGAATGCCCTCTCCATCGTGGCTCCCCGCTTAACATGGGGGACCTCCAGGAAGGCACCCCCGGTGGACCGCAGGAGCCGCTCTGGGGCGCACAGGGCGAGGCGGTCCCTAAGGTATGAGAGGCCGAGACGTGTAGGGCTTTATAGATCATCACCAACACCTTGAACTTGGCTCGGCACGCTATTGGCAGCCAGTGCAGAGCTCGGAGCACTGGTGTAATATGCTCCTGGCGGCCCGTCCCCGTAAGAAGACGAGCTGCCGCATTCTGCACTAGCTGCAGCCTCCGAACCAAGAACAAGGGAAGCCCCACGTAGAGCGCGTTACAGTAGTCGAGCCTCGAGGTGACGAAGGCATGGATGAGGGAGGCCAGGTCCGGGCCGGAGACAAACGGACGCAGTCTACGCACTAGATATAGCTGGCAGAAAGCAGCCTTAGCGACTGCCTCCACCTGCCGCTCCAGACGAAGATCTGCATCCAGTATCACCCCCAGACTCCAAACCTGCAGAGCTATAGGAGGGCAAACCCCCCCAACTAGGGGGGCCACCACCCCCTTCGCTCTCCCCACCAACATCACCTCCGTCTTGTTGGGGTTAAGCTTCAGTCTGCTCAGCCGCATCCACTCCGCCACGGCCTCCAAACATTGGGAGAGCAACGAGATAGCAGGGTCTGGGTCAGTAGAAAAAGAGAGGTACAGCTGAGTATCATCAGCATACTGGTGACATCGCACCCCGAACCTTCTCACAACCTCCCCCAAGGGCTGCATGTAGATGTTAAACAACAGCGGAGACAAGATCGAACCCTGCGGAACGCCACACGGTAAAGTGCGGGGGCATGATGTCTCCTCCCCCAACACTACCCGTTGGCTCCTCCCCGAGAGGAATGAGCGGAACCATTCAAGAACCCGCCCAAACCCCCCAGGTCACGCAGTCACCTCAGCAGCAGCCCATGGTCCACGGTATCAAAAGCGGCCGAGAGATCTAGCAGGATGAGAAATGTTGAACATCCTGCGTCCATCTCCCGGCGGAGGTCGTCTACCAAGGCCACCAACGCCGTCTCGGTGCCATAGCCGGGGCGGAACCCAGATTGAAAAGGGTCTAGGAAGCCGATACTATCCAGATGCACCTGGAGCTGGAGCGCCACTGCCCGATCAATAACCTTCCCTAAAAAGGGAAGGTTAGAGACAGGTCGGTAGCTGGCGAGCGCATCCACGTCCAAAGATGGTTTTTTCAACAGGGGGCGCACCACAGCCTCTTTAAGGCAGGGCGGCAGCCTCCCTTGCCAAAAGGACGTGTTCACTACCCTCGCCAGCACCGTCCCCAACGTCTCCCTGGAAGCTTTTACTAACCAGGACGGGCACGGATCAAGTTCACAACACGTGGCCGTCACAGATGCCAGGACACCCACCGCATCGGCCGGCGTCACTTCCCGAAACTCTCCCCACGAAGCTGGACCGGACGGGGCCTCTGTCCCCCCGCGCTCTTCCCCTACTGACATCAATCCAGCATCAAAGTCGGTCTGAATCCGAGCAATCTTGTCTGCGAAGTAGTTAACAAACTCCTCACAGCGGGCCTGGGACAAGTCCCCATCAAGGCGGAGGGAGGCCGGACTAACCAGCCCCCGCACCACCTGAAACAGCTCCGCTGGGCGTGACTTCGCAGACGCTATGAGGACAGCAAGGAACTCCTTCCTCGCCGTCCTCACAGCCTCAACATAGGACCGCAAATGAGCCCTATGGAGAAGACGGTCGGAGTCAGATTGAGTCCGACGCCAGCGTCGCTCTAACCTCCTTCCTACACTTTGCGCTTGTCAACATTAAATTTCACTTGCTGTTTGGATGTCCAATCACCCAGTCCTGCAAGATCCTCCTGCAATTCTCCACAGTCCACTTGGGTTTTAACTACCTTGCGTAACATTGTGCCATCTGCAGATTTGGTACATCACTTTTTACACCCTTTTCCAGATCATTAATGAATATATTAAACAGCAGCAGTCCACTCTGCCCTATTTTCTTCTTTAGGACTCACTTTCCATTTTTAAAGGGCACCTTTTTGACTCAAATAGCCTTCTTTACCTCACCACTTAGCCATGTAGGCAGACTTTTGATCCTCTTGTTACCTTTTTTGTGTGTGGAATACATTTAATCTGAGCTTCCAAGATGGTGTATTTAAATCAACGGCAAGCTTCTTGCAGACATTTAGTCCTTGCAACTACTCCTTTTAGTTTCCCTCTAACTAGTTTCCTTATTTTTGAATAGTTTCCCTTTTAAAAGTTAAATGTTAGAAGTAGTTGATTCGTCATGCTCCCTCCTGTAAAAAATTTGGTTATATTGTGATCACTATTGTGAAGTGGCTCCACCACCATTACCCCTTGCACCAGATCCTGTGCTCCACTTAACACTAGATCCAAAGTAGCTCCTCCTCTTGTTGATTTCAGGATCAGCTGCTCCAAGAAGCAGTGATTTATGACATTTACTCCACTCTAACACCACTTTAACATTTCTTATACATGTTGGGTGCTACCATTTTAAGTGCAAAGTCAGAGTTTGGGGTTATGGAAGCTCAGTCTAGTCCTGTTTATTTGGATCAGTTTCAATTGGTATTTCCCACTGATGTGAGGGAGGTTCTTGGGGCAATGTGGGCAACCAGTTGTGAATTAGATCCTTGCCCATCCTGGCTGGTGAAAGCCAGGTGGGTGACATTGGGGCTGTTGTTGTCTGGGGTTGTCAATGCCTTCCTTCAGGACGAGAAAGTGTCAGGCACCCTTAAAACCGCAGTGGTCCACCCTCTACTTAAGAAACCATGTCTGGATGCTGATCCCCCCACCAGTTATCCCCCGCCAGCTCCAGGCACAACTCGATGCTTTTGGATTCCTGGACCCGTTTTAGTCAGATTTGTCCTCGGTATGGCACAGAGACTGCACATGTGGTTTTGGTTGATGACCTACACCTGGCGATGGACAAGATAAATTCTACCTTCCTGATCTCATTAGATCTTTCAGCGGCCTTTGATACAGTTGATCACAAGGTGTTGTTGGCATGACTGCAGGGCCTTGCGGCTGTGTGCGGGGACCGCTCTTGAATGGTTCCATTCTTTCCTGTCAGAGAGGCCCCATCAAGTGGTGATGGGTGATTGCTCATTGTCTCTTTGAGCCATTCCCTGTGTGTCCCGCAGGGTTCTGTTCTGCCCCCCCCCACCCTCTTGTTCAATGTGTATCTGAGGCCACTGGGCGAGGTCATTTGAAGGTTTGGGGTGATGTGTCATCACTATGCTGATGACACCAGCTCAGCCTCTCTTTTTCATCCAGCCCAGTCCTGGAAGTCTCGGTGCTTACCCGATACCTGGCTGCTGTTGGGGACTGGATGAGGGTGAGCTGATTAAAGCTGAATCCTGACAAGACTGAAGTGATGATGGTTGGCCGATCTTGTGACTTGGAAGGGACTGGGACACCTATCATTGATGTGGTCCGGCCCCCTCTGGTCACTTAGGTTTTTAGCGTCAGAGTGTTTTTGAACCCCTTGCTGTGCCTGGATTGTCAGGTGGCAGCGGTGGCCAGGAGTGCTTTTCACCAATGCCATCTGGTGAGGAGGCTGTGGCCTTTTCTTTCTTATTCAGAACTGGCCACGGTCATCCATGCTTTCATCACCTCGAGGGTAGATTACTGCAATGCACTCTACGTGGGGCTGCCTTTGATTACTATTCAGAAGCTGCATTTGGTGCAGAATTAGTTGACTTGGCTCCTTTTGGGGACAAGCCACTGGGAGCACATTACACCGGTGCCCCGAAGTCTGCACTGGCTGCCTACAGCTTTCCCGGCACAATTCAAGGTGCTGTTTTTGACCATTATAGCTCTAAACAGTCCGGGTCCCACATATCTGAAAGATCACTTGTTCTACCATGTCACTTTGTGACCTCTTTGGTTGGCCGGGGGCATCCTCCTGTGTGTTCCACCTGTTACCCTTGTCCAGGGGCGGGAGGTGGGGGCACAGGAAAGTGTTCTCCGTTGCTGCCCACATGCTGTAGAACTCCCTTTCATAGAAGGTTTACTTGAGCCTGATGCTGGGTATCTTCCAGAGACGGCGCAAAATGTTTTTATTTGGGAAAGCATTTGGTAGGCAAGTATAGGTGAGGTTTGTTTGGGGTTTTGCAGGGGAGGATGGGGCTTTGAAGGGAGGATGCTTTTATTGTATGAATTTTAATGTTTTGTGAATTGTGAGCCGCCCTGAGCCTTGTGGGAAGTGCAGCATAGAAATGTAATAACAAGTGTTGCAGGGCTGCATAGGGCACCAATACAGCCCAGCAACATGCGTAAGAAATGTTAAAGCGGAGTTAGCATTGTGTCTGCTTTCACCTTGTGTTTCTTAATTTTCGTAGCTTGTCTAATCTTCATTAGCATTTAATCGTCAGTCTCCCCGTCCTGATCAGGGGGTCGATAGTTTAGTCCCACTGCTATACACTCCCACCATTACGCATGGAATTTCTCTCCATAGAAATTTCAGATTACAGTTCCTGTAAAATTTTAATCCTGCTTGACTCATTGCAGTCTTTAACAGAGCGCCCCCTCGCCGCCAGCTCGATCTACTCTGTCATTTCGATATAGATATTTACCATAGTATTACAGTGTCCCATTGGTTTTCCTCATTCCACTAGGTCTCTAAGATACGATCTATATTGGAGAGGTGTAGTCTACTGATACTGCAAATCCTATTATACAGTGTGTCACCTTTCTCAGAAGAGCATGTCTGACTATTATTTACCAAGTTAGAGTTTATAAACATGAGGTGTAGACCTCAGGCTGCTGGCAAACTACTTTTACATCCCTCCTTTCCTTTGCATAAATGTTGGGTGTCCCTGCAGTAAAAGCACAAATCATCTAGATTGGCTCAATTTCATTGATAGCACTGAAATATATGCATCTAGATTTTTTACTTCAGGATGACACAAACCGAAATGATTCCTCATCAGTATGCACTCAAGGTTCAAGAGCTCCATGCTGATACATCTGTTTAATTTAGGAAGTTTAAAATTGGCATTGCAGATGTTTGGGAGAAATAGAGTAGATTGTTTATTTTTAATTCAGTTTTATCATACATCACGCTCTATGCCTGAATATGTCAATCATATTAGAGTATATTTTGTATGAGAATTATCTGCACTTTTTATGTGTTTTGTTTATAAATATTTAACTTTGTTTGTTAAACATTGAAAGGCAACAATTCACGAGGGTCTACTTCAGTGTGGAACAAATGAATTTGTTCACAGTTACCATGCCTTTGAGTTATTGATAATTTTATGCAAGCAGAATGCCTCACTGTGGGCCTATTACATGTTTAAAATATCCTTTTCCCGTCTATTGTGGAAAAAACCCCATTCTGTATCAAACATTGTGTGGTATTTATTTTGTACTGCTGCACTAGAGGCCTTTTTTTATATATAAGGGCCGCGCATGCGGGGGGAATGGTGTGTGCGCAGCATTGTGGG
The DNA here is from genome assembly GCA_003113815.1 of Sphenodon punctatus. NCBI lineage: Eukaryota > Metazoa > Chordata > Lepidosauria > Sphenodontia > Sphenodontidae > Sphenodon > Sphenodon punctatus. Next base: position 1,249,921 of record QEPC01008772.1, on the reverse strand, counting down.
CGGTGCAGGAGGGGGCAATGCACACAGGTGCCACCAATCCCTCCCCTCCCCTCCCCGCATCCCCATGTATCCCCACTCACGGAGCAATTGCTGTTTTGGCCAATTGCTCCATGAGTGGGTGATGGGTGGAGGGGAGCATGTACACCCACCTGCCATGGGATTTTAACAGGCAGCACCCACTCAAGCCCACACAGTGGATCTGCTTGGGAATGAGTGGACCCGTCTTGTGTAAAAAAGGCCCGAGTCAACTGTTAACATAATACTACTTACTTACGCAGAAATATCAGTAAAAGTTAAATCACAACAGCGAACTTTGATATTACTCTGATTTTCTCAAAGGGGATTTGCTTTTGTTTGAATACCTTACATTTTATTTGGAACAGGTACATAAACATCCAAGCCACCTCTTCATTACATTGAGACAGGTTGGCATATTAAAATAAATAAAATTTAAAAAGCCATGCATGAGCAAATCATCATCATCATTTTATTAAAGGTGAAATCCTCTTCTCTTTGATCTGAGGTTCTATTATAAATGGTTTCAGGCTACCCTAACCCTAATATTGTCCAAAAACCCCTTTTTCTAAGGGTTGTTACCAGGACAAATTCAGACCCACCCACCCCCTCAAAACAAACAAATGAACTAACAAAAAAGACACAAAAACCCCCAAACAGAACAACTTTCCATAGTCACTGTTTCTAACTATGCACCAGAACGTTGTATATGAGCACCACAGTAGTGTAGCAAATCCCAGTCCTGTATTCAGACTTTACATTTGCTTTACCCAAAACCCAAGAGGAGGCCACCTATAGGGCCTGAAAATAGCTGTATTGTCAGTCATGGACAGCCTGGAAAAGGTTGTGGTTCTAGTCCCGCCTTGGATTTTCACAGCCAATATCATTAGTGCACTTGGTACTCCATGTACTTATAACAAATTTTGCTAAATTAGTTCAAGCTCTTCTCCTTATATGTGCAGCATAAGATTTTACAGGATAAGATAGTACAGCAGGGTGTAAAATGAGCTTTCAGTATATAAATTGTTTCCCTAGCTGCCAGTTTTAGCTCAGAATTATTTATAGTGGGAAAGTGGCAAAGTAATTCTTTAAATGATAAATTATAGGTTACAGTTAATTACAGAGATGCAAAACCACATCCTGGCCCTGAGAGTAATTAATGCCAAGCCTAGAGCCTAGCTTTTTTATGGCGCAGCCATTTGGGCAATCCGAGATTTTTTACAATCTAGGTGTATGAGATCACTGTTGAATGTTCCTAGGGGTGTGCCTACAGCCGCGTACACCTGGAGCTGGGTCAGACTTCTTGAAACAATGAAATCTGGAAGTTGGCTATTGGTCTATGACTGCATATAATGTCTTATCAGGAATCAGGTTTTGGTTTATTTCTCTACATGAAGGATGATACCCATATAAGTCTATGGAGTAAGCAAGTCAAGTCCAGGATTTTTTCAATGGGCTTTGCAATTTCGGCCTTGTTGTCGAAGGATCAGAAAACTGCTAAAGCAGAGATATTCGACAGGCTTGACGGCTTTAGTAGACAGGAGGATTGTACAGCCATTTTCTCCTATGAGTCGTTAGCCAGTTATAGGGAACTGGTCCCTGATATGGGTTGTATTGCCAATTACCTGACCAGTCAACAGTCATTTAGAAAATTGTATTTGTTTGTGTGCCAGGTTCAATGTATCGCCTACAAAAGTGTTGGAGGGCAGACGTTCTGGGCTTCCATTTTTTTTGAGGCTATGCCCATTTGACAACCAAAAGGTCGAATCTGTCAGGCACATTTTATGTTATTGTCATCTCTATGATAAAATAAGGGTCACATGTCTGGTTGGCATTTTGGATCGCCTGCCTGGCAGAGCACCTACTGAACTTCTGAAATACCGTCTGTTAGATAAAAAGCCAGTAGTAACACAAGTGGTCATGTCATTTCTGTGCATAGCATTGCAGGACAGGAGGAAGTTCTTGAATTTCCAATGCGTTTAATTTTTGGTGAATAGTACTGTTTTATATATTTGTTTGGATGTGTATTTATGGTTGAGGAATTTTTGTAAAGTTTTTGTATCTTAAGTTTTCCTTTCTACAATGATCGATGGCTACGTTAATAAATGAAATGGGAGGGGAAAAAAAAAAATGAGATGCAAAACACCTCATTTTGGCCTAGCTTCATATATAGTAAATTTTATTTTTTTAAAAAATTCTAAACCTAAAAGTGTTTCATCTTTTAAATAAAAAAATAGAAGAGCGGCTGGCAGTTAATCCTTTAAGCAGACAGTGGGAGCGATCCCAACCCCCTGAACACATGGGATATGCGCGTGCAGCGTGCGTGCATGTGGTTTGTGCGTGGCTTGCATGCGGGCTAACGTGGCTATGCATGCTTTCCATGGAAGGGTTGTATGCAAGATGCGTGCTTTCGGTTTGCTCGGCGTGTGGGGCTTGGGAGCAAGCCCAATGCGTAAGTAGTCATTGCTAATCCATCAGCACACATCTCTCTACACTACGGTGCTTTTGGCTTGTGCCTGAGGATGTTATGAGATGTTTTTACTATAATATCCTTATGTCTTTGTTTTCTGGGCCTTAAAGAAGAATCTAGGTTCATCTCTTACCTCTGCCTGGTTGCTTCACAAGTCATGACATATTAGGCTCTAACAAGGCTTCTGGGAAGAGGAAATTAGGGTATGTAAAACAATACAATACATTTTGTATTTATACACAGCCCTATCCCCTTGGGGCTCAGGATGACTTACCATTAAAAATATATACTAATTAACAAAGTATCAATGAATATGTATCAAATAAAAATTCCTCTCCTCCCATTCATCCATTTCCATTCCTCCATCTCTTACATGCCTGCACCCTCTTGGATTCTCTGTCGATGGTCTTGTCAAGTTGTGGAACAGCAGTCTGACCTTAGCCATCAACACCATTGTACCCAAGCATTCTCTCCCTGCACTTCAGCAGCATGGGTCCTCTTGGTATATGGCAGACCTAAGACAGTTGAAGCAGGAGGCTCGGCGGCTAGAGGGCAGGTGGTGCTTAACTTACACTGAAGCCAACTAGCATCATGGATCCCTTTTGAAGGACAATGGCATGGCTAGGAAAGTGGGATAGGAAGCTTTCCTCACCACCTCCATAGTGTCTACAAAGTCCCATTCAGTGGTGCTGCTATGGGCAGTGAGCATCTCAGTTAATCCTGTTTGTCTCTGCCTGGTATCTGAATCAACTAATGCTTACTGTGATAAGTTTACTACTGATCTTTCAGACAAAGTCCCTTCTATTTACAATGACTTGTGGGCTGCTAGTTTGAGTACCGAGTCTGAGTTTGAGATTAGGCAAGCTCAGTCCTGATCTATTTCAGTCTGGCTTCTGTCCTACGTCAAGTATGGTATTGAGTGTGTGCCATACACGGGCAATCAGCAGGGGAAATTGTACTCTGTTGAGCCTGTTAGGCTTTTCGGTGGCCTTTGATACAGCTAATCATGAGATATTAAGGTGACGGTGGGACTTGACAGGGTTAACACCAGCGTGCAATTTACCGTTGATTGCCAGCCAGGGCTACAAGAGGGGAGATAGAACAGAACCACGGGGGAAGCAATAATTTATCAGTTCCTGCTGGGATGTCCCTGGTAGGAACTTTATAATTAAAAAAGGAACCTACTGGGGAGGTTCCAGAAGGCAACAATAGACAATTGTTCATTATGCCAATGGAAATTGCCCCATGGGGTCCCGATAGATGATTGCTCATCATACCAATAGGACCCCATTGGGTCCCACAGGGTTCCATTCTGTCTCCCCTATTGTTCAATATTTACCTGAGACTGCTAGGCATATTGTGCATAGATTTGGGGTGTAGCACCAATAGTATTATTATTATTATTATTATTTATTATTATTAATAATAAAATGTATATGCTGCCCCCTCCTGCTACAAGCATCTCGGGGCGGCTAACAACATTTTAAAACACATAACTAAAAATAAATTAAAACAACCTAAAACCCCCTGATTAAAAGAACCCATACCCGAATCCTCCCTAACCCAACCCGACCCCCCGCTCACTCCTCCTCACCTCCACCCCTACCCACTCCCATCCCCGAAGGTCTAGATGAACAGCCAGGTCTTACAGGCCTGGCGGAAGGTCAGCAGACTTGGGGCCAGTCCAACTTCCTCTGGGAGGGAGTTCCACAGCTGATGTGCGGCCACCGAGAACATCCTCTCCATTGTGGCCCCCGACTAATCTGGGGGACCTCCAAGAAGGCGCCCCCAGTGGACCACAAGGATCGCCCCGGGACCAGAGGAGTGAGGTGGTCTATCAGATAGGCAGGGCTCAAGCTGTGTAGGGCTTTAAAGGTTAAAATCAGCACCTTGAATCAGGCTCGGAACGCTATATGCAACCAGTGCAGAGCTTGGAGCACTAGTGTTATGTGCTCCCTACGGCCCGTCCCTGTCGAAAGACAGGCTGCTGCATTGTGCAGCAGTTGCAGTTTCCGAACCATCACCAGGGGCAGCCCCACGTAGAGCGCGTTGCAGTAATCCAGCTTCAAGGTGATGAACGCATGGATGAGGGTGGCCAGGTCGGAATCCGAAACATATGGTCAGAACCTCCACACAAGATGTAACTGGCAAAAGGCTCCCTTCGCCACCGCCCCTACCTGGCAATCTAGCCAAAGGCTGGGTTCAAACAGGACTCCAAAGCTCCGGACCCGGGGGGCGGACCCCCTCAGCGATAGGGATGGGCGAACAGATCGCGTTCGGGTTCGTCCGTTCGGTTCAGCTGTGTTCGGTTCGTCCGTTCGTTTCATTCGCCGGGTTTGGGTTCGGCCGTTCGGTTCGGCTGTGTTCGGTTTGTCCATTCGGTTCATTCGCCAGGTTTGGGTTCAGCCATTCAGTTTGGGTTCGGCCGTTCTGGAAATGTTTTTATATGGGTTTTGTTGTTGTTTTTTATATGTTTTTTTGGTTTTTTATTTGGTTTTATTTGGTTTTTTTGTTTTTATATGGGTTTTTTTGTTTAAATTTTTGATCTAATATTTTTTTTATATATATATATATATATATATATATATATATATATATATATATATATATATAAAAATGAATGAGAATATGGGGGTGGATGGGTGAAATGGGAGGAGGATGGCAATGGATTGGGGAGCTGGGAAATGCTGGGAGAGGGAGCCTTCTGAAACTCCTGCTGTTCAGGAACAGTGACTAGCTCAGAAGGTGTTGGGAAGGGGGGAGGCAGTCAGTTTTGTTTCTTGCTGCACCCGCCTCACCGCAAGCCCCATTGGCTCCATGCAGCCTAGCCCATGGCCAATCGCAGACTGCGAAGCCAGGGGTCTGAGGCGAAAAGGGATGGTGATTGGGCAGGCTGGTTGCTACTCCAAGTCTGCTCCTCAACTGACTATCCCTCCCTATCACATTTGACCTTCCAGTGACACTTTTTTTCCCCACCTGAATGCGATCCGAACTGACCGAACTGTTCCGTCATTTCGACATTCGGAATTGAGTTTGGTTCGGTCAGTTCGTGTTCAGATTCGGGTTTGGTTTCGGTCGTCCGAACAGGCCGAGTTTGGGTTGAACTCCGAACCTCCGAACTGCGTTCGTCCATCCCTACTCAGCAAGGGGAACCATCACCCCAGCCGCCCGACCCACCAATATCACCTCCGCCTTATCGGGATTCAACCGCAGTCTGCTCTGTTGCATCCAATCAGCCACAGCTTCCAGGCACTGGGAAGCACTGAGACTGCAGGGCCTGGGTCAGTTGAAAATGAGAGGTATATGTGGGTATCATCAGCATATTGGTGACAACGCACACCAAACCGTCTCACAACCTCCCCCAGGGGTTGCATATAGATGTTAAACAATAATGGAGACAAAATAGAACCTTGCGGTATGCCACAAGAGAGGTCCCGGGGGCTAGATGTGTCAGTCCCCAACACCACCCGCTGACTCCTCCTTGAGAGGAATGAGGGGAACCATCCATGGATCATCCCGCCCCCACCCCCCAGGGACTGCAGTCATCTCAGCAATAACCCATGGTCCACTGTATCAAAAACAGCCAAGACATCTAACCGGACGAGTAGCGTTGAACGCCCTGAATCCATCTCTCGGCGGAGGTCGTCCACCAAGACCACCAACGCAGTCTCGGTGCCCTACCCTGGGCGAAACCCCAATTGAAAGGGGTCTAGAAAACTGATGCCATCCAGGTGACCCTGGAGCTGCTGTGCCACAATCCGTTCACTAGCCTTCCCTAAAAAGGGAAGGTTAGAGACAGGCCGGTAACTGACTGTTACGCCAACGTCCAAAGATGGTTTCTTTAACAAGGGCCATACCATCACCTCCTTGACACAGTCCGTCACCCTGCCCTCCTGAAGGGAGGCGTCGATCACCACCGCCAGCACCAGCACCAGGGTTTCCCTGGAGTTTTTCACCAACCAGACGGGCACAGATCTAATTAGCAAAAGGTGGCCCTAACAGATCCCAGGACACCCTCGGCATCAGCGAGCATCACTTCCTAAAACTAATCCCACAAAGATGGACTTAGACAGGGCATCCATAACCACAAGCTCTCCTTCCTCTGCATCAATCCAGGCTCAGAAATCGTGCTGAATCCGAGCAATCTTCTCTGCAAAGTAGGTGACAAACTCCTCACAGCGGGACTGGGATATCTCCCCCACCAGGTGGAGGGAGGCCGGACTGACCAGCCCCCTCATCACCCGGAAGAGCTCCACTGGATACAACTTTGCAGCAGCTATGGGGATGGCAAGGAATTCTCCTTTGATGCCCTCACGGCCACAGCATAGGACCGTAAATGGGCCTGATGCTGTAGCCGATTGGATTGAGCGCGAGAATGATGCCAGCGATGCCGTCCCTCCCGCTTCGTACACCTCAGCCCCTCAGTTAACCAAGGAGCCCTATGATGACAAAGAGGTGGCAGCTGACGCCTCAGAACCACACAGTTGATGACCCCCTCCAGCAAGATGTTCCATGCTTGGACAAGATCATCAGCCGAGGGACCACCAAGGTCCAAGGACACTTCCCCCAGCACGTGTTGGAACCGTTGCGGTTCCATCAGCCTCCGGGGGTGGATCATTCTAATAGGTTCCACTCCTTTCCGGGGGCTATTGTGCGCTAGGAGTCTGACCTGCAGGAGGTAACGATCCGACCATGACAAGGGCATAGAACTAACCTTCCCCCCACTACAGGATCACCTGCCTCAAGGCCAGAGCAGAATACCAGGTCGAGCATATGCCTCCCCTCGTGTGTCAGGCCATGACTGTTTCGGACATGCCCATGGTGGCCATGAACTCACGCTCTGCCCCTGGAACGCCGGTGCTGGCATGTATGTTGAGATCCCCCAGGACCAAGGCCCTTGGGGAGTGCAACACCACCTTCGACACCAGTTCCACTAGAGCAGAGAATGATGCCGCTGGGCAGGAAGGAGCCCGGTACACCAGCAGCACCCCAATTGTGTCCCCCGCCAAATCAAACATCATGTGGAGAGCCTCAATTCTTGGGCTAGACTGCGCTGGATACCTCCTAGCAGTCCAAGCCTCCTTAAAAATCATAGCGACACCACCACCCCAGTCCTCAAGTCGAGACTGGTGCTGCACAGAGTACCCCACCAGTTTGGGGTATGCTGATGACACCCAGCTCTATCTTTTTCATCTGACCCAGGTCCTCCAGTGTTGGTGTTTATGCAGTGCCATTGGGGCAGAGTGCAGCCAGAAACCTCTAATATATAGAAATGTAAGTTAGGGGCCATGGCTCACCCGCCTCCTCCAAGGTGGCCTCCAACGCTAGGCCAATGTTGGGTGAAGCACAGTAACTCTTTTGTTTTTGTTGTTCATTTAGTTTTCATTATTAAAATATCACTCGTTTTTGTTATATTTTGTTAGTCTTTGTTTCCTTTTCCTCCTTACTTTTGTTTTTGATTTGCATTGGATTCAATGAAAAACACATTTTCGGCTGGAACCTTTTTGGTTTTTTTATTCTACTTTGATGAAACTTGGCAGGATTGTACACCCAACAGAAGCCATTATGTGTGCCAAATTTCAGAATGAATGGTTAAAGGGATCCAATTTTATAAGCAGTTGAAATATGTTTTACAAAATTCTGGCTGTAATGTCTTTGTATTCCAACTAGTTTACATGCTTTAGGAGCATCTCTGCCAAATATCAAAAATCTGATAAAGGGTCCCAAAGTTATAGGTCTGCACAGCATCTGGAGAGTATGGGCCTACGCCAGGCTCTTGTTTGTCACTGTGGTACAAGATCTGTTTTTGATGCCAGTTGGCCAGCAGAAATGTCATCCATATAACATTCTGTGCTGTGACTACCCCAACCCCTCTACCTCACTTATTACTGGGAAGTTGGAAGCATCTGCTTAGGAAAGAGGCTGTGAGGGTTTCTATTATGTCCTCTGTCACAGTGCTGCAGGATGTGATTGTGATGACAATTGACCAGCCTGGACGTGTTAACCATGTCTCCTGATTGCTGGGATGCTTTCCCCTGCCTGCTGCCTGAAGTCCCAGTTATGTCCCTTTTATACCCACCTCAGAGCCACCAGGATTGGTCCTGGAAAACTGGAAGCATGCAGTAGGCAATTACATCTCTGTCCCAGCCAGGGTGTTTGAAATGTCAAGCCAATTGGCCAGAGGAGATATCTGTCATCTCTGCTGTTTGGCACAGGCTTCAGTCTGGGTGGGCACCCCAGGTGCTTGGGTCAACTTGCAGAGAATGCCCCAGGAGGGGGAAGGATGATGTTGGTCAGAACCCCAGGTGCATGGGGATTGGATTTATTTATGTTTTATTTATTTCCAACATTTATATCCCACCTCTACTGCCTAAGCAGCTCGAGGTGGCTTACAAAAATTAAAATATTTAAAAATATACATAAAAGATATAAAATACATAAGGGAGGCATAAAAAACAAGCAAACCCATCCTCTGCACCCACCCTCACCCTCCTTCACCCACCTCCCTCACCAAAGGCTTGGCAGAACAGCCAAGTTTTGCACTGTTGCTGAAATGAGGCAACACGCACACACACAAAGCCTGCCAGCAAAGTCTGAGGAAATGCTCTGACCAAGGCCAGAACTAACCACAGACAAAGAGCAGCAGCTTATATCTACCGGCCATGCCTGCCTTGAAGCCACCACTGATTGGTCCTGTAAAGGTGAAATCATGCAGTAATTGGCCAGTGAATGTGTCTTTCAGTCTGTTGGGCTGCTCCCCCTCCCTTCTACAGTCTCCCTCTCCCTTCTATACCTGACTCTGAATGGCACTGCATGTGCTATTTACCTGAATAACTAAGTCTTCAAGAGGGAAACTTCAATTGCTTATAAAATTTGGGCCCATTATCATATCTTTCTGCAATTTGGCAGAGATGATCCTGAACATCCGAGATACAATCTTGCCTAATTTCATATAGAATGGGTGGAATACAAAGTTGTTACAGCCAAGAAAGCATTTACAAGTTAATCGCTTTTAGCTTAAGGACCCTTTATCCAATCCTTCTGGAATTTGGCAGACTTAGTAATCTTGGGAAGAGGTATAATTTTGCCAAGTGTCATCCAAATCAGATGGGAAACAAAAAAATAAAAGATTAAAAATAAAAATGTTACAGCCAAATATTATTTTTTCAGGTTTTTCTTATTTCTCAAACCAGATCTTCCTTTTACCGGAGGACATTTCCCATTGGGTTACCAACTTCTTCCTTACACCCTGGGCAGCATGGATAAACTTAGCTAGTGGTATCACTGTGTTCTTATCCATATCTTGTAAGATATTCATTGTTTTCCGGAATACAGTCCCACTTCCTTTATTCCTTACTAGGGGCATCAGCCATTTCTTCCTTTCTTTGATGTAGAAGGGGCATGACATGAACAACGTGACATGAACAACGTCTTCCAATCTAGACCTCTTACAAGGGCAGAGTCTTTGTGCCATAGAGGCCTTGGCCCATCTTCCAGTCTGGATTTCAGATTCCAACTGAGAAAATTGCATTAAAATAATAGCGCGTCTCAGATGGTGTTGGATGATCGTTAGTTATGGGGCCGATAAGACAAGTGGGAGATTATATTGGTTTATTAGAACATGTCTCTGCTCTCCCACTTTTGCTCTGTCAGTCTTCCAAGTAGAATCCACAAGGAGCTGCCTAATAAACTCCTTTTCCACTGCCAAGGGAATCAAGTCCGGGCCTAACAGGTTTTTATAATGTCAATTTTGTTTTCTAGCAGTAACATGTATGAGAGTATGTTTATTTCTTGTATATTTTTGGCTTGGGTTGTAAATAAAATTCAATTCAATTCAAAGGTTTTTCTTATTAATTCGTAATAACAAAACAATTTTATTTATTTTTTTGTTATGTTCTTTCATTTTCATTATTCAATAACAAAAATGAAAAATCCCTATTTTGTTATTACAATAACGAAAATGAAATGCAAACCCAATGAATTAGTAGCCAGGGCAGTGTTGTTGATAATTTAGGCTTGATAAATAGCACAGAATCCCTTCAGAACCTTCAGCTGCGTTATTTCCTTGGACCATAGAAGCCAAACTGTAGCACTTAATGTTTTTAATTCCAAAGTACAGTTCTGACATCCACAAACAAAGGCACATTGGCAACATGGTGACAACTTCTCTCATTGCATTGCTCTGCTGTGACTCTGATTCCAGCAAGAGGAAACAATTTAACAGTGCCAGAGAACATCTTTATCTCATTGCCACCCCTCCTTCTTCTTTCCCCACCCCCATCTCCACCGCCCAATCCATAGATGATGACAAAATACCTTTCTAGGGATGTTACTAAGGATGCGTTCCCACCGGCAGCGGGAGGGGCGAGGAAAGATGCAGCAGCACGGAGGAGCCGGCTGACAGGAAAAGAGGCGGTGCGAATGGGGATCTGCCGCAGCTTCTCTCGCTCATGTCAGGGTGAAAAATCCTGCCCTGACATGCGCGAGAGAAGCCGCAGCAGATACCCGTTCGCAACAGCTCTTTTCGCATCTGCCGGCTCCTCTGCGCTGCCGTGTCTTCCCTTACCCCTGCCGCCACCGCCGCTGCAGGTGGGAACGCAGCCTTATTTCAAGCCCTTCAGATGGTTGAAGCAAGGAATAATAATTTATGCCTGTTGAAGATGAAGCATTTTAATAGGTACTTAAAAATAGATATTGTGTATAGGTATTAGTGATGATCATATGGCTATGCTCGAGAAACAGAACCAAAATTCAAGTATCCAGTTCAGAATATGCTCAGTATATGCCATTTTGGTGCTAGTCATTCTGTGATCTGCCTCTCAATCGTTTTCATCATCCACAAGAAGTTTCAAAAGTTGTTAGCATTTTCCGTCAGTTTCTACAGCAATGTCATTCTCTGTTTTTGAGAACAGTATAACCCTCTGTTGGCCTTATGCAAATATATCATCTCTTAATGCACTTGAAACAGAATGATTCCCAAAGGAAGATGAGCAGCAAATCAGACTGGCTGCAAATGAAAGTAACCTCTCAGACCAGAGTTACAAATGTTTTATTCAGAGGAACAAAGTCTCTATATTTTAGCACTTTAATCCATTTTCCTTTTGCTTTTTTTTCACTACCCCCACCCCCTACAAATAGTGCTGTCATCTTGAAATGAAAAGGATTGATCGCTAAATTGCCATTGCATAATTTGCCTCATCATTCCTTTATAGACCATGTTTGATTGAAAGTTCAAGTCTTTTGAAGCACATTGTTAGTTATAGAATTCTTTTAGTTTGGGGCAATATGCTATATTTCAAGGCAAAATGCAAATGCTAACTTTGCTATTGGAGTGAGTGGCATTTTAATTAATAACTCTATATTAATAACTCAACAGGATTGAGTGTGAAATTTCCAATTAATTCTATTAGCATGTTCTTAGTTCATTCCCACACGATAGATTTTTTGAGAGTACTTCCTTTGCGACTCCTGTAAACTAACAAATGCTTTTTTGGTACTTCTCAAAAAGCAATAGTTATTTGAACAGCATTTTTATATTAGGAGCCAGTGAAAACTAAGATTGAGAATCTGGTTGAATATTGCCAATTTATCATGCTAGCATAATTTCCTAATTAAACTGAATTATATAATTTATATAATTCCACTCAGGCCACTTTTACATGTCATGTTTTCCATGCAGAAATGCAGACCTGGCAACACATAACGTGCAAAGCCAATCAAGTAGCAGTGGTTTTACTCCTGTTTTTCTTTTCATGGTGAGGGGGGCTACTTCACCACACCTGAAACCCCAAACCATATCTCAGGTTGCATTTACCTGGGTTTGGCAAAACGTATTCTGGTTGCTTTCACATTGCCTTATTGTCTGGGACAATAGTTAAATTGTTAAAATGGCGGCAATGTTAAAGATCAAAAAAATTGGCAATGTTAAAAAAACGATATACCGATACTAATATTATCGGTATTATCGGATTAATCCGATATCACCAACTATCGGCATTATCGGATTAATCCGATACCGATAGTCCCATCCCTACTTAGCATGTAGGGAATTTTGAGCCAACGTGTGGTTTGGCTGTCTTTTCCATCAACACCTCCATTTCCCACAGTCCCACTCACATTTCCATCTAGATGTTTCAGTACCACACATCTTGTCTCATGGACCTAGTTCTAAACCAAAAGACAGCTCCTGGGGCTCTGCAGAAGCAGAGTAGATAGCCATGAATAGCAACTGGATCAAGATTTTAAAAATATGATGTTTCTGGATCACGAAGTAGATGACTCCAGAACATATTCTCATGTATTTTTGGAATGCTGCTGGAATTAGATACAGATACATCTCCTTATGTCATGATTTGACCACATATGACTGAATGATGGTATTGAGCAAGTGTGGAATGACTGGGGGTGGGACAGCAATTTCTATATTTAATGCACCTCTGTAATGGAGCTGGCTGAGTATCTGAGATCTGTGCTCCAGAGCTTTAATGCCAACACGTCTTACCATCTGCATTGAGGAATGAGGCACTATCACTTTGACCACAAAGTGATCACTTTGATCACTATCTCTCTAGCCCTCTCTGTTACAGGGCAGTAACATACCCTTCAACATTGGCCTGTCCTCCATTTCAGTACTTGTCACTGTGGTGTGTCAAGGAACAGGTAATGCATTGCTACACTGTATCATATAACACTGTTTGGAAAAAGAAGACTAAGGGGAAATATGATAGTCTACAAATATTTGAAAGGCTGCCATAAAGAAGATTGAGGAGGACAATTGATCTCTTTTCCTATAGAGGGCAGGACAAGAGGCATTGGATACAAAGTACAGAAAGTAAGGTCTAGACTGAACATCAGGTAGAAAATTGTGACTATAAGGGCAACCAGATGATGGAATGAGCTACCCAGAAAAGTTGTGAATTTACTATCAGTGAATGCTTTTACAAAGAAGCTGGATAAGCATATGTACTCTGGGCTGATTTAGGTATGGCAGAAGTGGATATTACGTCGGCTATAATAACCACGTTGGCTTCTTGACCAACCCATGGTAGACATTTTGCACATAGTAAATAGTAACTTTTTGGCTGCCAGCTTGCAGAACAAGACAAAAGACGCAATGGTAAAGGTGATCTATGATTTTATATATATATATATATATATATATATATATATATATATATATATATATATATGTTTCATGTTCATGAAGACTTCAGATGATCTGCAGTTCCAAGCTCCCAGGTCATTTTACCCAGTGCAGCTGGGTGTGGGGTGCGTGGGCGTGCCAGAGCATGAGAGGTAGGTGGGCAAGACATGCACACAGCTGCACAGGCAACCCGCACCCAGCAGCACACACATCATCAACATGTACAGAGCACCCACCATTTCCCCTGGTGGCTCTGTGCATGTGCATGTTGATGAGTGGGGTGTGTGTGGGGATATGTGTTAGACAAGTGCATGCATGCACCCCCACTCACCGTGCATGCTCACGCCGCATCCTTCACACGAATCGCACCCACTCATGAACATCCAGATTTCTTGGTGTTCATGAGTGGGCGCATCTCGTGTGAAAACGGCCCCAGATAAGAAACATGCATTGAATGGATGTTTCCAGGGTCACCTGTAATTTGTGTGTGAAGATTTCATAACTACGTTCAGTAGTCACAGCTATCCCAAGAATTGGGACTGACTTTAATTTTGGCTTTGGCCCCAGTTTCAGACAAAACAGGGTGGGATGGCGGTCGGGGGAGTGGGCCGGGGTTTGTGTGTTCACAGCCATTGAGGTCGTAATGGGCTGGGGCAATTATGGTCCCTTCGGGAGGAAGGTTAACTATGTGAGAAGGAACAGGTGTTTGATGCCAGTCCCTCTCACTGGCCCCTGGGCAGGTGGTTTGGTGGTCAACAATGAGAGGGGCCCTGGTCTGAGACACTTGCTGATTAACGCGAGGTCAGTGGCTAATAAGTCTTCAACAATCCGGGAATTAATCCTGAACCAGTCAGCCGACCATGTGTGTATTACAGAGACCTGGATGGACATTGAGTTGGGGCCAATCTTGGCTGACCTTGTTCCTGCCATGTACTGTGTACAGCATCAGCCCCGACCTGAGGGATAGGGGGTGGGTGTGTAGCCATTATTTGTAGGGATACCTGGTCTGTGAGGGGGTATCCAGTGCAGACTATCTTGGGTATAGAGGGCACTCATCTAGTGATTTATTTGGCCCGAGACAGATTACGACTGCTGCTGTTATACCATGCACCCACCTTACGGCAGCATCCCTACATACTCGAACAGAATTGGTGTCAAAGGTGGTCTTGAGGTCTCTGAGGGCTTTAGTCCTGGGAGACTTCAACATTCATGCTGACGCCGATCTTGGAGGAGCAGCCGTCATGACAACCATGGGACTGTCTCAGAGGGTTGTTGTCCTGACACATGGTGGGGGACATACTCTGGACCTGATATTCTGGCCTGGCCTTAAGGCAGGGGATCCGGTGGTGGGGGAGGTGTTAGCTGTGCCCTTGTCGTGGATGGACCATTACCTCCTCTGGGCCTGTCTCCTGGCGCATGTCTACCCCCGAAGAGGCACTGAACTGGTTAGGTTCGTTCATCTCCGGAGACAGAAAGGTTCCGGAATGCTCTTGGGGAAATACCCCCCAATCTTGATGACCTCACTCGATGATCTCGTAGCTTTTTGAAACATCTTGCTGACTGAGACCATCGATCAAACGGCTCCTAAGCGTCCGCTTCCTGAGCACCGACGATGCAGGTCCCCTTGGTTTACAGAGGACCTGCAATGGATGAAGCAGCAAGGACGGTGGTTGGAGTGACGGTGGCACTGTACTCACACTGAAGCTGACTGATCGCAGCATAGAGTTAGTTTAAGAGCCTATG
Source organism: Sphenodon punctatus (assembly GCA_003113815.1). NCBI lineage: Eukaryota > Metazoa > Chordata > Lepidosauria > Sphenodontia > Sphenodontidae > Sphenodon > Sphenodon punctatus. The sequence continues at coordinate 1,234,550 of QEPC01008772.1, read as the reverse complement.
CTAAGAAGGCATTCTTTGCTACCCTCATAGCATCCGCAAAGTCACGTCCAGCTGAGATTTTCCAGATGGTACAGAGGCTGGTCAGTCCGGCCTCTCTCCGTATGGAACTGGAATCTTCCAGTGCTCACTGTAACATGTTTGTTGACTTCTTCGTGGATAAAATGACCTAGATTCATCACAGTTTTGATGCTGCACTTGTAGCAGTGGGAGACCCTGAGGTAATGGAGGCCCTGCCCTGTCTGGTTTTATGGGATCAGTTTGAGTGGGTGTTGCCCGCTGATGTGGCAGATGTCTTTGGGGCGGTCAGAGCCATGTGTTGCGAATTAGATCCATGCCCATCCTGACTGGTTAAGGCCTGTCAGGAGACGTTAGGACTGTTGCTGGCCGGGGTTGTCAGTGCCTCCATTTAGGAGGGCAGAGTGCTGGGTCATCTTAAAGAGGCAGTGGTGCGGCCTGTGCTAAAAAAAACCATTGTTTGACCTTGATTCCCTTGCCAGATATTGGCCAATCTCTAATCTTCCCTTTTTAGGGAAGGTTATTGAACGGGTGGTGACTAGGCAGGTTCAGGTACATCTGGATCACGTCAGTTCTCTTGATCCTTCGCGATCTGACTTTCATCCTGGGTTTGGCATGGAGACTCCACTTGTGGCTTTGGTTGATGACCTGCACCGTGAATTAGATCAGGGAAGAGCATCTGTTTTGATTCTACTAGATCTGTTGGCAGCATTTGATACCGTTGACCATGTGATGATGTTGGCCTGGCTGCAGGACCAGGCTGGGGTGGTGCAGAATTGTTCTTTAATGGTTCCGCTTCTTCCTCGCCGGGAGAACTCAGGGGGTGGTGCTTGGGGAGTGTTCATCATCTCCCCAGAACCTCATGTGTGGAGTCCTCTCTTGTTCAATGTGTATATGCAGTCTTTGGGCGAGGTCATGAGAGAGTTCGGCGTACGTTGTCATCAGTACACCAGTGATACACAACTTTACCTCTCCTTTTCTGCAGACACAGACCCGGCAGTCTCGGTGCTTGGTGTTTGGTGGTTGTGGGGGACTGGATGAGGGCAAGGCATCTGAAACTTAATCCTGACAAGACGGAGGTGATGTTGGTGGGTAGGGCTGAAGGAGTGGTGGCTCCTGTCATTGATGGGGTTTGCCCCCCTTTAGCTTCTCAGGTCCGTAGTCTGGGGGTGCTTCTTGATTCACAGCTCCGCCTGGATTCCCAGGTGGCGGCTGTGGCGAGGAGCGCCTTTCACTATCTACATTTGGTGTGATGGCTACGGCCGTATGTCTCGGACTCTGACCTGGCCACCATCCTCCATGCCTCCGTCACCTCTAAACTGGACTATTGTAATGCACTCTACGTAGGGCTACCCCTGGTGATGGTCTGGAAGCTTCAGCTTGTGCAGAATGCGGCAGCCCATCTCCTTATGGGGACAGGTTGTTGCGAGCACATTACACAAGGTCTCCGTTCTCTGCACTAGCCGACTATTGTCTTCTGGGCCCAATTCAAGGTGTTGGTGTTGACCAATAAAGCCCTAAACGGCTTGGGCCCCGCTTACCTGCCCCAGGCCATGGTGCAGCCCTTGTGGTTGGCTGGGGACATCCGACTCAAAGTCCCCTGGGTTTCCCGGGTGGCGATGATGGGGAACGTGTTCTTAGTGGTTGCTCCTAGGCTGTAGAATGACCTCACTCGATGACCTCGTAGCTTTTTGGAACATCTTGCTGACTGAGGCCATCGCCCAAGCGGCTCCTAAGTGTCCGCTTCCTGAGCGCCGACAATGCAGGTCCCCTTGGTTTACAGAGGACCTGCGATGGATGAAGCAGCAAGGACGGTGGTTGGAGTGACGGTGGCACCGTCCTCGCCCTGAAGCTGACTGATCGCAGCATAGATCAGTCGGAGGCCCACCTGGCCCCTGACCTTCCCTCTTTCTGGAGACAGTGTAAGACCTGACTGTTCCACCAGGCCTTTGGGGAGGGAGGCAGATAGGGTCAGGGGGGATTTAGTTTTGTCTTTAATGGGTTTTATACATTTTATGGTTTTGATTTTAATTATTGAACAGTTTTATATTAGGAATGTTGCTTTGTGAGCCGCCCCGAGCTGCCGTGTGTGCAGGAGGGAGCGGGCTAAAAGTGTCACGAAATAAAATAAAACTGCCACTTCACTCCAAGCAAAGCAAAGGAAAAAGATGATATATTTAGAGAGGGGAAAAGACGTAGAAACCAGGCATTTTATTGTCTTCATTTCTATAATTAAAAGCTCAGTGTAAAATTAACCAAATAAGAAAGAAAATGTGGTACAATTTATAAAGATCAATAAAAGGTTAGCCATATAAGGAGCTAATTTGCAGGAAAGTTATTTAAAAATAAACAAAACTGGATGCACTTGATGCTGACAATATAAAAGATCCATTTGTCACTCTAGATTGCATAAAATGAGTATTTTTTTTAAAAAAGAAGATATACATATGCAAAGATCAGCAGATTTTCCTGCAAATTAAAACTGATCCCCCACATAAGGTTCATTACCATATCACCATACGAAGAACTTTATTTATTTTAAATCTGAGCAAGCAGATCACAAAGGAATGCTTGTATGTATGTATGTAATGTATGTATGTATTTTTTTTGAAAAAAAGAGTCTTCCTCCTACTGTTAGAGCAAGAATGTACCTGATTCTGTGTGGTGGGTTAGCAGCAGCACAAAGTGGGCCTTAGGCACTTTCTTTATCCCTTGGACACCCTTGAAATCACAATTATTGAGCATGAATTCAGAGTGTAACGCTGGATGAGTCTAGCACCATTGCTAGATGTAGCTAGCCAAAAGGGGGGAAAGTACACTGAAACTTTTGCGTCTTTCTGCCTATTCCTCATTGATACACTGAGATTGTGGATAGTGGAGGGGAACGTCAGGCCTGTGGACTGGCTTTTATTTTACTCCTTTCCTGTTCCTAGATCTGGCACGTGTATCCAGTCCTTGCCCTAAAACGCTGAAAGGGCTAGCTCAAGAGAAGGGAGTGGAGATGAGAGTAGGTGCTCGGGAAAGAGAATAGATCCATGATCTGGACTCTCCTCTCCCTTCTCTCATGCTGAGTCATGCCCCTTTCAGCATCCCTCACCCTCTGCTCCTATTCATGTTCACAGAGTTACAGGGGCATCTGGACCGGGTTGGTTTTCTTGATCCCTTGCAGTCTGGCTTTCATCCGGGGTTTGGCACAGAGACTGCACTTGTGGCCTTGATTGATGACCTACGCCGTGAATTAGATCAGGGCAGATAATCTATTTTGTTCTCGTTGGATCTGTCAGTGGTGTTTGATACCGTTGATCACGAGATGTTGGTGACAGGGCTGCGGGACTGGGCCGGGGTGAGTGAGATTGTTCTTGAATGGTTCCGCTCATTCCTGGCAGGGAGAACTCAGCGGGTGGTCCTCGGGGAATATACATCTTCTTCCCAGGACCTCACGTGTGGAGTCCCACAGGGTCCTATTCTGTACCCTCTCCTGTTCAATGTGTATATGCAACCCTTGGAGGAGGTCATGAGACAGTTTGGCATACGATGTCATCAGTACACCGGATGATATACAACTTTACCTCTCGTTTTCTGAAGTTCCAGGCCCGGCAGTCTCGGTGCCTACCCGGTGTTTGCCGGCTGTGGGGACTGGATGAGGGCGAATCGACTGAGGCTGAATCCTGGTAAGATACAGGTGATGCTGGTTGGTAGGACTTGGGGGGGTGGCTCCCATTATTGGCGGGGTCTACCCCCCTCTGGCCACCGAGGTCTGTAGTTTGGGGGTGCTCCTTGACCCACAGCTCCGTCTGGATTGTCAGGTGGAGGCTCTGGTGAGGGGAGCATTTCACCAATTACATCTGGTGCGACGGCTTCAGATGTGTGTCTCCAACTCAGACCTGGCAACCATCATTCATGCTTTCATTACCTTTCGACTGGACTACTGTAACGCACTCTACGTGGGGCTACCTTTGAAGATGGTTCGGAGGCTGCAGCTGGTGCAGAATATGACAGCTTTATCTCCTAACGGAGACATGTCACCGTGAGCACATTACACCTGTGCTCTGTTCTCTGCACTGGCTGCCTATAGTCTGCTGGACCCAATTCAAAGTGTTGGTAATGACCTTTAAAGCCCTAAACGGCTTGGGACCTGCTTATCTGCGAGACCACCTCAGGCCCCGGGTCACTTCGCGGACCCTGCGGTCAGCCAGGGGCGCCCAACTTGAGGTCCCCCGGGTATTCCAAGTGGCAATGGCGGGGAGGGCATTCTTGGTGGCTGCACCTAGCTGTGGAACTCCCTCCCAATGGAGTCCCGTTTATCCCCGGACCTCACCTCTTTCCAAAGATCATGTAAGACCTGGTTGTTCCGCCGGGCCTTCGGGGAAGAGGGGTGGAGTGGGGGGTTGGAAGAGTATTTTTATTGCCTTAGCATTTTGCCTTTTAGCAATTTTAATATTTTAATACTTTGTTTTATGTATTTTATTGTATTTTTATATGTTGTTGCTGCTTCGAGCAGGAGGATGTGGGGTAAAAATGTAATAAATAAATAATAAATAAATAATAAACTTTACTAATTTTCAAAGTGGTCTGTGGGAGGGAATAGATTTCCCACTGCTGCTATAGATGGATGCTCTCCCATATTACTTGTCACCCATACATGGCAGAGCATCTGTGATACCTAACTGTACTTCAGTGGAAATGCATTCAGCAATCCAGACTCTACTGCACAGTCACTCGATTCTATCCATTGACTGAATGGATCTTGTGATGGGGAGGAGAGAAGGAGGAGACAGTGTCTGATTTTACTGTGCCTGCCTCCTGCGCCCGCCAACAGCACATTCGGAAAGTACCAGTAAGTACCTACCCAAGGGCATTCCCGAAAGCTTTAGTGACTTCCAAAATGCCAGTCCAAGGGCAAGTAGGAAACATGCTTCTTGAGGCAGAAAGTTGAAAAGGTCTGAAAGCCTCTTATGGATTCCCACTCAATTTCAGTTTGGGTTCACGATTCCACAGCCATGATTGCAGCTTACTAGCTGCTCACATGAAGCCGCTGAAGATCATGAAGGTTTTGTCATTGATTTCAACAGGAGAAGGTGACAGAAATGACTAAGACTCTCTTGGTTCTTTGAAGATCCATTCTTGTTTCTACTAGGTAGTAATTGATGGATTTCACCACTTATGCTTCTTCAGCCAGCTGCTTTGCAAAATACGGCCACTCTGGATGGTGTTTGCAGATGTGTAAAAACAAACACTTATAAAGCAATCCCTCCCACCCCCCCAGTCTTGAGGTTAGCCCATAGAACAGGGCCGCACAAATTAAGGCCCGAGGGCCGCATGCAGCCTGCAGGGACCTTTCCTGCGCCCCAACTCCCCCTGGCCGCAAAGACCTTTTCTGTGGCCCGCCATGCCTCGTCCTTCTCTGGCAATCGCCTTTCCTCCAGCCCCCGCACTGGAGCAAAACCTGCTTTCCCGCCTTTTATTTTGAAATGAATTAAAGAAGAGCAATCAAGATTGCCCCATTGCTGCCCTCTTGTGATTTTTTAGTGAAGTTTGGTGCTTTTCATCAAGTCAGTTCTTGGAGTCAAGTGACTGAATGAGAAATGTTAGCTTTCACTTAAAAACATTAATTTGGCAAGAAAAAGAAGCCAAGATTTATTATTTTAACATCACTGTGATGGGGCAGGAATGGGCCCTTTAAGGGCTGCCTGCCCATCACCGGAGCCCTGATCTCTAGGCAGTCAGTTCCTGGGTCTGGAAGAGGACAGACCTCGGAGCTAGCTCCTTCTGAGAGGCCTCCAGGGTGCTGTCTTGGCTGGCAGGTAGGAAGCCTTTCAGTAGAGATGGCTGGATGGAGCTAGACAATGATATAATGACTGTTTTCTGGAATAAAGGAGCCAAACTTGGTAAAGTAGATCTAAGACTCTAGGGGTTTTGTGTGTGTGTGTGTGTATTGCTCTCTGCTCCTGCCATGACCTCTGGAGCCAGACTGGCGTCTCACAATCACATTATTTATAAGTCAGTCTCATGAGGTCTGGATGCCCAGTGTAAGATTCTTGAGTGCATGGAACTGGAAATACCATTGCCTCATTGTGACTCCACCACCATTGCTCACAGGTGACATCAAAAAGGCAAGATCCATAAAATCCTAGTACCACTCCTGACTTTCTGACACTTCTCTATTGCACCTTGATGTGAACATTCAGGAATGGGAGACCTTTCCAACAAGAGCAAGACTGAAACTGATGTTCCCCTGCATGTGAATACATCATTATCATTGACTTATTTATTTATGTATTAAAATGTATATTCCACCCCCTCCTGCTATAAGCATCTCGGGGCAGCTAACAACATTTTAAAACAAAATAAAATACATTAAAACAACGCTAATAATCACAAAGTGTAAATAACTTAGTACCAAAAAACCTTCCCATACCCAACCCAACCCATCTTCCTCGGTAAAGGCCCGGCAGAACCGCCACGTCTTACACCGTCTATGGAAAGAGGGGAGGTCAGTGGCCAAGCGGATCTCCAGTGGGAGGGAATTCCACCGCCGCGGTGCAGCCACAGAGGACGCCCTGCTCATGGACGACACTCGGAAACCTGTCCCGTCCTTATTAGACCGGATTGAGTGCTGGCAGTGGTTTGTCCCCAAGTGGAGGTGCCTGTTTTGAGGCTGGCAGTTTAATGTTTGAATGTGAGCTGCTGCCACTTCTGTGATGGCCGGCAATCTTTTTGTTGTGGTGGTGGCGGCAGCGTGTTATTGATATTGGATTGCTACAGAAAATTCAGAGCTGACTGGAGCAATTACTCACAAAAATCTAAAACAATAAAAAAGCAGTAGAGGTGGACCTAGAAACATGATAGATATGGTTAACTGGTTAGGCCAAAGAGCATTGTGTCTTAGACCAAGCCGAACTCTTGATCTCCAGAGAACATTTGCATGAATAAGCACCGGATATAAATAAAATGGATATATTTCAAATAATATGGAAAGACTGTGTCAAAAAATAGTAAAATAAATAAATACTCATAAGGTTCAGCGTTAGGCTGCAGATTGGGTCTTTGGGCCTGGCTTGAGAAATCTGATATTAAAAATCTTTTATTAAAAAAAAAGTCACAGTTTAAGGATCCTCTACTTACAAGCTGCTACTGAACAATTCTCCAAATGTTAGTCCCATAAATCATTTATCAATTATTTAATTTGAGCATCTTACATCTGGACAGCAAAACTGTTTGTCACATCCCCATGCTGCAGCATAATGCCAACTCCCCTGTGACCAGGCCTTCCTCAGAATTAAATGTAACTTCTGTGTCAGCCCAAGTAATTATTACTTGCCTATTTTGAATGAATGGCCTTTCAGGCTTCAAGAATCAAGGAAAAACTATTTGGAGGTTAGTTTGTTTTTCCTCTTTTAAAATCAGTTACAAAAAGAATAGTCTGTACAGGAGGGAATTAATCTTGCTCAGTCTTGCTCAGTATGACCTTCCCCACTCTCACCGTTCTTCCCTCATCTCTGTTCCAAAACTCTGCTGCCAGGATCATCCACCTAGCCCATCGCTTTGACCATGTGCAGCCTCTCCTTTCCTCTCTCCACTGGCTCCCTCTTTCTGAGCGTATTCTGCACAAACTCCTTGTCTTCACCTACAAAGCCCTTCATAACCTCGCTCCCCCCTACCTCTCTGCCCTGATCTCCTTCCGAACCCCTGTTCGAGCACTCTGCTCCTCTTCCATCCCCTCCCTCACCCTCCCACGCCTCCCCTGCTCCCCCAACTGCCTTCGTCCCTTCTCCCTCCCTGCCCCGCATGCCTGGAACTCCCTCCCTGCCCTCGTCTACCTTGCCCCCACCCTCCACACCTTCAAGTCCCTCCTCAAAACCCACCTCTTCCGCTCCGCCCTTCCTAACTCCTGCTAATCATCCCCACCCAGGATTATCCCCCACCTGTTAACGGCAAACTCCCAATTTACTGTAACCAAGCCAAGAACGTGCACCTGAGTTCTGGCATCCTCATTAATGTCACTTCCCTTGTCTCTCCCTCTGTTCCCCCTTCCCTGTCTCCCCTCCCCCTGTCTTTAGATTGTAAGCTCTCGGGCAGGGACTGTGTCTATCTTATTCTCTGTAAAGTGCCAGGTACATTGCTGGCACTATATAAATGCTTATAATAATAATAATAATAATAATAATTAATAAACAACCTTTTTTGTTAGTCTAATTACACTGGGGATGATTCACAAAGGGCATTTTCCCATAAGATATTCTTCACACACACCCCACTCACTATACACGTTACAGGGCACCCATAGGGCAACACTGCAGCCCTGCGTCATGTATAGTGAGCGGATGGAGAGCATCTTGTGTGAAAATGCCCTAAGAGTCTGTTATGTTCCAATGGACAGGGTTAAACCGATGTAACTGCTTCAGTCACTACTCCACTTTGGTAGCGTTGAGACAGACAGCATAAAGTGAAGTGGGACGCATCAGCTCTCTCCCAATTGAGATGTAATGAGTCCGACCCGATCCAAAGTCGTTCCCATACTGAGTTCACACAGTTACTTTGAACTATGTATTCATTATTTTTCATGTTTTTCTTTCTACTCCTGAATAACTTTGGTTTCATGTTCTGCTCATGGGAATGCTTCAGGAGCCGTTTGTTTTTTCTTTTCTTTTTATTAAAGGAAGATTCAGTTATGTTGAATTAACTGTTCATTGGAACGTGGCCTGAATGTGTAATTCAGATTATCATGCTGCCAGAGAGTTTGGTATCCCAAAGTCAAAGACCACGTTTCTCCAAAACAAATTAGGACTGGATAATTTGGTTGAGGCTTTGACTGGAGAAATGGTTTTTGCAGACATGTCAGCTTTTTAAAATTATTTAATGTGTGATTTGTGCCATGTTTCTATCAATACCAACATTGCACAGAGTAGCCCTATGCTGTCTTTTCCCAGCAGAGCAGGGGCTGGGTTTCCATTATCTGGAGCTAGAAACCATCCCAGAGCAGCTGCACCCGGAAGAGAAAGACTGAAATCTTAAGCCGGCTTCCTTCTTAAAGAGACACTGTCCTTGGAGAACTAGAAGAATTTGGTGATCTCTGACTCAAAAGGGGAAAGAGCAAAGAGACGAGGAAGAGCCCACCCCCTAAACCATCAAGCTGCAAAAAAGAGTGGGTGTTTTTACACACATATTTCTCTTGCATGTTTGCTGTTACATCCTGAACCTTGACGACACACCCAGAAGGACACAGGACACCAAGAACTGGCCGCACACTTTATTAAGTCAATTATAATTGGAATAGGTGAGAGTAATCGCCTAGTGTGATTCGGGTCTAGTACTTTTGCAACCGAAACAGCAAACTCAGGGATAGTTTTGATATATCCTCGATTACTGCCCCAATCATAAAACACATTCCCCCCCCGCCCCTTTGGCACTTTCCACAGGTAAGGTGGACCAAAGTCCTTCCAGACTTGAGTAAGGAGGAGGGCGCCTGCAGGCGGGGGGCCATACCTGTCCCTACCGCCCTAGCTGGACACCCCTCACAGGGAGCCTACCCCGCCACTTGCCATACCCCTGCAATTGTGGTAGGTGTGGCCTCCCCAGCTCTTAAGGAGATGACTCTTATTAATTCTACTCTACGCTCTAAACCTCAGTACTGGACCTCTGCCACTAAGGGGTCGCCGGGGGTACCCGGATGAACCCGACCCCCACCCACCTACAACACATCCAGTATTCGGGTAAGCTTATCCCTCAGGGCCTCCAAGTAGCGATCATTTCCTTCTGCAGACAGGTGCACACCGTCCCAGTGGTACAGCTTGGGCCGCTTATGCGACAAGGCGTAGCTGTGGATCCTTTCCCCTCCTAAGCCTAGTAGCCACCTACCGCTGTCCCTATTAATAGTTCTCCAGATCTTATCTATCTTTCTTGGGTGTACCCCCTTTACCCATGATATCCGCTGTACCAGGTCAGTAGGGTGGATGGGAAGAGCTTCTTTATCTCCCACACATCCTTCTTGACATTCTTAATCAGTTGTACACCCTTCAGATGATGTATGTCATTCTCGCCCAGATGCAGGACAATGACATCTGGTGGGGGGCCGGAGAACGGCGCCTGCAGTGCGGGCAGTAACTGGTGCCACCTCATGCCTCTATGGCCCTTCCATTGTATCTCTGCTCGTGCTGTTATACCGAGCTGGGTTCCCCATCGGCTTTACCCAGCCGCCTTGCCCCCTCAATGGGCCCCTCATACCTCAGGGACCGCCTCGCCCTCCGCGCCCCAGAGTGGCTCTTTTGGAATGCTGGGGGTGCCTTCTTGGAGGTCCCCCATGTTAAGTGGGGGGCCACGATGGAGGAGGCATTCTCGGTGGCCGGGCCGTGCCTTTGGAATTCCCACCCGGAAGAAGCTTGTCTGGCCCCAAGCCTTTTGAAATTTCGGCAAATTTGTAAGACCTAGTTGTTCGCCCAGGCCTTTGGGGAGGGGGGGGGGTAGGGTTTTTTTTTAATCTTCCCCCACCCTTATTTATTTATTGTTTTTATCCCAGCTTATTGTAGTGCTTTTATGGATGGTTTATATTCTGTTTTAAAATTGTTTTTATGATGAAGTTGTTGGCCGCCCGGAGCTGTTTGCAGGAGGGGCGGGATACAAATTGAACAAAATAAATAAAATATAAATAAATAATGGACCAAGCTGTGCCCGATAATATAACTTGCCTCCACTGGTGCCGGGAGGTGGGTGGGGTGTAACCTAAGGAGACAAATATAAGGTCAGACCCAGCCGTGGGGGGGAGCATGATGTACATAGGACCGGTAAGCCCCCACTCGCCAACAGCCCACCGCTTGTATGCCTTACTCTGTCATCCCAGCCATTGCTGCAAAACTGGTGGCCCCTATGCAGAACGAGTGAGTGCCAAACTCTGATGCTGGCAAACCCAAGCTAGTGAGTGTAGACCTAAGGACACCTGTAAATTGGTATTGTGTCACTACCGCCCCTGTGGCATGCCTAAAAAGCGGGGAGGGTACCGAGGGTCGCATGGCGAGGTAAGCCTCCATGGCCTGGATGGGGATACTGGACCTGTTCAGCCTAACCACCTGGCCTCTGCCTCTTTGATCTGTTTTTGAATGGCGGATCCATAGGGACATTCCCACAAGGCCAATTTGGACATCACCGAGCGTAAGTGCCCTACCTGCCACGTCCCTGACTGAGTTGACCACAAGCTCCCCGAAGAATGCCTGTTTGAACGCTGAACTAAATAGACAAACCTCATAACTGTCCTAACACACTCGGGGTAGGGCCCTGCATATATCCAGCAGGAAAGGAGGGGTAATGGGGATCCTTCAGTCAGCGGGTATGCCCTCACTCCCTTGACCAGCTCTCCAACAGGCGCCTGGTGAAAGAACCAATTGGGAGGTTACTCATAAACCCTAGGGCCTACAGTTTACTCACTATGGTGCCTGACGCCGCCCCACACTGCCTCAGGTAGAGGGCGAACTGGAGCATCTGAGGTTCCGGGATTGGGAAGCCTATATCCTACCCTTGAAGAGACCAGTATTGTTGGAATTCGTGAAACACCCGGTCATAGGGGGTTGTTGTTTGTGGTGCCAGGGATCCCTGAACGGCGGCACACAGCTCTATTACCCAAGGCTTCATACCGATGGTGGCAACGGCTCTGGGGCCGCCCCTGCTTGGGGTGCCAGCAAGTGGAAACACTCCATCTCGAAGCAAGAAAGGGCGTTGACTACACCGTTGTCAATGCCAGTAACGTGACTGGCTTGAAACAGTATGTTAAAGTTCAAACAGGTTAGCACAAATGCCCTAACCAGCCTCATGACCTGCGGGGACTGTGTATTAATGTGCACCATGGCTTGGTTGTCACACCAAAAAAGGACCATGTGGTTTGCGAATTCCGTTGGCCACAAGTGGACAGCCAACACAATGGGGAGGAGCTCCAGGAAAGTGAGGTCTTTCATAACTCCGGACTCCCTCCACTCAGGCGGCCAAGGGGCCATCGCCCACACATTCCTAAGCACTATCCTGAAGTCAGAACTTCCGTCTGCATCGGAGTGCACCTGGGGCTCTGCTTCCAGCAAAAGCTGGTCCCTTCACAAGCTAGTCCCATTAAACCTTGTTAGGAAGGCTGCATGTCTCGAGGTCCTCCTTCATTTCCTTGGTGAGCCTGACGTGATGGTAGGGGGGCGGACTGCCCTCCAGCTTGACATAGCGGCAGGACAAAAAGACCTGCCCCGGTGCCACCACCTTACATGCAAAATTCAGGCTCCCGAGCAACAATTGAAGTTGGCGGATCGTCACCTTGTTTGCCCCTCTACACTCATCCACCTTGTCCCGAAGGGATCTTAACTTGTCCTTGGGAAGACAGGACACATCCGCCTCCGTGTCCAGCTCTATCCCCAAGTCAACCTGGTGGCTGACCCTTTGTCTTTTCTGGCACCAAGGGGATGCCCAGTTCATCAGCCACCCGCTGAAAGGTCTGCATGAGCTTCTGGCATTCACCTGTGCTAACCTGACTGATGAAGAGGAAGTCATCCAAGTATTTGGTGAGTTCCCCTTCCTTGGACTGCTGCTGGACTACCCACTTGATCAGGCAGCTGAATCTCTCGAATGCTGAGCACCCCATTGGCATTGCCACATCATATTAAAAACAGTAATGAAAGTGGAAACGGAGCAGCGGGAAACTCTCTGGGTGGAGCGGGAGCAGGCAAAAGGTGGACTTAATGTCGTACTTTGCCATAATGGCGCCCCAGCCACAGTTCCGGACTAGCGTGACTGCTGAGTCAAATGACGCGAACTTCACTGAAGTAAGTTCTTTGGGTATCGCGTCATTAACTGAGGTGCCCCATGGGTAGGAGAGGTGGTGAATCAAACGGAACTCCTAGGGTCTTTTTCGGGACCACCCCTAGGAGGGAAATCACCAAGTCGGGGGGCATGAAAGGGCCGGCCACCCTGCCATCCGCTCGCTCTTTGTCAATTTTGACCTGAACGATGTGTTCCATCCCCACGATGGATTTCAGGTTAGGGGCCACCCTATGCTGCTGGACATTTAACGCCGGGATCCTGAAGCCTTGTCTAAATCCCTCGACAACATATCACACCTCTTCCCAGTTGGGGTTCTCCTGAAGGGCCAACTCGAGCTGGTCTGTCTTAACTGGAGTTGGGACTCTTCCCCGGGGGACCAACATTGCCCCCCCCTTGTTCACCCCAACCTACGGCCCCAGGTTGGGTTTACCTTTTGCCCATAGCTTGGCGTGGGAGCATACAGAGGCCAAGTGCTGCCCCGAGCAGTTCAGACAGGTTTGCCAAAACCTGCAGGTCGCACGGGAGCATTTTCCTGATCAGCTATACTCCCAGCACTGCCCTGCAGTGTTTGCCGCTGTCTTTTTCCTCTCCTCTCGAAAGGACTCAGAAGCGAATGCGGCCCCTCCCTTGACCAATAGGTGGCCGCTGTCTGACCTGGGGGCATTACCTGTACTTCTCTTGCAATTGAGCTATAGGTCATTTGCATGTAGGTCCCATTGGAGGCCCAGGGTATAGGCTGCACGATGCCTGAAGGCCTCGTCATACCGTAGCCAGGCCCCGGAGGGACCTGCCTCATATGCCTGCCGAACTATGTCGGCTTACTTGAGGAGGTCCGCAGCCCGACCAGGGTATGCCTGTATCAGAAGACCTCTTCCACTCTACCCTCCCTGACTTCTTGCTCCCCTCACCTAACTCCTGCTGATACCCTCCATTCAGTACAATCTATTACCTGCGGTCTGTGTACTCATATACTCACCACATGGGCCAACCAGCCATCATTCTTGATGTAACCAAGCCAAGCGCGTGCACCTGAGACCTCGCATCTTTGTGAATGTTACACTCCTTGTCTCGCCCTCTGTTCCCCTTCCTTCGTCTCCCCCCCCCTGCCCCCCTCAGATTGTAAGTCCTAGGGCAGCGACTGTATCTATTCAATTACTTTGTATTGTAGGTATATTGCTAGCGCTATATAAATGCTTGCTAATAATCAGGGACCCGAGTTGACTGCACCAAAAAATCTTAAATTCTGCAACCAGTGAAACCAAATTCTGCAAATTCACTGCGAGCATTAATATTTGCATGATTAACTTGATTTGCATAAATTTGCAATAGGTTTGACATAGAATCACAACTTTGCTAATCAAACACAAGTCAAATCCTCTGGAATTTCAGCACCTCCCTCATGCAAACATAGGGCCTTCAGACCCCACCCACCCAAAATTTATCTCTCAGGGGCCTATTTACCCTCAGGGCATGGTCAGGATTGGCTGATTCTGCGAGGATTCTGCGAGGATTGGCTGATTCTGTGAGGATTGGCTGATTCTGCGAAAATCACTCCAAATTGCAGCAACGCAGTCAACTCGGGTCTCTGCTAATAATAATAAAAATAATAATCATTACCCCTTGATAAATGGAGAAAGCTGCGGTCCAATTGGACCAGTTCCTCTTGGCTTTGGGGCACTTAAACTGCTCCCTCTCCTTTTTCTCATCCTGCTTGGCTGGATCCATGATGGGATCACTGAGCAGGAGGACGAATACCAAATATATCAATGTATTCCCCCCATCAGATCTGCTCATGGGCGGTGGGGAGAAGGTGATCCCCGATGGGAGTGGAGACCTCAGCATACCCCCACCCATAGGGGGGGCGCTGTCTGGCGGCCTCGCCCATTGGCTGCAGCCAGCCTGGCCCAGCATTCAGCTGCTGGAACGGGGCAGGCAGTGAGGCCCACACCTGAAGCGCCTGACCCTCCAGGGGGCTGCTCGGGGGTAGCTGCCACAGGGATTGTGTTCCACCTGCCGGGGTGGGGGACACGGTCCCTGGTACCCATGTCCCACCCCACCACAGGAGCTGTGTTGTCCCCGAAGCAGTCCCAGTCCCACTGGTCGCTCTGGTCCAACCGGCCACTCCGGCTGAATGAGTCACCATTGCCTAGTCCAGGGCTGTCTCCCCAGCGCCTGTAACCTCTGCCCCCCATGAGTGGGCTGTGCCTCACCTGCACTTTGTTGTGGGGTCAAGAGAGGAGCCTCCCGCTGGGTTGATGGTTGTTGGGCCCGCTGCTCCTCCATCGTTTGGATGACCTGCTCGATTGCTTGAATCCTTTGACTCAGATCCTCCCTCTCCTGTCCCTGGGGCTCCAGCTCACCAGCCTCCTCAAGATGCAAGGGCGGTGGGTCCCTGAAAGAAAACGGGGGAGGGGGGGATGCTCCCATGCCCTGCCAGCTGGGTGCTTGCCCCACCTAGGAGGGGGACCCAATCTCAGGCCCATCAGGAGGCCGACCAGGTGTTGAGTTGGGCTGGGAGGGAGATGGGCCTGGGGGGGTCCACCCAACACCCTGCAGGGGAATTCCTCCCATGACTGGGGGTGCCGGAGGAGGGGGCTCGGTGACAAGGGGCGCAACCCAAGGGGCCCTAACGCCTTAGCTGGCTCTCCTCCTTGTTTGCCTGGCCGGAGGGGTATCCTCCTGCAAACAGGCTAGGGGGGCAATAGCCCATCCCCCCGCCTTAGCCGTGGGCCCTCTGGCCCCACTGCCCTGTGTGTGGGGCTCCGCTGGTTGGCCAGGGTTAACCTGAGTCCCTGAAGGCCCAGGAAGCTGGGGGTTATGGGGAGGCAGCACAGTGGGCAGGCCCAGCAGGGTATCAGGTCCAGCCGAGGCCAACTACCGCAGCATGGCCTCGCACCCTGTCAGCCTCTGATAGAGGGGGGAATCTGCCCCCCCCGTCCCCGGCGGTCCAAGTGGCGCCAGCCTGGGTGGTGGTGCCCCGACTCCATTCCTCGTCTCCCTTGGGGTATCCGGAGCCATTCCCGCCTATTGGGCGCCATGCTGCCACCTGCTTGCACCAGTGGCGGCTTTCCTCCTGTCCTTCCCCATGAGGGGAAACTTCAATACTGGGGTGCTCCCGCCTACCTGCTCCTGCGACCCCAGCTGAGTTTGAGCTCCGCCAGGGTGTACGAGCCCACCTGGTTGTCCCTGAGGTAGGCCAGGCACAGCAGTAGGTCCGCAGCAGCTTGTACTGCTTGTTGAATCTCCAGCCCGCAACTGGGGCTGGAGCTGTTGGGAAGCCTGTGATTTGCTCCCGCCCTGCTCAGGGGGAATCATGTGTCCTGAATGGCCCTATCGCTGCCTGCCGGGGCTGCCCAACAGGGTTCTCCTCTTCCCGCCACAGGTGGCCACTCTACAATTTCCCCGCCCACGGGTTCCTGCAGCCCCGGGGGAGGGGCAACTCACCCCTGCCTGTCTCCTTCTTTTAGGTGGATGCAGCAAGGGGTCTGCCACCCCCCACTTCAGGCAGGTGGAGGCAATTCTGTGTGTCTAAATCACTCATCCAGATCTTAAACATTCGGTTCTTTGAACTTTGGCGCAGAACTTCTCCCAGAACTTTTGTGTGTAAAAGGTTCTCCTGGTAAACTGCTTTGCTCCAGACAGCTGTGGTCACTTGGTTTCCATGGCAGCCCTGAAGCATCCACAGCTGTGGCTACTTTAGGCTGCCTCAGGGCAGTGTTTGTATGAAGAATGCATCCAGGAACTGCCTCAGGGCAGCGTGTGTGTGAAAAATTCATCCGGAACTTACTTGTGGGCTTGTAAACCCAGAAGATTGAAAGACCAGCACTTTAAGGTGTGTGTAAAAATGCCCAAAGTCACTGGTAACTACTGACTCCCTGGATCAATCAGGAAGTTAGCCAGCTGCAAGAGTTGTTGGTGTTGTTGAGGAAGAAGATAGATATTTCCCCTGTTTTTTCCTTTCATTTCCCCTTACTTTATTTTAATCATTCCCATCTGCATATGCACAGTGTAAGCAAAGTTTAGCCCCCCCCCCCAATTATGAATGATTAGAGATTGTGAACATAGTATGGAACAAGATAAGGAGGACACTTACATGGTAGCTTGATAAAGAATATGTGATTTGTTCTTTATGAAGGCAAGGCACCACTCTGCAGCTGGCAAGAACCCAGGCTGCTCTTGGGACAAGGGATAAATGTTCCTGTGTGTGTGTGTCCGTCCGTCCGTCCAATCAAGTGTTGCCCATTGTGGCCAGAAACCATATGGGACAGAGCAGCGTATCTCTTAATAATCATAATAATTAATTAATTAATACATTTATTGAACATTTATTCATCTGACTCTTTGTATTTATTAGTATTGGTCAGATTAATAAATGATCACCCTATAGTTATAAATGGATTATATTTCTTAACAGAAATTGGGATTTATGCTTCTGTTTCTGTGCATTGCTATGGAAAAATACTTCCTGATGTGCAGGAGGAGGATAATGAGCCTCTGGCATTGATCTTTAAGGCATTCGTGTTTTTCAGAAGGATTATGTTTTAAATTTGCATTTAACTGGGTGAAAACTGCAATTTCTGTAATTTCTCTTGTCATTTCCATGTTTGTGTATTAAACAGGAGGAGGAGAATGGTCTTTGATAAACATCAGTTCTTGTTTTTGAAGTCCAATTAACTGTTTTAATATTTGGCAGATGATCTCATGACTTTCCAGTTCCACTTTGCGCATATGAAGTTATTGACAACCTTGTACATCCATGAAAGGATAAGCAAATGAGTAGTAGTTATTAAGAAGTGTTGAAAGAGGTAATTGTCATTTAAGAGTTAGGGAAATGTTAATGTCAGAATTGACAAGGAGGTAATTATACTTCAGTAGTTTCATGTTCAACTGACATTTACTGGCAGGAAATCTGGAGAGTGTTTTACAGGCCCATCCTTTCCCCTTCATTTTCATTCTTTTTCTTCTTTCTGTCTTGGTCTCTGACTGTTTCATAGGTGCACATTCAAATGTATATCCTTTCTGGGAGAAAATGAAAAACTTCTGTCCCTTTTCTTGGATGTAAAAATAATAATTGTTTTATTCAAATGATAATTATAGGATATAATTTGATTCATTTGAAGACACTATGAATTGTGAAAGAAAACAGTCATTATTCCTGATATTCTGTGTACCTTCCATATCTTGCCTTTTGTGCAGATCAAATGAACTGGGCGGTCTGAACGGAAGAGTGGGAGAGTCTTTAACATGGTATAACATGGTATAAATCACTATTTATCCTGGACTTTCAGGACCTTGCTCAGAGAACTAGCCAACAAGGCAAAGAGTCTGAGCTTTTCCACAAAAAGGCAAAGCAAGTAAAGGAGCAAGGAAATAAAATCTAGGCATGCGTTGCCTCCTAATGCTTATTAAAGGTTGATAAATTAGTGTAATTTAGTGCTACTCCTGGGCAGCTCACTTCGTACACTGAAGTAGTCAGTTTCTTCTGTGTTTCCTCCATGAAAATGTATTTGTCTGGTAGCTTTTCCAACTTCTGTTCCCCCCTCACGCCCCAAGTATGTGCAGGTTGGCAACTGCAATCCTTCCAGTCTATCATAACCAATCCTTTTTAGTTTCTCTGTTTGAGAAGCAGTTTCTAGGTTTCCATTATTATATTAATATTCTTGGAATAGTACAGTGTGATAGGGAAAATGGTGGGATAACTGTTAGCTCGGCTTCTTAGAGCAGTTGCAGAGAGTGAATGGAATGAATCCTAGTCTGTTTGGCTTGTAAAGATCCAGACTCCAAGCTTGGCATATCTCCTAAAGGTGCAGTAGCTGCTCTTTTGGAAAGTAGCTGCTCTCATGGAAAGAGAGACTGCCATAGGAAAGGTTGCAGCAAGTAACATTCAACAATAAATCTCCATTATGGGCTTCTGAAGGCCTCAACCGTGAGCGTATAAAGGGCCGGGGAATAGATGGGCAGACAAGGTGGGGAAAAGATGACAAAGTTTGACCTTAAGTACTTTGTGAAGGAGCATCTGAGGGTAATTTCAGATGTTACGATACCACAGTCAACCACAGTGAACTCCCTGTGGTGGCCGCGGTACCGTAATGTCTGTAGTGCGTTCCGCCAGAAGTTCACCACGGTGAACCTCTGGCGGGAAACACATTGACCACGGTTCTGGACCTCCGGTTGCCCGGAGGTCCAGAACTGTGGTTAGCTGGACCACAGTCCGGAATCGGCAAAAAGTAACATCTGTTACCTCCACTGATTCTGGAACGTGGCCCAGACCCCGATGTGGGATCAGGCGCAGTGGCCGAATTGGCCGCTGCGTCTGCCCATCTCCCGGAGGGTGGGCAGCCAGGAGAACTTGGGGGGGCGGGGCTGTACAGCCACATGTCGTACCGCGTGGCCTCGCCCCCTCCCCGATCCCCGAGCAGAATCAGCCTGGCACATCTAAAGGATGACTGGACTGATTCCTGTCCAGGATCCGAAACGGATCCCAGACTGGGGCCAAATGATGTCTGAAATTACCCTGAGTCTTTTGGACCCATACCAGTTTCTGCAAAGACCTCTTCAGCCTTCCCTTAGCAGAGCCCTGGCAGGCCAGCCAGTGTTCTACAACTACACTATTGAGCATATTAAATGGACATATCCCCGAGCCACACTCTATGAATTTTTGCTTCTGTACTACATCAGTGGGTAGAATATGCACAAGGAATGCCTTCACTGTTGTGAGGAGACATTTATGCACTGGAGATGTTTTCCCTTCACCTTTCCTCCCGGAAAAGCCAGTGTAGATTGAAAGAGAACAGAGAGCTATGACTTCTGGGTAAAGTTAGCTGAGCAATGTCGGAAGAACCACAGAAGGAATACCTTGCTTCTTCAGCTGCTCACCCACTTCAGAACATAACTCCTAAAGGACAGATGTGTTCTGTGGAGTTGGAGCTTCTAAACCAGGGGTGGGAGAAATCTTTTCTCTACCAGGGGCCACTTTGAAAATTAGTATAGCCTCGGACAACTGCATACAAATTGGGAATGGGGGTGCTTAGTACACTTTGAGCGGGGAAAAGAAGAGGCAGGTTCAGATCAAGTTTCTATGCCATAGTTCCTTTTCCTATCCTTGTGTGTATGCCCTCATCTCTCCTCCCTTCCCCTGAGCTCTCTCTTTCAGTGCTAGGCGGTAGGGACTGCATGCATGGGTCAGATACAGGTGGAAAAAGTCCAAATGAAAACCAGCTGCAGTCTGCATTTGTTGCCTGGACTTGAGATTCTCCACCCTTGTGGATGCTACTGGAATATGAACCATCCATAAGCAACAGTGGGATTGTGCACGGTGTCAAAGTCGAATGTGCCGGAACCTTTTAAAAAGGAAAACACATGATAACAAATCAAACCATAAGTACTGTATCCTTGATTTCCAAAGATTCTCAGCACCAGCTGCTCCACTGAAGTTAATTTAGCTCACAAAGAGCAGCTTAGAAGGTTATTTAATCATGGTTTACAAGTACCTACACTGGGAGAAAATAATCTGATATGAAGAGGACTATGATTTAGCAAACAAAGCCATAACAAGAACCAACGGCTGGAGGTTATTCATCAAAATTCCAACTAGAAATCTGACACAACCTTTCAGCAATGCGGGTTATTAGCCACTAGAACAGACTATCTAGAAATGTCACAGATACTCAGTCTTTATACGAAGGTGTCTTCACAATGTTTTAGTTCCAATGTTCTCTAACGGGGTGGAAGGTATTCTGGAGTGGGAGGAGGATGCCAGAAGAGGCACAGTTGCCAAACACCTAGCTCCGCTCTCACTGAGCCAGGTTAGAGAATAGATTTTTTTTTCAGTGATGAGGTAGCAAAGGGGAGAGAGTCTGAGAACAAGAGGGAGTGAGAGTGGAAGGAACAGCCAAGGGAGGGAGAGAGTGAGTAAGGTGCCAACCAGCCCAGGGTACCTTGAAAAGGCTGTCGTCTGGTCCTGCAGACTTTCTGCCTTACCATCAGCAAAGCCGCGCAGCCAGCTGGGTGGAGGAGCAGGCCCTGATTGAAAAGGCTGCAGTTTGTTTGACCCCAGGACAGCGGCTGAAGATCTCTGGACATTTGGTGGGTGCGGAAAGATAGACCCAGGGTGCTTCTCCTTAATGATCCACATTTATATTTTTAATGTTTTGTATGGGGAGTGGAGTGGCGGGAAGCGGATATGGGGGGGAATAATTGGATTGTGGGGAGACTGGGTTGTAATGACATGACACACACACCCCCGGCTCCCCCAGTGAACGGGGAGGTATGAGGATGCTGAGCGGGAATTTGGGGGTTATGTATGTAATTTATTTTTCTGTTTCTTACGTTCTGTTGTATTTCACTTGTAAGGTGCGCTGAGCCTTTTTGAATAGAATCAGGTATTAGCTGAATATAGAATAAAAGAGAAAACGGGGAAGCCGCTTTAAAATTTGGAGAACTGCTGCTTTAGTCCAATAAAAATAATGGGGCTATATAAAAAGAAGGAATCTGTGGGTAGGGTGGCCAGATATGCAAATTTTAGAGGACATTTATGAGAAATGCAGGTTGCAGGGCTGCATTGGAGCGAGTGCAGTCCTGCAACCTGTATTTCCCCTAGGTTTCCTCTAAAATTTGCATATCTGGCCACCCTATCTGTGGGTGAAGTAAACTTATCAGAGATTATGTATCATAGTCTACTGTTTGTGTGAGATTTTCATCCACTTCCAATTTTCTACTATTAACTGTTCTGTAAGCTGTGTATGATATCAAATATCACCACTTTTTGTTAATTTGTGCTATTTCATTTTGGGGGGAACTGCCAGCTCTATACGAGCAGTGCTTTCTTGAAGGTGACAGTGGGGCCATTGCCATGCCTCGCGGAACCTTCCCGCACCCTCCCACACACGCAATAAAACGGTCTTCACATGGTACAGGGTACCTGCAATGGCGGTGAATGTGGTTCCCGTGTGGGGTCTGCAGGCCCATTGTTATTGCTGGGGTATGCAACTTGTTTGTTTTTTATAGTTACTAAAACAAATGGAGTACCATTAGTTTTAGTAACTAAAGACATGAAAACGAATGAATAAGTAAACAAAAAAAGTTTGCTTTCATTCGTTTTCGTTTTAAAATAAAAATAAATAAATCACTGTGCATGAGCAAAATGGCCACCGGACTAGTCTGTGCATGCACATCTTTTTTCAAAATGGCAGCGGCAGCATCACTGCCATTTTGGAAAAGGGAAAGCCGGTTTGTGCATGCGCAAAACGGCCAATGTGCATATGCAAACTGGTTGCCCATTTCCAAAATGGCAGCAGTGCTGCCACCATCATTTTGGGAAAGGGTGTGCGCATGCAGAACAGTCCAGCGACCATTTCAGTTAAACATTTTTTAAAAATTTAAAAGCACCGTGCATGTATGCCCTTTTCCAAAATGGTGGTGACATTTACAGTGGCCACGTGTGGATCAGCTGCCCTTTTCCAAAATGGTGGTGACATTTACAGTGGCCACATGTGGATCAGCTACCCTTTTTCAAAAAGGCAGCAACGTTGTAACCACCATTTTAGCAAAGGGTGCACATGCACAGAATGCTTCAGCAACCATTTGCACATGTGCAGTGTGGGTGGGGTGGGGTGGGGTTAAATTTATTTTTGAATATTTTTAAATAAACTCACCCCCCCCCAATGAATGGGTTTTCAATGAAAACTCTAAAACAGGTGTTTTTTGTCAAACAAAAAAGAAAAAAAAAGAACGAATGAAGGAACGAACGGGGTGCCTTCTGCACACCTCCAGCTACTGCTTATTTGGCGTTCTTACACCCAGAACTCCAAGAGGTAGCGTTTAGGTTTTTGTAGTGCAGAAAAAGTTTGTAAAGTGTATATGTTTCACTTTGCTGGTTCTGATTCTTCCACAAGTATATATCATATGATAGGTTTTTATCTGCCCTTCCTATGTGTTAGAATGGAAATTCCCATCTCTCCTGCAATTCAGAGAAAGAAGGAAACAGTGGAGTGTCCCATTGAGACCAGTGCGGTGTAACCTAGTAATTAATAAACTAGAAAAGAGGAGTACACAATGGCAAGGTTGGCAGACGATATGAAATTATTCAAGATAGTTAAATTTAAGGCAGATCGTGAAGAGTCACAGAAGGATCTTATAATACTGGGTGACAGGGCAATAAAATGGCAGATGAAACTTGGTGTTGATAATCGCAAAGTATTCATTTAGGAAAAATAATCCAAACTATCCATACACAGTGGGACCAATCCCATGCCCTGCCAATCCCACATTCAGCCGCATGGGAACCGCATGCACCCCCATTGTGCCTTGCGGAAACCACGCACGTGCGGAGCATGGGATCAGCCCCAGTGTTGGGTTCTAATGAGCCTTCACCACTCAAGAAAGTAATCTTAAATCATTGTGGATAGTTCACTGGAAACATCAGCTCAATGAACAGCAACCGTCAAAAAGGCAGAGTTGGGAATTCTTAGGGAAGGAATTGAAAATCAGACAGAGAAGATCGTAACGTTGCTATATAAATCCAAGGTATGCCTGGACCTTGAATACTCTGTGCAGTTCTGGTCACTGTACCTCATAAAAGATCTAGCCGAATTAGAAGTACAGAGAAGGGCAACAAAGGTGATCAAAGCTATGGAACAGTTTCTATTTGAGTACAGGCTCATTATGGTAGGGCTCAACAGTTAAGAAAAGAGCTGACGAGTGATAGGACAAAGATTTATAAAATCATGAATGGTGAGGAGTAAGTATGGAGTTTAACCCTTTCTTAAAATACTAGATCTAGGAGAGAGAAAATGAAATTAACTGAGATCAAGTGTAGTGTGGTAGATAAGGTGTAGGACTTGGATCTGGGAGATGGTGATTCAATCTTGTCATAGGCATAAACTTACTGGGTGGCCTTGTGCAAGTAGGGCACATATCTCCAGTGGTCTGGCGTGGCCTTGACCATGTCCACTGTGGTTTTCTGCCCTGGGCCAGGTCACATGTGTTTTTACCAACTCTCTCTTGGCTTCAGTTCCCCCACCTGTAAGATGAGTGTAATAAATTTGACAGGGCGGCTGTGAGGATGAACTTGGTATGGATTATAAAGCACTTTGAACATGGAATATGCTGTAGAAATGATTAATCACAATAACTGGCAGCAAGTGTAAAAGAAATAAAAGGAACCACTGTACTTTTTCACTTCACAAAGAATCTGTGGAACTCATTACCACGGGATGCTGTGGAGGCCAATTGATATAGCTGGGTTCAAAGATGGAGTAGACATACTGTAAGTCCATCTCTCTCATAAGGCTGGTAGTGTAGCTAGTTTTAAAAAGGGAATTGGATAAGTTCTTAGAGAATAGATAAGTTCTTAGAGAATAAGTTCTTAGAGGATAAGAGGATAAGTTCTTAGAGAATAGAGAATTTGATAAGTTCTTAGAGAATAGGTTCATTACCTCGAGATTGAATTACTGTAACGCACTCTACGTGGGGCTACCCTTGGTGACTGTTTGGAGACTGCAGCTGGTGCAGGATGCAGCGGCTCATCTCCTTAGGGGGAAGGGCCGTCACGAGCACATTACACCGGTGCTCCGTTCTCTGCACTGGCTGCTGCTAGTCTTGCGGGCCCAATTCAAGGTATTGGTTTTGACCTTTAAAGCCCTGAATTGCCTGGGCCCCACTTATCTGCAGGACCGCCTCATCGTTTGGGTTCCTGGATCGGCCTCTGCGGTCAGCCAGGGACGCCCTCCTTGAGATCCCCTGGGTTTCCTGGGTGTCGACCATGAGGAGAGTGTTTCAGTGGCCGCACCACAGCGGTAGAACTCCCTCCCATTTGAGGTCTGCCTGTCTTCAGACCTCCCTTCTTTCTGTAGACAGCGTAAGACCTGGCTGTTATGCCAGACCTTTGGGGGGAGGGTGATGGGGGGTGGGATGGTTTGTTTTGCTGTGCCAGGGTTTTTTATGTTTTATAGTTTTAATTGTTTTATGAATGGTTTTTATGATGTTGTGAGCCACCCTGAGATGCATGTGCAGGAGAGGGTGGCATAGAAATGTGAGAAAATAAAATAAAAAATGAATGGCTATTAGCTAAGTAGGTTTTGGTGATGCAACCTCTTACTGTAGGGGACTGGAATAACAGGGAATAGATTGCCCATTGTGACCTAGTGTGTACTTTTCTCAAGAGACAGAGACTGGTCCACTGTTGGAGACAGGATGCTGGGCTTGACAGACTGTTGGTCTGACCCAGCACAGCACTTCTTATGTTCCTACAACAGCCATTACTTGAGGGGTGAAATATCTGAATGCCAGTGGCTGACAATCACTACCAGTAGATCATTCCACATATTCTGTGTTGTGCATCTCTTGTGGGGCTATACTAAGGCCACTTTTTGTGTAACTTTTTAAAATCCCACAGGCGGGGATTAGACGAGCCATTTTGCGCATTAAAGCCAGTTGTGCATTCTTTTAAAACCGCGGACTAAATACCTCGATGTTGGGGTATTTCATTTGCGGTTTTAAAAGAACATGTGACCTGCTTTAACTCACACAATGTCTCATCTAATCCCCACCTGTGGGATTTTACAAAGTCGCGCGGCCACGCCGTGCTCTTCTAAAAGCAGCTTAAGGGAACACAAAACACACAGAATGGGTATGGAAGGGGCATTGAACGCAACTTTATTGAATACAGCATCACCCATGGCATACAGTATCAGGGTATGCCTTTATCCCAGGGCACCCCATGTCAGAGTTTCTGCACCTTACAGGCCACTGGGCAACTCCTAACGGCATATCCTGTGCCAGTACCAGTGACAGTACCATGAATGGCTTCAGTTCTTGGGGGGAGGGGAGCAGTTGCCTCGGCCACTTTTTTTAGGCACAGTGTTATTCAGGTACTGATAGGGGCAGAGGAGTAGGATAGGGGGAGGTGGCCCCGCTCAGCAGTGCACAGCCTGATCTGGGACCTGCCCTATCCCATGGCTGTTAATTACCATTTATGTACTTAAGGTAACCCCCTCTGAGTGTTTGTCTCTCTTTGGTTCCCTATCTGGTATCCACCTGACATTTGCAATTTCAAGCACTGGTACCATCCGGCTACCACCTACGAATACAGCCTGCTAGGGAGAAGGCAAAAAACACACTTCAGCGGCCAGTCATAAGATGTGGCCAAAATTCCTTCTCAGCCGTGATATACAGTGACTCGCCATGCCTGCAGCAGGATACTTATCATATACAACCTCTGTAAACAACACTGGCCCCAAGGCAAGGCAAGGAAGGGTGGGATTTCCTTCTCCACCTGGGTAGTTAATGAACACAAAGAGATGCCCAGGTGGCAGGGGCTGCTTTTAAATCCTTGCCCATCAGCCAACCGCCAGATGTTCCCAGAGCCTAATCGGCTATGTGCCAGCAACATGGCCAGTCACCTCATCCGTGAGACCGTCCCCCTGGGGCACCTGAGAGCAAGGGAGATGCAAGAAGTGTCCTAGTCCGGCCCCCACAAATTGTGCCTCTATGTTTATGGTTAAACATGGAACATTGGTTTTTTGTTAATCTTTTTAGAGAATATTGTGCTTGGTTGTCTTCTCCATCGAGGAAATACCCTGTGAATTCTGTCAAAGACCCCTGAGGAAGCTACATCTGTACTTCTGTAGTGAAACGTTGGGCAAGGGCAATAGTATCTATAGGATTTTCCCCTTCAGCTTATTTTACAAACTTGGATAAGGGCAAAAGTATCTATAGGATTTTCCCTTCAGCTTATTGTAAAAACTCTTTTTCCAATCCGTGTTGTTACTTCACTTTATCACCTTAAAACCTCCTTTTTGTGAGGTATTTGCTAGTTTGACTATATATATTTTGTAATTGGGGAGCTTTTGTTCCCATTAAAAAGAACCATTTTGTTCTCTAATTGTTTGGGTGCAGTTAGTTGTCACTTTTGTCTTTTCGGAAGCATTTGACTGCTTTCAAAGACAGGATCCTGGGATAGATGAACCATTCGTTGGACCCAATATGGTAGTTCTTTTTGTATGTATTTTCATTCACAACTGCATTCAAATAAACCAATGCTTGACTTTAACCCAGAACATGAGGTGTAGTTCTAGCTTAATCATGCTGCATTCTGGAAGTACACCATTTAGCCAGACCACTTATTCTGCATCAGAAATATATGTACACGAGTGTCTGAATGGAGTAGAATTGGTTGGAGAGTTGGTTAGAGGGGGTGTGGGGGGGAAATAAAGCAGCAGAATTGGAACCTTGAGCGATTAGGGCCTGCCAGTCACTATTAATTGCTGTACATGACAGGGTTTAGTTCCAAAGACAAAGAATTTTGCTTATCAGTGTAGCAACAGAGTACAGTGGCTTTCCTTAAGCTTTAAAGAAAATCTAAGCTTTTTTAAAAATGTAAGCTTTTATTGGATTCAACTGTCATAAGTTTGACTGTTAATACTAATACGCTAACACTGTATGTGCCTGGGAACAAACATTTTTTCATTAGGATGGTTTCCAGTCTCTTTTAAAACTCCTTATATACTTGTCTGATGGAATAATAGTACAGTAATGTCAGTAGTTAAAAGGATGCTATGTTGTGGCTTATAGGATGTTTTGGGGAAATTGCAAGATGCAAATGGCTGGCATGTACCCATTAAAAAACATCAGCTCCATTATTTTTATTTAGTAGTCTCTCTCCAAAGTGTTATATTAGTCAATACATTTGACTTAAAACTTTCACAGATAGTAACAATTAAAAAGTATTCCGAAAAAAGTTACATGTAACCATGGGCATAACTCCATGTGACAGCTGTTTTGTTAGCTGAATTATCGCTTATCTGCTTGGTTTAGTTTGCGATAGATGAAGAAAAGTGGTGGGGAAAATGTAATGGCGTAACAGCATATGCCTCACAGTGTCGGCTGAATTTGGCTACTCTTAAATGAGTGGCCCTGTTGATTTCAATAGGATGTTTATTTATGTATGTACATAGGGTGTGAAATTTGCAGGTGCCTGGGAGCCATTAGCGCCCAGAAAACTGAGGCTGTTCGGGGGGTGTAGGGAGGCCAAGAACGGTTTAATATCAGGATAAAGTCTGGTGACTGAGTTCTTTTTGTTTTTTTGGCTCCTGGAGTTCGATCTGAAATTTCATACCATGTGTATGTATGTATGTATGTATGTATGTATTTATAAGGCTCAGGACACGTAATATAAAAATAAATAGTAATAGTAATAGTAATAATAATAATAATAATCCTTAAAACATATTTTTAAAAACCTCTGCCAACCCCTACCACTAACCCCTTATCCCCATGTGCGAAGTACTTGGCCGAATATAAAAGGCTTGCGTTGCTTCCGGAAAAGGCTCAGGGGCGCTCAGGCATTGATGAGCTTCCAGGAGAAGGGTGTTCCACAATACTGGAGCAGCCATCGAGAATGACTCTCTGTGTGACCTTGTCAAATGCAGCTGATGGGCTGAAAGTACTTGCAAGAGGGGGCTCCCAGCTGATTGCAGAATCTGCGAAGGAGTCCAGGGGAGGAGCCAGGCTTTCAGGTATGTGGGGCCAGGCCATTTTGGGGTTTATAGGTCAAAACTAGCAGACCGTATAGTGACAGAAAAATTATACTGTAAAATTATCCTTTATTTTTGATGTTTTGGGGATAAAAAATACCAACTCTACAGAGTTTGATATTAGGACAAGCAATTAAAATATAGTGCGTGCTTAGGGAGAGGGGAAAAGTAAGGTACAGTTGAGATAAATTGCATGAATCAAACAATGGTAGTCACACAACCTGGAGTGCTTTGAATTAGCGTTGGGTGGATGGGTTCTGATTCTTCTTATCAACTAATGAGTAAAAAGAAGAGAGACTGAATACACTGGACTAGCTTGGCCTCTGTATTTCAGCTCTGAAGATTTCTTCTTTGTGGGTGACATCTGCCGTATTTCACAAAAAACAAAGACAGATGGAGCAAATGGAAAACCTACAAGGAAAGTGACTAGGAACAGCCATCATTTTTGCTAACATGCCCATATATTTCTTTGAGGAAGCTATCCGCTGATAAAAGATTTCACGTTATTTGTATCATTATCAATAATGCATTTTGTAATTGTGCTAACATTGCCTGAGAAGAGAACTACTGTGCCACATTTATGAGAAGAGATTTACGTTTTTGCTGATGTCTGAAAAAATAATAATCCTGGATCAGCAGTAATAGGGATAAACTGATATATTTTGTCATATGAAAAATATTATAATGGTGCCAGTAGGATAGTCTAGGCCACGGTTTTCTTTTAAAGTTTACTGCATAAGTACTGTTTCTGCCCATACCCATACACGCCAAAGCTGATAACATTTGAGGTGTCTGACCACTGCTATAGCATGGGGTAATTTCAGATGTGACGGGCCTGGAGGCCTGCCATGCTAAACCCTGGACCGGGATCCATCTTGGATCCCGGTCCGTGATCAGACCAACCGTCCTTTAGATGTGCCGGCCTGAACTCTACCGGGGTTCGGGCAGGGGCTGTGTGGCGTGACGTGCGGCCGCTCAGCCCCACCCCCCACATTCCCTCGGCCACCCACCCACGGGGAGATGGGCGGGTGCAGCGGCCAATGAGGTCGCTGTGCCCGATCTCGTACTGTGGTTAGGGGCATGATTCCAGAAAGGGACAAGGTAACTGACGTTACTTTTGCCCCTTTCCTGATCGTGGCCAATCTAACCATGGTTCTGGACCTGTGGCCAGCCCCAGGTCCAGAATCGTGGTTAGCTTTGACCCCTGCCAGAGATTCACCAAACAGACGTTCACGGACTCGCTGCCACCACAGGGGATCCACTGTGATCCACTGTGGTGAAAGGCGATTTCATAATGTCTGAAATTACCCACAGACAATAATACATGCAGGATCCATGGCATTAGGAAACGGGAGGTTTTCCTTGTAGGGTAGCACTTGGGAGCGCAGATCAGACAGACTCATAAACAGCTAGGATGCTTTGTGTTTTTAAAGTGTATGAACTCTTGTTTCTTCAATAAGTGGGAGGCAGACACATGGGTGTGCATTAGCACGCACTGACCTGAACGGTGGGACTGCAATTTCCTTGGATGACAAAGTGAGTGAGGAGTGAGTGCGGGCTGCGTGGCGGGTATGGGCGAACATCTGGCAAACACATAATATGCAGGGAGTCAAACACCCACCTGGGTGGTGCTAATGTGGGATATTGTGTCATTTATTTTCACCCCAGGAGACAAAAATGAGTGAGAAGTGGTGAGAAAAGGGAAGGAGGTTGGGGAGAGGGTGGCATGAGCCAGTTCCTGACTGAGGCCATGTAGTTAATTTGATGAAGCTGGACCTTCTGTTTTATTCCTGAAGTGTTCACACAATTGGAGTGCTAAACTAAAGTTATTCAGGGGTCGGGGGGGAAAAGTATGTACTCTGAAAAAAAAATCATGGGTACATATACTCCCTGTTGGTTTGTATTTAAAAATAACTGCTCATGTGAACACCTATCAGTGTAAAGATAGTGACCTCAGTTCTGTGATCATTACATCTTAGGTAGGCCTCTGCCGCGCCGCCATTACGTGTGTTTCTACATACTATTTTCATTCAAGTGAAGACAGTTAATATAGGATATCTTTAAGCATAACATTTAAGCGTGTCTCAAACAGTGTTGGGATATTGACATGGCACTGGTTGTGCTCCGTGTTCAAATGTCCCCCATGTTTAGATATGCACCCAATTACGGAGGCAAAGGATGTTCCACTTGGTACCTTTCCTCAGAATGCAGGTGCAGCAGCCTCCGACAGATGGGATTTCTAAGCAGCTTTGAAAGCATTTCTGTGCTTTGTCTTGTGGAGTAGGTGCTAATGTCCCTTGCAGAGGTTGTCACCACGAGGGAAATGTGAAAAGCATTGTGGCAGGATGTAATTTCAGGAGTGCTGTCATAATAAACAAATGAAAAACTGAGCTTACAACTCCCTTTCAACTAGGACCTTTATTTATGTTGTTCGCTTTGTGGGAAATAATGCTTGTGCTTCAAAGAATGAGGCTAGAGATAGGCAGGAAAGAGATGGCCAGAGCAGACCTGAGTCCCCTCCAGAAAACATAGTACTCGGTTGATCTGATAACTGGAAGTTGATGCAAACACACCCCTCAATATTTTTTAAAGGTAATGCTCCCGGCATGTTCCTGGGGAACATGTGAGTTGACATAGCAATGCAATCGTGTCCAACACATGGACAAAACCATGTTCACATCATTACGCTGCTTATACTCAATGCTCAAACACATGCTGGGGACCTTTGCCACCCAATCAACATTATGTTTAAAGACTCCCGTAATATGGTTATACCAAATATGTACTTTGTTCTCATTTTTTAAATTACACACACCCATATATAAATGCATATTTACAGGAAAAGCTTAATTGCCACCTAAAATCCACATCTTTCTTTCTACTGTTCCAAAATATCGAACATTTGTGGGAAAAGGGTTCTCACAATTAACTGTTTACACCCACTATATCCACACAGCCAAAAGCAAAAACAAGAAGCAGTCAAGATTCGTTAGGTTTTAAAAGAAAACAAAATGACCTCTAATCAAAGGAATAATTTTTGTGTCAGCCACTAATTAGATGCTGGTTACTTCATTACCAGGCCTGGCAACTTGGAAAAAGTCCTGCCAGGGAGAAAAGGGACACAGTCATAGAATACCAGTGAAAAGAGCTTCACCAAATTAATCTAATCCCACATAGCATAGAGTTCATTCCATTAAAGAGAATTCTGGAAAGTGGCTGTATTTCAAGCTATGTTTTAATGTAACTTTTTGGCCGCCTGCCACACAGAAAAGTCAAAGGTCACAGCTCGATAATTGAGTATAAATACAGTCAGTGCAGTAGGCCTTAGCTTCAGTCATGCAGAACCAATTTTTAGCTTGATGGTATTACTGTTGCACATTTTTAATTGAACCACTTGTGAGAAATACTGACATAATCTCATTATTATTCTGTTTTCCCGGTAAGCCCAGGGTACTGTTGGATGCTGTTTGGTATTATTCTGATCACCAGCACTAATATTCAGACATAGTTGTGTCTTCGTGTTTGGAAATCGGGATAAGAATTACCTTCTGATGATTAACATCAGAGTACCAGTGTATTCATTAGGCCATTAATCAAATGTTTCTAGTAGTACCAGTTAAAGAGATTTAATAGGCTTAACTTGGAGAGGTATGGCACAACATAGGCAGTTTCATTGTTCTTACTAACCTAGATATAAATTCTGTTAAATATTAGTAGTTTTTGTTCTTACTAACAGCCATCTATAGATGGAAATAAGTGAAATATAGCTTACAGCTTAATTGCCCTCCACCCCAAACATTATACATTTTTAAAATTACAGGGTCTTTGCATGAAAGCCTTTTTTTGTAGCACCTTGTTAACTTTAACTGACCTACCATTAACAAGTCATTTTAGAAGACTAGCATGCTGCATTTTTCATAAAGGATTTCTTTTCATCACTAACTTTTTGTGCCAAGGTTGGTTCCTCAGAAACATTTTTTTAATTTAAAAGGTCTCTTTCAATAAATAGGTAGGTCGATAAAAATGAACTATCTAGTTCATAAGTGTTGCTGCACTAGGAGCAGACCATAATTCCATTTGGTGTAGTAGTCTGCTTTTGAGAGCAGTATTTGAGAGAGGAAAGTGAAAATCTGTACTAATGTACATAGGTCATGCAGTGTTATAGAGAAGAACTTCTTGTCTCATCCCAATTGATCTAGTTTGAAATAAGTGTCTTGTCTTAAAGTCAAATCTTATTTGTAGCTATAAACTTACTCTGACCTTGAACTGAAGCCACTCTGTTAATCTTCATGGCATGTTCTTTAGTCCCAAGTGTGCACGTTCAAGGCATGCTTGAGAATGTGGGAGTTCAAGGCCTCTCTTCGAGAATGTGAAAGTACTTTGCTAATTCATTCTTGCAGTTTCCCTACAAGGAAGATATTACTAGTCCCATTTCGCAGAGGAGAGAACTGAGACACAGAAAGATGAAAGCAGGGGTTTTCAGAAGACAATGAGGACTTATATACTGCTATCAAAAAACATTTCCTCCTAAATGACTAATGGAAATCACACAATAAGTCTCTAAAAAAAACTATGAAGTCATGTGCTTTCATTTACAAGTATGATCACTAACTAACATGAATCTTGTGATATTTAGAGTTCGTCATAAAGCTTTAGATCCTGGACTTGGGGCTGAGACGAGAGCAAGTGTTCATGTTCCACAGGGAAAGAGCAACTTTTTGGGAGTACTTGTAAATGTTTGTCGGCACTTTGTCTCGGGTGATTCTGTGCTTCTGCCATTGTTGATGTTGGCGCTGTGATTTTCCAGCATTCTTGCCAATTTCATTTCCCGGCATTTTCATCACATTATTATTATTATTATAAACATTTATATAGCACCAGCCATGTACCTGGCGCTGTACAGAACATAGAAATAGACGCGGTCCCTGCCTGTGGCTTACAATCTATAAGACAAGGAGGGGGAGACAGGGAGAGGGGACAGCGGGAGAGACAGGGGAGAAGACAAGCAACCATTCAGGTGGATGCGAAGTCTCGGGTGCGTGTGTTTGGCTTGGTTACAATCAGGTTGGAGGCAGCAGTCTGCAGAGGAGGGCAGACAGTAAGTATACAGGGAACGACTAGTAGGCATTGGGAAAGGCGGCGAGGAAAAAGTGGGTCTTGAGTCCTGTCACTTTCCGAGACTTTTCTGACAGTTTTACGACATTCCCTGGCACTTTTGCGTCTCCACATCCCCTGGGGAGGGGACTTGGGAATTGGCCCATTAGCAGCTCTATTCAACTCATAAAAAATAATGACATGTTAAAAACGGTGTAAAAGCTTGTAAGTTTGGATGTTGCGTGAATGAAGGTGAATGACCTGTTTCTGACATAACCAGCATTCACTGTGATTTGTTCTTTCAGGCCTACCTGGACTCATGAATCTCAACTTTCACCTAAAATTATACACCTAAACCACATACGCTTTGTTCCTTCCTGAACTTCCCGTTCCTTCTTAAAAACCTATTCCTTCTGTCAGGCTTTCCATAGCTCATCACTTCACAGACTGCTTGGTAATGCTCCTTCTACTGTCCTATCATTTGGGGTTTCATTCTCCCCTGTAACTAAGCTAAGCATGTGCACCTGCAACTTCTCAACTTCATGAATGTATCCTTGTCTCTCTGTCAGGGCCGGCCTTGTCTCCCCTCGCTTGTCCCTCCTTGATTGCAATCTCCTTTGTGCAATTTAGTGAGTGTTCAGTGCCAGGCACATTGCTGGTGCTATATAATTACTGCTACAGAGTCCTCCACAAGCCGCGTGGTGACCTGTGCTGCATTGTGGGAGCTCCTTCCTTTCTCACAAGAGTGTGTGTGAGAGCGAGGTACACACTCTTGGTACCACGTTTGCACAGCAAGGGCAGGATAAAAATGTGAATCAATAAATAAATACATTTTATTGCTGTCTTTATCACATCACGTTTGTGTGTGCATGCATGTAGTTTTTATTAGCCTGTGAAAAATAATTTTCTGTAACTGGTAAATTTCACCGCCTGGCAGTTTCTTTCCTTCTTCTAACTTTTAACAATTTAATTTTAGCAATGTATTTACCTTTTAAAAGATACTTCTCCGCTTAATTAAGCACACCCAGTACTCCATACAAAAGTTAATCTGTGTTTGGATGAATAAATTCCATATTTTCTATCTGTCTTATGTAAATGAGAATGCTCAATATTAATGAGTTAGATTTTTCAAAGCTATGGAAACACCGAAGTTCTTTTTGTGTATTTAATAAGAAGTAGGTTCATGTTAGGTGATTATATATTGTGTCAGTAACAGCATGAAAGGAATGTTTGGGAAGACTTGTGAAATGGAAATGAAGTGAGCACTCCTCAATGGGGGGAACAAAGGCTGGGATTATAGAAAAGAATTTGCAAGCAAAAACAGATTAGAGAAACTTTGTTTTTCTCATTAGTGTCTGTTCCTCCAGGAGATCAGCAGTAAATCAACCGAAAATTCAAAAGTGCACTTTCAGGTTCTGTATGCTGAAAAGTATCTTCTTTTCAACATAAACTGTCCCAGCTGGGAAGAAAGGCATGCATTTGTATACATGTATGCATTTGCGTACAATGTGCATACATACACATCTGCTCTGCATAGACTGACATGTATACATATTATCTATGCACACTCCTTAGCTAATTTAGAAGAAGCCTGCAGTCTCAGATACGTATGGAACTCTGTCTTTGATACGCTCCATTGTATTTAGGTTTATTGTTCATGTTTCTCTTTTAGAAATGTCTGTTCTTGAGTCCACACTCTGCATTGTCAGGTTATACACCAAGCCCAAACTCTGGAAACAAACCTCTCCGAACTTTGTGTAGGAAATAGTTTGGATGCCATAATCTAACCCAAACGCCACATATGATTATTGTTTGTGTGAAGGTCAAAGCAAGCCCTTGAAATGAATGTTTCCCTTTTCAGCTCCTTTTTAGTACTGAACTGATATACAACTGGAACTACCAATAAGTCCTGTACTACCCAGGATTTATCATGCAATCTATGGGATTGAGATAGGAAATAAAAGTAGGCTTAGTATCACGCAATCTCCAGTATTTTAAGCAAACTAGAAACAGTTGCTGCTCAGAAAAGATGTCATCTTCGTCTCACATGGGCAATATAATAGGACTGAAGCCTCCCTCAGAACTCCAATAGTATGATCTGTGAAAGGTCGGTGCAAAGCATTATGGACTATCAAACCAGACGTTTTCCCCTCAGGCGGCCCAAGCCGTCCGTGGGGGGGTCCACTCCTTCAATAAGAGTAAGGAGAAAGCTGCCTGCCGACGGGGGACCATACTTGTCCCTACCGCCGTCGCACGACACCCCTCCCAGGGAGGCTGCCCCACCGGTTGCCATCCCCTGCATTCCAGCAGGTGGGCCTCCCCATCTCTTAAGGAGATGATGCTTACTTATAACTAGCGGCGGGATCACCGGCATTTCCGGTATCCGATAATGCCGGTACTGGGCGTACCGGCATTGTCGGATTCAACCCGGTAAATCCGGTCCGTTTACCGGATTCCGGTTACCGGATTTTTTTTTACATTGTAGCCATTTAAATGAATGGCTGCAATGTAAAAAGTTTTTAAAAACCCACCAAAAAAACCTCCCCGAGTCCAGGCTGCGTGGGTGGAAGGGGGGACACCCCCCACCCACCCTGCCCAGCCTGGATTTTTTTAAAAAAATTGCCCTCCGTTGCTGGCAAGTTCAACCTAGAGCCCCCCCCCCCCAGCACCAGCGGCCGCGGGCGTCCCAGCAGCAGCCGGTAAGTATAGACCTGATCCCTGGGGGCGGGGGTTTAACACTGAATTCCCAGCACAGCCCAATGGGGGTGGCTGCCCCTTTCCCCCCTTTTTCATGAAAGGATTCAGTCGCGGATGATGCCCCCCCTTTTGCCAGCAAATTCCCGCTGTCCGACCTGGGTACATTACCCGCCCCACACATACAATTAAGCCACAGGTCGTGGGCATGCAGATCCCACCTGAGGCCTGGGGTATATGTTGCCCTGTGGCAGAACGCCTCATCATACTTCAGCCATGCCCCCGCTGGCCCCGCATCGTAAGCGCGCCGTACAATATCAGAGTACTTCAGGAGGTCAGCAGCCCGGGCAGGGTAGGCCTGAATCATCACTCCCATATAGATGGAAAAGGCGACGGTCCAATCTGACCAATTCCGATCCGCCTTGGGGTGCTTGAAGCGCTCCTTTTCCTTTTTGTTCTCCTGCTCGACATGATCCAATATCGGATCACTAAAAAGGAGGGCAAACAGGTCCACATATTCGCCATGCCATATCCGCTCCTTTGTGACTGGGAGCAAATGGCCCCCGATTGGGTCGGAGACTGCAGAGTAACCCCCACCCTCCGGGGGTGCGGACCTGCCCCGGTGAAATCATAGCAGGTGCGGAAGCCAGCCCTCCATGCAGGGGCGGAAACAGCGCAGCTGTGGGGGCCCACACTGGCCATGCCTGTGCTGCGAGCACGGTGGAGCTGAGTGGGTTGGCAGGGGGGGCAGCCTCCCAGTCGTACTGCCCATGCCGCCCGTCCCAAGAGGCAGGAGCAGCGGGGGTACCACCGGAACCCAGGTCCCGCCCAACCACACTAATTGCGTAGCCCCCGCTGTGTTCCCTGATCCTGATAGGCCGCCGCTGGGGCCCTCTCCGTACCCGGGCCACCAACTGCAGGGGCCTGCCTGGGGTGCATACTTGCCCCCCCACCTAACCCCCCATTGGCAGATCCTACTTCACCTGCATGATGAACCGGGTGGATGAGGGGAGCTTCCTCTCGCTGGGTTTCAGCTGTCTGGGCTCGCTGTTGCACCAATGCCTGCAAAGCCCTCTCCATCTGCTCCATCCTCTGTCGCAGGTCCCTGTTATCCTGTCCTTGGGGTGTTGCATTAGTTGGCTCCCCTCTCGGCTGTAAGAAGGAAGGAAGAGGCTCCCCGGCCCAGCCCAGCACAGGTGCAGCCCATGTGGCCTGCCCTTGGCTGGCCAGAGCCTGAACGTGGGCAAAAAAAACCGGCTGGGCAGTGGGGAAGGGCATTCCCTCCCCACCCCATGAAGGCCCAGCCAATGTGGCCTGCCCCATGACGGCTGAGGCCGAGTTGGGCCCATAATGCCCCGGGTGCCCAGAACTCACTTGTGGGAGCCCTATATACCCTGGGGTGAAAACCGTCTCCACTCCTCACGCATCCCCCACGCCCAGGACACCAGCCGCTGTAGACGAAGGTGGCAAGTCCGAAAGAGGAGCTGGTGCCCCTCCATCCCTGTGCCACCTCCCCTCGTCAATGTACCAGGCAGGGGGGTTGATCGGGCCCTGACTGCAGGACCCCCTATTTCAGGGACCGCACCCCTAGCAGAGGTTGAAGGGCCGGTGGGGGGGGCGTTAAGATGAGGGGATCCCCTTTTCCCTCCCCTGTGAACTGCCTCAGCAGAGCCTCACAACCCGCCATCCTAGCCGAGAGGGGAATTTCCCCCCCGTCCCGGCCCCCGGGGGCCTCCAGATCCCTTTGAGGCACCTCACAGGGCCCCCCTTCCCCCGCTTCCACGGGGGGGGTGTCGGCCTCCGCAGTCTGGAGCTGTCTCTTCTTTGATGCCACAGCGGCATGTTTTTTACTTTTCCCCATTCCTTTCTAAGGCTGTTGGAGCGTTGCCGCTCCAGCCCGATACCTGCCTTTTTTTTTTTTTTAGGCACCGTCGTCCCATGTGACCGTTCCACTGCATCTCCTAGCCCTGAATGCGACTAGAGCTGGAATTAACTGCTCGTGGACCTCCGCCCGTCGGGCTGGGGCCACGTGCCTAAATTCAGCCAATAGGAGCGCAGCCCGGGTCGCCTAGCAATCCGGGCTGCACTCCTGCGTCTCAGCGCGCCGTTTGTTTCCCGCCTCGGGACCGGCTTGCCATCCCGTGGCGGGAAACTCTGTCCATCCGTCGTGCCCCCTTTCTAGGCGGGTGCGGCAAAGGGCCCCACGCCCCCCACCCCCATACGGGGGGAGAGGCAGAGGCAATTCTGAAAAATGATCAACTACTAGAACCAGTCAATTATGTAATTTCCAGTGTGAGACTTCCATCAGCCAATAGGGATAGGCAAGCATGGTAGGTTAAAGGAATAGTTAATATAGAAGTGAGTTCCAGCATCTAGGCTGATACCCTTTTTATTATCTAAGGAAAGACTTGTGGTAGGGTGTTTATGTATCTTCAAACCATGCATGTGTCTCCTTTTTTTTTTTAAAAAAAGGTGTTTTGTAGGCAAAGCATTGAAGATTTGGCCCCAGTGCTTTATTTTTCTTTCAAATAAAGAGAGGTCTTCACTTTCCTCTTGTGTTTTAGATTTTTAGTGTCACACATGTAATAGTATGAGTAAAAAAAGATGTGATTTTGTCCTGTTGTGGCCTGGGACCTAGTGGCACATGTAAACATGCACCACCAAATGCTGGCCCGGGATTTCCCTGGGGAGTGTTGGAAGATAGCCCATGCTGTGAGTTTCGCAAATCTCTGAGGTCACAACCCGGCCCCAGGCTTCCATTGCTGTGCTTCATTGGCTGCCATGGCTGTCCATCATGGCAGGGTGCTGGGAGCAGGGGGCAGGTGGGGCCTCCTGCCCACCTGCCTGCTCATTTGTTGTGCTCTGTCCTGGCCTTACCCAGCCCTTGCGGGCTGTGGGGCAACTCCCGACCTGATGATTTTCTGCCCCGGAGGAGCCCGGGGAGCAGTCCCACTGGCCACATGTCTATTTTTAGTCTTTGGAACAAAAGCATCAAGCTATTATGATAGGATCTGTAGGAACTGGGTCATAATTTTTCCAGACACTTCTCTGCTTATCCAGAAGCATCGTCTACTTTCCCTTAACGTTTCTCCAGTCTTCTATTTTGTCTGCTTTGCATTTAGTCCTGTGCAATAAGAAACGAAAGAGAGACCAGTCTGATAGCTCAGCATAACCTGAAATAACACAAATGGCCCACTTTGGTATTCTGTTGGATATTTACTAGTGGAAAACATAGTATATCTCTGCTGGCACCACAAAACCAGATCAACGTTATTTATAACTTAAGGGGCTGCAGGCGAGCTTTCAGCAGACATAAGACACACTACCACTTTTCTGCAATATATTGCATGGAGATCTCCCTATTGCGTTGTTTGCTCTGAGCTATTTGAACATGGTGAATCTATTGTTCCTACTCTTGGTAAAGTATCCATCACTTTGCATGAGGAGGCAAGACATTTGGCAATTATCAAATATATACTGTTTGGCATATCACAACCAGTACCACGTAAACACCTCATTTCCCCCTTCCAGATCAGTCATTTATTGACATTGTCTAGAATTTTCCATTTTGCACTAATGTGCCATTCTGAAAGGTGGGTAGGTAGTTGGGGGTTGATGGTGCTGGCAGCTACAAGGTCATATTGTAGTTCCTCCCTTGTAGCTAAGTCAAGTGTGTGCACCTGCAACTTCTCAGCTTCATGAATGTATGCTTGTTGCTCCCAATGTGCCTCAACCACTTGTCCAGTCTAGATGGTAAGCCTTTTGGGGCAGGGGACTGTTTAGTGGAGGCACAT
This sequence comes from Sphenodon punctatus, assembly GCA_003113815.1. Classification (NCBI taxonomy): domain Eukaryota; kingdom Metazoa; phylum Chordata; class Lepidosauria; order Sphenodontia; family Sphenodontidae; genus Sphenodon; species Sphenodon punctatus. The sequence goes on along the minus strand of QEPC01008772.1, from coordinate 1,194,634 downwards.
TGCTGGTGCCATAATAAGCATAATAATAATTTTTATTATTTCTATACCACCAGTGATGTACCTGTCACTGTACAATCAATAGTTACAGACAGGTCCCTACCCTTATGGGGCTTACAATCTAAGGCCGTTTTTGCATAGACGGGTGTGAGGTGGGGGACGCCCGTGCATACGGCGTGGCGGTGGGTGGGGGGATGGGTGTCGCCCGTGGAAACACCATAGGCGGTGGGTGGAGGTGTGTTCACTCCCGGCACACTCCCATCTCCACCCATTACCCGCCATGGGGCCATCCAACAAAATGGAGGAGGCTCTGTGCGTGGAGAGGGGTGTGCGCCCATGGGAAAGGGAGAGACAAGAGTACATTCATGAGGTTGAGAAGTTGCAGGCACATGAGCTTCGCTTAATTACAGGAAACTAGATGCTGAGTGACGGGGAGAGGATGCAGTTTCATTCATGACAAGCTAGGGAAAGCCTGACGGAAGAGGTGGGTTTTCAGGAGGGATTTGAAAATTGGGAGGGAGGGAGCAGAGCGAATGTATCCAGGGAGGGAGTTCAAGGCATGGGGGCCAGCAAATAATAGTAATAATAATGAATAAATAAATAAATTAATAAATATTGCACCAAATGCAAAGTCTTCTGGAATGGGAAATCTTGGTTTTGAAAATACACTTGTGCTACAGAGAGTATGTGAGAAAGAGGAATAGACTTGACGTGTTACAAAGTACTGAATATACCTGGCTGTCAGGGCTGTTGTGAGGATGAAATGTTGTGTTCAATTGTTCTATGTGAAGCGCTCTGAGTGCCATGGCGGCGGGGGGGCTATGTAAAAATATGGCAACCATGTTCTTTTGTAATTAAAAATAGATTAACATACGGTGCATTGTACCTCTTGTGGTAATGAATTATACGTTTTATGGATATGTGTAAAAGATAGTGCTGCCAAACCAAATAAAGACTTTACAAACAAAAGTCATATGTATGGCTCTAGGTGTTCTGTGTATGATCCCCTCCCCCATAATAGAGTCATTGTCCAGTCTTTTTAGCATGAGTGAATTACATTATTTATAACTGTGGTTAGCTGCATTTTCATTACTGAATATTAGATTCTCAGTTTGGACCTAGAATCCCATATGGTGATGATACTGGCCTCCAACCATGCCATCCTGTGATGTGATCCTGTCAGATCTCTCAAGTTACATAGAATTTCCTGTCAGATCACTCAAGATACATATGGTGTCTTTAGGAATAACAAAGATCGGGTGTCAATCCCCCTAAGCACGTGTTTGGCCTTTGTGTGTAAGCACCAAAACAATCCCAACTCCAATTTGGCCACCTGTTGAATACGTGATGTGAACACCATGGCATCACAAGGACAATTTGGGTGTTTCGACTGAACACGTGGTCAGCATTGTGTCTACTGATATCATGTGGCATGTTAGCAGGTACAACACAGGGAACTAGGCAGCAGCACTTGCGTGCTGAGATCGGGCTGTGTGTCTAAGCAACGCCACATGGAGTACACAGGGCCAAACCGGGTGCTCATATCAAGGTCAAAACACACGTTCAGACACCCGTTGATGTTATGTCTAAAGACACCCATAGAATTGGACTCGGAGGGTTCTACGTGCTGCCAAATTGTGTGTGTGTGTTTGTGTTTGTGTAGCAACACTTAGCAATTTTGCACAAATTCATTAATGACCCTAAAATGGCATACAGAACTGACTGCACTGTAGGAAAGAACCACTTTTGATTTCAGTAGAAAGCATCTCCAGTCAAGCTGTATTTTGTACTACATTACATTACATTACACTTTTTATTTATACCCCGCACTCTCCCAACCCAAGTCGGCTCAGGGCAGCTAACATCAATATATAAATACAATATTTTGTCTTTATCCCGCACAGGGGAAATCCACCACTACAGTACACCACAATACAAAGAAAAACAACTATCCAATTTAACAGGAGGCTTTCTCATAACCAGGAACCCAAGTTGACTGCACCAGAAAATCTTAAATTCTGCAAATTCACTGCAAGGATTAATATTTGCATAATTAACTTGATTTGCATAACTATGCATGCTGGGAAGCAAATTTTGCAACAGGTTTGACATAGAATCACAACTTTGCTAATCAAACACAATTCAAATCCTGTAGAATTTCAGCACCTCCCTCATGCAAACATAGGGCCTTCAGACCTCACCCACCCACAATTCATCTCCCAGGGGCCTATTTACCCTCGGGTCATGGTCAGGATTGGCTGATTTTGCGAAAATGACTGCAAATTGCAGCAACGCAGTCAACTCAGGTCCCTGCGCATAACTTTTACCAGTACGAAACTTGCATTGGGTAATTCCACCAGTGACTCCTCCATCCCAACCTCCTGGTCCAACTGATGGGCATGGCCTCTTTGATTGTGTCCCTTCAAGCCGTGCCCCTGACACTTGCCTGTGGCACAGCCTCCGGTCACCCCCAGTGTTATGGGGAGCGACCCTACAGGAAGCCTCCCAAGGCCCCGCCCCCCCACAAGGGCGGGGGAGGAAGAGCTGTTCCGTGGCCCTTCACAGGCCAACTGCCACCCCCCACCCCCAATACCAGTTCGTGTCCTTTGCCGAGGGGGTTATGTATTAACATGCAACAGCTGTTGTGTATATTACAGGAGTTGATTATACCATTTGTTTGTAATGCAGGTTACCTTAACTTGGGTTCCTCTGAGCTGGTGCAGTCTAAAATGTTTGTTACCCCAACATACAGAGATTTTTGTATAATCTCTGCAGCTGCAGAAGGACAGCTGGTCCTGTAAAGCAGCACTTTGCGTTCTGGAATTCCCCCAAACTATCTGCTGCCAGCAGCAGGTCTCTGCACTAGGGGATAACAGCTTCAGGAACCCTTCTTTCCTGCAGAGACTGTGGCAACAGAATGTATGAAATTTTTCCTGCTTGATTCATTATGCTGCAAGACAAGTTACATTATTTGTCCAGTTCCCGCATTATCGGTGGATCCGTATGGACAGAAGGGCATTCTTGGTGGCTGCGCCGTCGCTCTGGAATTCCCTCCCGGTGGAGGTTCACCTAAGCCTGAATCTTCTCAGCTTTGGACGTAGCTGTAAGACCTGGCTCTTCCACCAGGCATTTGGTGGGGGAAGGTGGGGTAGGTTAGTTGCGTTGAGGGGGAGGGTATCTTAATTTTCTGTATAATGTTTAGTGTTTTAGTGTGTTTTTATACTGTTATTTTTATATATTTGTATTTATATTTATATTACGATTCTTGTTTTATTTTTTGAATTTGTAAGCCACCCCGAGTCGCTTTTCTGAGAGGGGTGGGGTAGAAATATAAATATAAAATAAAAATAAATACAGAGTGGTTTTGTCATATTGGTTCCAGCTATGAGATTTGGGCTCTCCAAGTAGTTTGAATGATTGTGTGCTTTTGCCAATAAAGGCTGGTCCAGGAAAAGGTATTATTTTAACTATTTAGTTTCTTGTGTCAATTTCCACTCGGCATGTGCCTGCAAACCACCTTATCTAGCACAAATTGTCATTGGAGGCCTAGTGAGTAGCAAAACTGGACTAAACCTTCACTCCTTACAGAGTCACAGTTGAAACACGTTGGCAGAAGACCGGCTTTGACCTTCGTCATACTGTAAGCCGTCTGTGGTGGAAAAATGAAGGTTTTCAGAACGTTTAGTCTGACACGATTCCTAAACACTAAAATTGTCAATTAAAATAAGAAAAAAAGTAAATCCCCTCTGTAATAGGGCAGAGGCCCTGTGGGCCTCTGTTCCTTTAAGAGTGAGCTGGCGCCCACCAGGGGGCTGGGCTAGCGTGGGTGTTAAGCGCAGAGGGAAGCTCAGAAGAGCACCTAAGTAGAGTCAGCTGTGATGGGCATAGCTCAGTCAGCCCAGAGAGACTGAAAAGCCAGAGAGGGCTCAGCGTTGGGAGGACTGTGAAGGGGGTAAAGAAGCCAGGATTGTGTGGGAGCTCTGCCTTGAAGCTTAGAGAGTGTTGCCCGAGCTAGGGGCTTGCTGAGCTCCAGAGGGAGTGTGCCCGGCTATGGAGACTGTGAGTAAAAGCCAAAGGATGATGTCCGACTGAAGGACTGTATGCGTATAGAGACTATGTCTGGGATGAAACTGTGATTAAAGGACTATGAGCTAATTCTCTTTAGTGAGTAACTGTTTGGTGCCCCGATCCAGCCAAGACTTACCCTGTGGTAAGCTCATGCCTGACACACCTTCCTTCCTCAAAAAATGGAAGTCTCAAGGAATCCCTCATGTCTCATTCATTTACTTTTTCAGTGCCTTACATTTGTACTGACTGCAAGATCTCTGATCTCTGCATTGTATTCCTTAGTCAGACTCTAGTAGCATTTTAAGTTGTCAGGAAAACAATTTTCTTCCACAAGCTCAAATATTTTAGCTTTAAATCCCAGCTTCCTATCTGTGTAACGTTCTTTCACTTAAGCAACATTTAATTTAAACTGGAAGGTACTTAATCCGATTTGAGTTTCTCAAAGAACACTGACAAATTCTTGGGTGGGTTGGTTGATTTTATTAGCTTTGTTCTTTTAAGTAAAGAGAGCCGTAAATTCGCCTAATTTGTTATTAAATTGCTATGTATTTTTACAGCAATAATATTTTTAGTTTATTGATAATAAAGCTAATATTTCATGGGAATAAAATATAATACATTCATTTAAAATGTTTGGTGTATAAATGATCGGAGATGTTAAAAAACGGCCATATGTTACTTCAGTATTGAGTTCAAAATGACAATCTGTTGTTTGCTGAATGATAGCACTGCTATAAAACCAAAGTCTGAAGGAAAGCAGCTTCAGCCGTTTGTCCCTGTGTGTAGTAGTGGCAGTTCACCTTCTGTCAGAGAGCAGTTCATCCAGTGTTGTCACTGTGTCCAAATTCTGTGCTCAGTATATAAAATACTCAGGCTGATCACTTTTCTTTCTGTGCATGAAGAATAGCTCCATGAAGCTCAAAGGTTTGGACGTACTCGCCAACAGTAGCTGATCCAATAGAAGATAGCATCTGAACTACTTTGGCCGTTTTTACATGGACAGCCCTACCCACCGTTGGGTGTTCCTGCGGGTGTGCGGGGAGGGGGTCTGGGTAAACGGGCCGGCGGTGGGGGGGATGGGTGTGCACCAGGTGTGCACCTGTGTAAACACCACGGGCAGTGGGTGTTTGTGCATGCATGCTCCCGAATCACACCCATCATCCACCATGGGGCCATCTGGAAAACTGGAGGAGGCCCCCTGGGTGGAGATGGGTGTGTCCATTTAAAACGACACACTCCCATCTCCACCCACCGTGCGAGCAGACCGATCCCCCCACCCACCCCCATCCGTGTAAAAACGGCCTTTGTCTCCAACACTTGCCTACTTTGTGTGTCTCATGCTCTGGGGCCAACACCGCAAAAGCACTCCAAACAACATGTTTTTTTTTTAATGTGTGTCATTTTGATTTGAGACTGTTACGGCATAAGGTACGAATATTGCATTAATACACACACGTACATAAGCTTAGCCTTATCTGGATAAAGCAACAAAATAATGTTTCTGCTTTACTGCATTAATACACACACGTACATAAGCTTAGCCTTATCTGGATAAAGCAACAAAATAATGTTTCTGCTTTACTGCATTAATACACACACGTACATAAGCTTAGCCTTACCTGGATAAAGCAACAAAATAAATATTGTTTAATAAACAAAATAATCATATTTTGGAGCCATAGTTGCGGGATGTAACCAATTTTCCAACTAGGAGAGCTCTGGCCTAGCTTAGGTTTAACATGATGAGTACTCAAGTCCTAGAAGGCTGCTACCGGGGTATCCCAGCTGACTTTCGATTCTGCCTTTCTGGTCAGGCGGAGGTGGAAAAACTTTCTCATTATTTCCTGCATTGTTCTCTGTCCGCTCGGTTACGGGAGGAGGCAATAGGTATTCGACTTTCCGGAAAAGAACATTGGGACTTGCTTTCTCTAATTACATGTTTACTGACCAAACCCGATAAAAAGATCACGAAGGAGGTTGCTCTTTATGCTCTAAGACTGGAACAAAACAGGAAGTCCTACTTGGCAACTAATACCGCATTATAAGCGTACTAAGTAAATTGGAACTTGGCTATTTGGCCTCTGCACTATCTTTGCTGGACTGTAAGGACTATGGCTGGCTTTCTTTGCCAAAGCCCCTTTAGATTTAGAGGTTTATCTAGTGCTTTTGCCCTTTGCCAGGGATGAAATGATAGTGTAACTTTCTGCCCTATGTGTTGGTTACCTTACGGGACTTATGCCCTAGCTTATTGTCACAAGCAATTGACTTAAACAAGTTAGGGTAAGCTTCCTATTGGAGGGCAGATTGTAATTATATCCTGATTCTGTATCAGGGTTTTGGAACTGCTTGGAGCTGGAATATGATGAATAGTCTGACTATATTCTATATCCATGTTTATGTTTTCTTCTTTTTCTGAGTTCATGTAGATGCCTATGGACTAATTCTCTATATTATACTTTCTGACTCTGGACTACTCAGAAGAGGCTTTGTTTCTTGCTTTTGATATTGTCCTTTGTCATTTTATATTTTTCATTTTATATTTATATTGTTTGTTTCCCTGTACTTTTGTTATGGCCTTTGACTTAAACAATAAACGATTGATTGATTGAATATTGTTTAATAAACAAAATAATCAAAGCTTGAGATAAACAGCTAGGAAAACTAATTAGAGGCAAAATCTGGGTGTCACATGAGATGGTGTCATGTGATCCACCAGGGGATATAGAGAAGCGGAGAGAGAACATCTCAGGATAAGACGTGTCCCCAGAAGACAGATGCAGGGAGAGAAATGCCCTCAGGATGGGGACTGACTCAAGAGGTTTGGCACTGAATGTATCTCCCAGGATGGGGAGTGGTCCAGGAAGGCAAAGATAGGAGGAGAAAGTCCTCCAGGGGTTAAAATTTTTTAAAATACATACTTCAAATGTCTTGCTGAAATGTCTAGAGTGGCCATGCTGGTCCCAAATGTAATGGAGACAAAGAGGGGCTGCCCTTGGTGACGGTTCTAAAGCTGCAGCTGGTCCAGAATACGGCAGCGCATCTCTTGACCAGGCCGGGCCACAGGGAGCACATTACATTAGTGCTCCAAGCACTGCGCTGGCTGCCTATTGTCTTCCGGACCCAAGTCAAACTGCTGTTTTTGAGCTTTAAGGCCCAAACTGGTCTCAGTCCTGCTTACCTGAAGGATTGTCTCACGCCCAGGGTGGCCCCTACGGTCATCCAGGAGCGCCCTTCTGGAGGTCCCGTACTTTTGGCAGTTATGGATTAGCAGGCGGGCATTCTCAGTGGCCATTCCATCACTTTGGAATGCCCTGTCGGTGGAGGTTCACCTCAGCCCAAGGCCGTTGTTTTTCAAAAGACCCGGCAGTCCTTTTTACACATGACGCTGCCACCGAATAGCACAAGCGCGGGCGATGCGCATCCTTTTCCGGCCGCGAACTGACCAGGTCGGCGATCGAGGCCGGTCATACGCGGCTGGAAATGGATGCGCATCGGCGGCAGCGTCACGTGTAGAACGGACCACCAGGTCTTTTGAAAAACAAGCTCGGGCGCCGCCACGCTCATCTAAAAACGGCCCAAGTCTCCTTGCCTTCCGACGCAGTTGCTCTTTCGTCAGGTGTTTGGTAGGGAGGAGGGGGTGGATGGGATGGGTTAGGGGGAGTGGGATGGGATTTTATACTGGTCTTCGTACAAATTGTTCAGCTCTGTTTTATGGTTTTTATTTTTGATATTTATATTTATGGGTTTATTTTTTTATTTGGTTCTTGCTGTAAACTGCCCCAGGTCACCTTGGTGCGAGAGGGGTGGGGTAGAAGTGCTTTGAAAAATGAATAAATAAAATTAAATAAAGTAGTTCAAATTATATCTTTTATTTAGCCAACTACTGTTTGGGAGACTATGCGATGTTTCAGGCCATACAGGATCCTTCATAAGGCATGTAAACAGTCAGAACTAGAGACTGAGTGAATGCAGAGCAGCCATATATTGCTGAATAAGGACAGATTTGAGTGTGTTCTTATGTTTAATCACAAGGTTTAATGCTTTACTGAATTGGCTCCTTAGTCAGTAGGCCTGCTTCCTTGTTTAGCTTGTTTCCTGCGTTGCAGAATGATGAGAACTTAAGTGGGAAGGTGTTTCTTTCCTGCAAGATTTAACATTCAGTCCTATCTAAAATTAAGCATATTTAGTCTTTTTTTTTCTTTAATCCTGTTCTGTGCAGAGAAGCAACATTTTAAATGCAATGAAAAGGACATCTACACGCTTCTTGACTAGTTCTGTTAGCTCAATCAACAACCGCAGTACAAACGTTATAAGGTCAACTTAAACTTTGCCACTGTCATCCATGTTTTCATCACTTCAAGGCTACACTACTGCAATGCGTGCTACGTGGGGCTGCCCTTGATGACTGTTCGGAAGCTGCAGCTGATGCAGAATGCGGCAGCCTGGCTCCTCTCAGACATGGGTCAGCGAGAGCACATTACACCAGTGCTCCGGAGTCTGCACTGGCTGCCTATTGCTTTCAAGGTGCTGTTTTTGACTTTTAAAGCACTAAACAGTCTGGGCCCCACATGTCTCATCATGGCCACTACGGTTGGCTGGGAGCACCCTGATTCAATCTGTTACACTTGTCCATGGGCCAGGGGTGTGCAGGGGGACGTTCTTGGTAGCTGCCCAAGTTCTGTGGAACTCTGTTCCTCCAGTGGTTTGCCTGAGTCTAAACCTCTTCCAGAGGGGGTGTAAAACATTCTTGTTTGGTAAGGCATTTGACAGGCTTGGACTGGGGGGTTGGGAAACTAAATGTGGTTCTGGGTTGGGGAGGGGATAGGGAAGTTTTTGCAGGGGTGGTTAAGGGTTCTGGGGAGAGAATTGGGAGGGGGGATGTCTTGTGTGTTTAAGGATTTATATTAATTGTAATAACTGTAATAAATTGAGCTGGTTTGGGATGGGCAGCATATAAGTTTAAATAAGTATAATAAATACACAGCTCTTGAGTTCCCAAACAAATACCACCCCACTCCACAAACATAAAATTCTTAAAGCTGCCTCTAAAAATTATCTCCAGTATTTATTTATATATTGATGAATACACCACTCAAGTTCTGTTGACTATATAGAGTTACGTTGGTGTAAAACGGATGCAGTAAAGTCTCAATATTGAGAGTCGTAACCAAATCTGCCCCCTCTAGAATCATTTTTTGGTTCTTAGATTCGTAAGTTTAAAATGACCTCACAGTAATCTGTGCCAACCCCCTACTCCAGTGTAGGATGCCATATGCCCCAGTCATTGGGAACATGCTTTTTTAAAACATCTGATTAAGGCAAATGGTATAGCCTCCCTAGGCAACCCTATACAATTGCCCAACTGTTCTTTGTTAGGAAGATTTTCTTAAAGTTTAACCAAAAGCCCATTGTCTCTTTTCCTGAATACGTTGGCAATAGAGAATAAGTGTTTGCCATCTTTTTTGATAGAAATATTTTATACATTTGAAAACTGATACCATATTTCCCCATAGTCATCTTTTCTATAGACAGAACCTAAGAACTACTTCTCCTTCTGGTTCTCCAGACAGTGAAATGATTTAATTTTGACATGACAAAGGATTATTGAGTGTTGGGGCGGGGGGCGGGGAACTATTAACTGAGCAAAGGGAAATTGGCCTCATGCTCCGTGATAGGAATATCAGTTAAAACGTTAATAGCACTGCGTGCTTCCACTAACTGGAAGGTCGATTTAATCTTGTCAGTTGATATCCCTGTACAGAAGTAGGAAACCTTTGGACTTTGGGTCAATTATGGACCGTGGCTTTTTTTTTGTTTGTTTGGTCTTTTTTGTTTATTTTATTTGGCCTCTTTTCACTTCCTGGATCTGGCCCATGGATACAGTTCCTACCCTGAAGCACAGAGGAAGTATGCTCATGGGAAAGTGGCAGAGATGAAGGCGTGCAATCAATGGGCGTTTTTAGACACACGTTAAAGTTCTGGATGTTTCAGTCTTCTGGGTTTACAATCCCACAAGTAAGTTCCGGATGTATTCTTCACACACACGCTGCCCTGAGGCAGTTCCTGGATGCATTCTTCACACAAATGCTGCCCTGAGGCAGTTCCTGGATGCATTCTTCACACACACACTGCCCAGAGGCAGCGTAAAGTAGCCACAGCTGTAAACGTGACGGGCTGTCATGGAAACCAAGTGACCACAGCTGGCTGGAGCAAAGCAGTTTACCAGGAGAACCTTTTACACACAAAAGTTCTGGGAGAAGTTTCACGCAGATGTTTAAGATCTGGGTGAGTGATTTAGACACACAGAAAGTTCTGGATGTTACCGCAAACATCCAGGAGAAATGTGTGTCTAACAACACCCAATGATAGGCTATGGATTCATGGCATAGGCTGTTTTTAAAGAAGCTAGGTGTTGTGGGGGTGTCCGTGGCTGCTGAGTGGCACTATCGCAGAGCACCCACTCAGATGGACTGTGTGGGGAGGGATTCAAGCAAGCAGCTCTTTGTGTGGCTACCCCAGCCACGAAGGCAAGCCGCCACGCACTTCCTCTGCCACGGACCATGCAGGAGGGGGAAGTGCGCTGGGATAACCTTTGCAATTGACATTTCACCGGCCTGAGCGCCGGGGAACCCAGGCTCCCCAGCGCTCCTGGCAGGATCTCGTGACTTACAACGGCTGTGTCTGCCACCCACAGCGTCTGTGAGTGGCAGACTGGTTCATTGGCATGGGTGGCTACCCCAGTTCATACGGGCAGTGACTCCATGCCACCTGTTGCCATGGAGCTATTTGGCTTGTCCTGCACGGCGCAATCAAGTTTTCCCAGCAGTGCTCAATGGCTCCCGGGAGTGTGCATTGCCCCGCGCTACCTCCAGGTGGGTGGGAGGCTCTGTGGCTCCTGGGTGGCCATGCGGGGTAGCATCTCATCTAAAAACACACAGATTCACAATCTGGACCCTCCAGCTCCTTCTCCCATTGTCAACACACAATTTAAGCACCCTTACCCCCAAGCTCCCATCCAGTCTACAGAGCTTGCTCTTATTTCCAAGGTGACCCATGGGAGGGAAAGGTTTCTATATAAAATCATAAATGTGGGCGTTTCAAGAGCACACTGCGCAGAAGTATCTTTGAATATTAGTATGCTCTGGGCAGTGCACATTAGGAATGGTTTATGTTTGAGTGGGTAGGAGGTCCCTCTTTCTTTTGTGTAACTTATTATTGGTGCTTCATGGATTTACTTTTCATGGTACTTTGCACACCACTGTTTGGTCTGTAGGAGCAAAGATTTGTCTTTGCAGCTTTAATTTGTTATTTTTGTGTTTTGTTCTGCTCTCTCTCTCTCTCTCTCTCTCTCTCTGGTCAAAAGATTATAACTTTGGAGAATTCTGAAACACTATTACTTGCATGGCAACCAGGATGAAGACACAGGGTAGTTACCTGTACGAGTCCTCACACACACACACCCCACCCCGATGTTGTATTTGTGGGCATATAGAGAGAAGGCAGCTGAGGCAGGGTAGCTGGTTACAACACAGCCATCTTGGCTGCCTACTTTTATTGTGCTAGCAAGCTGGCAAAAACAGAAAGTAGAGCTCTGCTCAGGATAAATGCAGAGCTACCAAATTTGTTAAAAGGGACAGTACATCACAGTATCCAATAGCACTTTTTTAAAAATCCAGGGGCAGAACTCTCATATCACTTACTCAGATCTTCAAACTATTACTTCAGAGTAAGCAGGTTGATTGTGGCCACAGACAGCTCTTTGCATATGTCTGAGAGGGAGTTCGTCTCTCTTAGTTATTTTGTATTTGATGCCTTCCTCTAAATTTTATTTATGTACACACACACACACACACACACACACACTTAAGAAAACTATTTGGTATGTAGATCTCATTTAGCAGTGCCTGAAGCCTTCATTGATGTAGGATCCCCAAGGCAAGCCCTACTTGCACAGTTCTCTAGTTTAAAAACAACAGAAGCACTTTATTATTATTATTATTATTATTATTATTGATTGATTCATATCCTGCCCTACCCCCGAAAGCTCAGGGCAGCTCACAACATATTAAAAACAAAATACAACTAAATGACATAATCCCCTCTTCTCCACCGTACTGCCAACAACCCTCCCCCCCCGAAGCTCCTTTTTTCTCCTCCCTATCTGCCTCAGCATTCCCCAGCTCCTGTCGTTCCCTCCAACAACCCCTGCATTTCCATCCCTTCCTAAGTCCCATACACCCCATAGCTTCTCAGTACCGTGCTCCCAGAGTAAGTGGGACGTGGGGGGAAATGTGAGCCTTGAGTGTCTAGGTTCTTAGAGCTGGAAGCAAGAGATAGAATCCCCCTTTTTCTTATGAGAATCCCTGGCATCCAGGAAGAGGTATCTGACTAACCAGACTCCACAGAGTACATTTGCCATGCACTCATTTCAGAACAAAGAATTTCAATGTACATGCAATGGAATAGTCTTGCAAACAGACCTTCATTACCCCTCTTTTTGTTTTGGCTTAGTGTGAATTTCTTTTTCTTTCTTTCTTTCTTTCTTTCTTTCTTTCTTTCTTTCTTTCAAAAACAACCACCACCAAACCCCTCTTTTGGTCTGATATATAGAATAGTCACTCTTCGGAAACACAGCTGCATATAGTTTTGAGAAAGTGACTGCTTTCCTGTGTCTGGGTGTGTGTGTGTGTGTATGCTCTCTCTCTGCATGTATATTCTTGTATTATTTAATCTATTTATTTATTTAAACGTATATGCCACCCTTCCCCAAATGACTCAAGGAGGCTTACTAATGATAAAAACCCCTAAAACATATTACCCCACCCCTCCAATTCCCTCCCCAGGAACCCTAAAAAACCGCAGGGCTGGATTTGGGGGCATGTAACATAGGCACCTGCCTAGGTTGGGAAATTTTTGGAGGGCTTCTGTTCTTAGCCTGCACCTTGCCCAGTCACTGCTCCCACTCCCCCCACTGCCCAAACTGCACTGGCCCACCCGTGCCATCCACAGCCTGGATGAGGGACCATCCCCACCTGGAGAAGCTCCATTCCGCCCCCAAGCACTCTGCAAATTCACTCTGTGGTGAGACTCTGCTTCTGTGCTGGGCTCTTCCATTATCTCCCTCCCTACCTCAAACAGCAGCTCACGCATGCACTAGAGCTCCAGGGGGAGCACACCACACAACCCCTCAACCAACCCCTATCTCTATTCCTATCCCTGCCTGCCAAATACACTTCAAAACAGACACGGTTTACTAGGGATGGGACTCTGGGCAAAATTTCTGTTTCAGTTAATTTCGGTTTTCATGAATTTTGGGGTTTTTTTCGGTTTCGGTACTATTTGATCTTTTGCATTGATTTGTGTACCGAACTTTAACCGTGCTTTTCTTTTCACTGGGGGGAAACCACAATGTTAAAAATCCGGTACAAAAATTCAATGCAAAAAATCCAATAGCACCGAAACCGAAAAAACCCTGAAATTTTGGAATTAATCCGAAATGGCCATTTTCAGGTACTTTCGGTTTTATCCGAAACCGAAATTCCTATCCCTACGGTTTACACTGCTTCTGGAAGATAGTCAGACTTGGGTTCAAGCGAACCTCAGGGGGAATGGAGTTGCATAGAACTGGGGCAGCAACTGACAATGCCCCCCGTTGCATGGAGAAGAGTAACAGGTGGAACTGAACCTGCAGGAGGCACTCCTGGCTGGCCACCAGGGCTGTGACGGAGCATGGTAGGACAGGCAGTTTTTTCAGAAATGTGGGGCCCAAGCCATTTAGGGCTTCAAAGGTCAAAACCAGCACCTTGCATTGTGCCTGGAAAGCTATAAGCAACCAGTGCAGAGACTCCAGAGTGTAACATGCGCTTAGCAACCCGTCCACAAAAGGAACCAGGCTGCTGCGTTCTGTACCAGCTGCAACTTCTGAACAGTCATCAAGGGCAGAGCACAAGGCAGTTGTCTAGCTTTGAAGTGATGAAAGCATGGATGACAGTGGCAATGTCTGAATTGGAAAGAAAAGGCTGCAGCCTCCTCACCAGATAAAGTTGGTGAAAATTGCTCCTGGCCACCAACACCACCTGATGGTCCAGGCACAGCCTAGGGTCCAGAAGCACTCCAGAGTTGCAAATCTGAGTGACCAGAGGGGGTTAGACCCCATCAATAGCAGGAGTCCCAATACTGTCCAAGTCACAGGGTCATCACCACCTCTGTCTTGTCCGGATCCAGCCTCCATATGCATAGTATTATTTCTGCATAGTAGTATGATGGTTGTGGGGAAGGCCAGGGGAGTGGTGGTCCCCATCATTGATGGGGTCCATCCTGCTCTGCTATTTCAGGTTCGGAGACTGGGGGTGCTTCTGGACCCACAACTCTGCATGGATGTCCAGGTGGCAGCTGTGGCGAAGGGGGTGTTTCGCCAATTATATCTGGTGCGTCGGCTTCGGCCATATGTCTTGGACTTAGAGCTGGCCACGATCGTCCATGCTTTTATCACAGCGAGACTGGGCTACTGTCACACACTCTACGTGGGGCTACCCTTGGTGCTGGTTCAGAGACTGCAGCTGGTGCAGAACGCAGCGGCTCGTCTCCTAATGGGGATGGGTCGATGCAAGCACATCACACCGGTGCTTCGCTCTCTGCACTGGCTGCCGATAGTCTTCCGGGCCCAATTCAAGGTGTTGGTGTTGACTTTTAAAGTCCTAAATGGCCTGGGCTAAACCTATCTGCAGGACCACCTCACCCGCGGATCCTGGATCGGCCCCTGCGGTCAGCCGGGGGCGCCCTCCCCAAGGTACCTGGTTTTCTCGGGTGTTGACCTTGCGGAGGGCGTTCTCTGTGGCCGTGCCATGGCTGTGGAACTCCCTCCCACTGGAGGTCCGCCTGACCACCAACCTCCCCTCTTTCCATAGACGCTGTAAGACCTGGCTGTTCTGCCGTGCCTTTTCTGAGGGAGATGGGCTGGGTGGGTTGGGTTAGGTTGGGGTAGGGGGTAATTTGTTTTACTGTGGGGTTTTTAATTGTATTATTTTTGTTTTTTTAAATCTGTTTTAATGTTAGCCGCCCTGAGATGCTTTTAGCAGGAGGGGGGCGGCATACAAATTTTATAATAAATAAAAAATAAATATTAATAAATAAACATATGCACAGTGTGTGTGCGCCATTAACAAATCAATACTTTTTTTTCAACGTGTCTAACAGTTATTTTCTACTACAAATCTTGGAGAAAAAACGGTTGTAACTTGGATATCTACATCTATCTGTGTGTATACATATGTCATGTACGTGCAATTAACTTTTAGTTCTGGTAGGTAAGCTATTCTGTTTTAAATGTGCTTTCTCTTTGTCTGTCTTCACAAGATACTGATGTGAAATGCCATTTCTCAGCTCTGTTGCTCTCACACCTACACTGTATTTGATTTCACAATCCTCTTCATAACTCTTACAAGAACAAGTAGAAGAGAACATCAGATATTTCAAATCAAAGTGCTGTTTCTTTCCATTTGGCTGCACAGTGCAATCGTACAGCATGAGGATCATAAAGATTTTAATAGGCTAATGGAAGGGAAAAGGGAACAGAAGGAAATGCACAGAACTCTAGCATGTGATGTGCAAGTACACCTTGGCCCATTGCTTAGAGAGAGAGAGAGAGGTAAAATATTATGCCTTTCGGCTAATAATCTGGAATTCTATTATCACTCAGCCATAAACTGAATTATTGGTGACGTACAACTTGGATTATTCTATCTGCTTCTTGGACCATACATCCAAAAGCTGACACTTAATTATGTTGTCCCACAGTAGATCAAGTTTACCACCAGCAACAAAAGATTAAAACAGTTTTATACTGGGGACATTTGAGGATAAACAGTACTGTATTATAGAAGAGAACTGCAGTCAGTTGTATTGCCATCTGGGAGAGGAGCATTCAAGTGCTATTAATATTTAAAAACCTTTTAGATGTTTTTATAGCTGATAACATTCCTTACAAACTGGTTATAACTCCACAGTGAATTTTGGTGTCAAAGGATGCTGTAAATGGCATTGCAGGAGCAATTAACATGGACAGAGCTATGATCTCATTTGCTTTCAAGGTATCTTCTTCAAACACTAATACAGCAAGGGGAAAAAATCACATCAGACTTGTGTGCATGGCAATGAATCTACAGCGTTGAATCAACTGCCTGTACTTGACACTGAAGGAGTTTGAACCTGCAGTATAACTGTTTTATCTTAATAAAGCATCTCTCTATGTATTATAGCTGAACTTTTGATTAATCTGGTATTTACCTCTCTGGATCAGCTGATTTTATTATTCCATTCACTCATTTCTTTGGCCGTTTTAAAACGGTCACTGCTGGGGGGCAGGTTTGTGTTTGTTGTGTGGGATGGCCAGGGACCACCCACACCCATCGGGTAAGGGGGGGGATTCAAACGGGCCAGGGATGTGTGTGCGAACTGTGGCAATATGCGCGGAGATTGACCAGTCTGAAAGCTACCCCTGTGCGGCTTTGCCGGCAGAGATGCACAGGGATGCAGAACAGGAAACAGAGCTCTGCATCTATGTGCGTCTCTGCCGGCAAAGCTGTGCGGGGGGGACTTTCAGACCGGCCAAGCCCCACGCATATTCGGGCTGCAAATTCCCTCCCCCCTTCAGCCCGAATATGCGCGGGGCATGTTGGAAAGTGGCCTAAGGGCCCCTACCCTCGCATGTTTTCATATGCCCCCACATGGAGCAATCTGGGTTTCCCCCTGATGCTCTGTGAGTGGGCATGAGTGGGTCACAGGAGCATGCACCCATCCATGCCACCTTCAGGTGGGCGTCTGGATGCGTGTGGATGGGAAGACCTGTGCAGGTTCGTCTCGTCTAAAACCGGCCTTCATGTGTTGTTAGGGATGGGAATTTCGGTTTCGGATAAAACCGAAAGTACCCAAAAATGGCCATTTTCAATTAGTCAGAAATTTTGGTTCTTTTTCAGTTTCAGTACTATGGGATCTTTTGCATTGATTTTTGTACCGGATTTTTAACATTGTGGTTTGTCCCCCATTGAAAAAACGCAATGTTAAAAATCCGGTACACGTAGGATGCTTTTAGGGGGAAATTAGCCCTGCTTGACAGACAGCTGCTACAGCTGCTGCAGCTCCACTCTTGGCCCGGGGTTGCCCCGGGCAGCACCATAGAGTTGCAGGTGACAGCCTAGAGTGTTGGGCGATCTGCTTGCAACTCTCTGGTGTTGGGAAGTTTAAACCTGACCCAGGCGGGGCTGCAAGCTGGCAGACATGGAGGTGCACCTCCAGAGCAGGTGTGTCCATCTGAAAACACCCATACTCTCTGCCTCCTCCCTCATGACCTTCCAGTCCCTCCTAAAAACCTACCTCTTCTTGCAGACTTTCCCCAATTCCTAACCCCATAAGATTGCCCAGTTATTCCTCTGCAGTACTTACTAATCCAAGCACTTGCAGCTGTGCCTTTTCAGCCTCATGAATGTATCCCAAACCCCTGTGTGCCCCTCCCCTTATCCATTCTATTATTGTAAGCCCCTGGGGCAGGGGCCTGTCTCGACTTTTCAGCATTAGGCACATTGCTGGTGCTATATTAATAACAACAACAACAACAACAACAACAACAACTTATTATCTCTTCTTTGCAGCCTTCTTGTCCCTATGTGGTGGTTGTGGTATAATGATGGGATTGGCTGTTAGCATTTTAGGGATGGAATTGACAGAGACAGAAATGGAAATTTCAAAGAGGGTTGGGTGCTTATCTGCCCTTTGCCCCTTCGTGCATCTTGTCCTTAATGAAAAATCCTTCCTGTAAATTCCTTATGTGACAATGTAACCAAGCATTCTTCTAGCTTCAAAGGATGCTTCAGTGTATCTATCATTGATTTCTGCAGAGAAGTACACTTTTTCCATACACATTAATGGTTAAATTCTTAATAGTAACTTTCAATAATATGTACCTGCCTCACTTAACACATTCATAGAAAAAATAACATACTGTTTGAAAGGAAATATTTAATGAATTGGACACCTAATTTTAATAAGATACTGAGTCAAGAGCATGTAACCTTCAGTGCACCAAGAATCAGTCATTCAGGTTCACTTGGAATCTATTCTCAGTAGCACTTTGCTGTTTTACGACATTGTTTAATTGATCTTTGTAGAAACTAAAGAGCATCTTTCAAGTAGCTATGTTCTGTAACTTGTAAATATGCTTTAGATTAATTGTGTTTCTGAATGATAAATGATAGCTTTTGTGTAGAGCTTTTTTAACAGTTTTTTTAAAAAAAGGTGTGTGTTTTTAAAAAAGTTTTTTTGTGTGTGTGTGTGCTGTTTTTTAAGTTCTTTGGTCTGCACTATTCAACCTGCAGGCATCCTGGGATTCCAGAGATATTTCCAGCTTTCTGGTTCTTTCCAAAAAGCATTTTCACTATAACACTTAGACCAGTCAAATTCCATTATTTCTCCGAGAAGCACTCACATCTAGCGCAAGCAGAGTAGACAGGATTTACCCCCCTCTCCTAAATACAAAGCATCAGATTTGAGCAAATAAATAAATAAAAATCAGTTCTCAACCGACCTATTAAATGGAAGACGCCGGGGCCAGTTTCTCAGTTTCAACAAATGTCCATCTCTGTGGTAGAACAGGTATGAAATGCTACAAAGGCTAGTTAATAAGATACATTTTCCAATGATCAAACTAAATGCTGTCAAATATTTTTATTCACTATTTAACTGTTTTGGACTTTCAGGAAAGGAATATGAAGTTAGTATTATGGCATGTTTCTTTTTCATATATCAATATGTTGTTTTATACCAGAGGTGGGGAACGTTTTCTGTCCTGGGGGCCACATTGAAAATTAGTATTAGCTCCGAGGGCCACGTAGAGGTTGGGGGCTGGGGTGCTTCACAGGTGTATTCAAGAAAAGGAGAACCCAGCTCATGGATCTGTGCCGTGGATCTGTCTCCTACCCTTGTGTGCATGAGCTCAGTGTTTCAGTGCTTGGGGTTAGACGATGGATCCAGGGCCCAGATCCAGGCACTGTGAAGGGGCCACATAAAAACTAGCTGAGGGCCGCATTTAGCCCCCGGGCCACAGGTTCCCCACTCCTGTTTTATACCATATTTTAATTAATTACTTATTTTGAGTAGAAGGTTTTATTTGAGTTCCCATTCCTACACATTGTGAATGGGTGGGACTTTTTTGCTTTTGCTTTCCATAGCTGAAATATGAAATTTTGCTGCAGACCCCACCATACCTGCATTCACTTTATTGGTCGATAGCACCATAAATATAGTTGCCTGTTATGTTAATTGTTGTTTTTCGGTAAGATACACTAGTAATGAAAGGTAAGCTAGGGGTGCGACTATCGGTATCAGAGGAATCCGATAATACCGATAATTGTCAATATCGGATTAATCCAGTAATGCCGATAATTGTCGGTATCGTTATATCGTTTTTTTAACATTGCTGGTTTCGGTTGGATTTTTAACATCGATTCCATTTAACACTGGCCGCAATGTTAAAGATCCAAGAAATTGGCAATGTTAAAAAATCGATATACAGATACCTATAAATCCGTTATTGGATTAATCCAATACCGATTAAACCGGTAACCAATAATTTGCCTGGAGTCCCACCCCTAATAACTACTGAGGAAGCTGGGAGGCTTTGGAAGGTTTTGTGGGGGAGGGGGCAGGGTTGGGGAGGATTGTGTCCTAAACGTTTTAAAATCATGGGATTTTAAAATAATTTTGTGGGTATTTCTATTTGTCCTCTGGTTTCTGAGTTCTTGGGGTGCAAACAGCAGCCATGATTCCAAGCATTTCTCCATAGCCATGTAAGTAAATAAATAATAAATACGTTAAATAAAAGATGGAATCTGAAAATATCAGGATTTTGCAATGAGCTATGCAATTTCTGACTTTAGAGATTCCTAAAATCACAATGCCTGTGACCTAAATCATGAGCGTTGGCTTCTCAAGTTTCTCAAATTTGATTAAAACTGCCTTTTAAGTGATTTTTTTTTTAAAAGAAAAAGCTGTCTTAACTATCCTGAGTCTTTTAAAAATGGTGTTCCCCTCCTAATAGGTGAATGTATTTTCATTGCCTTTATGCAACGAATAGGAGTAGGTCTTCTGGTAATTATGGCCTTTGCCGTGAGTCAGTGTAATCTAATCCACTACATTTGCCATCCTCTAATCCAAAAGGTCGACAAAATGGCTAGCTTTTTAATCATCTCCAAAACAATATAGTTTTGGTCAAAATGTAGATGTAGTAGATTGTGTGGTTACTCCAGGAATAGTCATTTCATGGGATTTTGTTAGGAATTTCTTCTCTTCAGGAACATTGCTGGTTTGTCTTTAATTTCCCTTGCTCTTCACCCCTTAGAACTACTCAAATAGTTTTCACAATCTGTTGTCCTGTAAAGTAATAAATGGCCAAAATTTTCTACACACTAATTAAAATTCCATTTCTCATGAATTCCTTAATCGAGTGCAAGTCATTATGTGCTTTGTTGATTCTTAAGTGCAAAGATAATTGCAATGGGCAGCATGAAAGTGGTTTGATTATTGCCTGTCGACTCTTGTGAATTCTAATAGGTCTAATTGCATAGCATCAATTCATCATCCCAGCATCACTTCTTTTTATTATTAGCTCTCCGTGCTCATAAAGAAGTGTTGTAGTATATCAGTGCTGACATGCTACCTGGCCTGTTGTAATTTTCAGTCCTTACCTAATGTTACTGTTGAAATTAAAAGTGTATTATACAGTGCCCTTTTCCTGAAACTCATTTAAAACTTGCCTCCATAAAGAAACAAATACTGTCTACACTTGAATGTGCTTTTGTGATACTTCCACTAAATGACAGTCAAGACCTTTATTCTTTTCCAGACTGTTCCTATAAAACCAAAGCATGATGTATTTGTTCAAAGACATGTGTCAAAATTTATGGCAAGAATCCTTGCTGTTGTAGTTACTGCTCAACATTCCTTACATGATGAAGGCCTCATTCAAATATGTTTTGCGACAGGAACATTACTAGAACTGAAGGTAGGCAAGAGAAAGAGAACTCACAGCTATTAAGAACTTGCAAGACCATAAGTGCGGCCACACAAGATGCTGTGGGCAGGCTACCACACCATGGGTAGCCATAAACCACGCTGGGCACCCAGCCTACGAGATACAGTGGCTCATGTGCCTGGCTACTGCCAGATGTTCCCCCCTGCCCCAGGATAGGGCAAGCAGCTGGCTGCTCTGCAATGCATCCTCACAGCAGGATACATGACAGATGGGCACATGGGCATCCTTATCCTAGTTGGGGTCCTTGGAATTTTTCTGAGGATTCATCACAGAACATCCTTGCCCCAACTGGGGTAAGGCTACCCATGTGATCATCTGCCATTTGCCCCGCTGTGCAGCAAGCACCACAGCAGAGCTTTGGGCTGCAGCCACTAGCTCCTGTCGCGTGCTACCATGTCACAGCTGGAGATGGGTCTTTGGTCAGGCCAGGGGAGGGAGGCAGGGTCACCTACTCATGTGGCCTACTCACTGCCACAGCCGGGGCAGGCCAAGACAACAGTGGCAGGCCTGCCCAGCTTCCCCATGATCATCTGCCCAGTTCCCCATGTTTGCCTCACGTTTGGCGGCTACACTTGCACATCTCAGGACCACATGGGGATCAGACCCTCGCAGCTCGTGTGGCTACACCCCATGCCATCACAAGGGGAGTAATTCTTGCTGTTAATAGGTTGGCAGCAGTGATTGTGTATCTTCTAGCTGAAGCAAGGTACGTGGCTTTATTTGTTATATCTACTTATCGGACTGTGTGAAAGGCTATCTCATGTGCAAACTACCATTTCAGATAGCTTCCAAATGTCCTCTTATAACCAACAAACATGAGTTTTGTATAGAAGGATTCTTTCTGATTCTACTGAAAGCTTAGCTGCATGGACTGGAATTCAGACACCACAGTCAGGGAAAATCTGGACATGCAAACGCGCATTAAAAAAGAAAGAGAAGAAAAAGACATTTGGCCTCCTACTGTAGAGCCTCTAGGACTGAGGTACCAAGTACTGAAACTTGGGTCTAGGCATGCAATTGGGAAGCCTGGGCAGTCATCTGAATGGAGAGTCAGCGTACTCATAGGGATAAGGTAAAAACAGATGTGACAATGGCCCAGGATCCATCGGCACGTGTCTTTATGCGCTGTCAGATGTTGGTCTGGGACTGTCCTGGGACGAGTAGGTGGCTAGTCTGGGCTGCATCCTCAGAAAATGGGATAGGGTGAGATATAAATAAATATTAAAAATCGGATAGGGTGAGATATACCCCTCTGGCAGTGGGCCAGGTGGTTCTGGATCAGAGGGCCCCTGACCATGTTAGCAAATAAAGAAACAACGGTCCAGGAACTGTTCCTGGACAATACAGCTGACCTCGTATGCATCATGAAAACCTGGCTGGACACTGAGTTAGGGCCCATCTTGGCTGGCCTTGTTACAGTCAGGTATTCTGTGCAGCATCAACCGTGGTCAGAGAGATGGGGGTGGTGGTGTAGCCATGATTTTTAGGGAGGGTTGGGCTGTTCGGAGGTATATGGTGCAATCCATAGTGGGTACTGAGGGTCTCCATCTGGTGTTTGATGTGGCAGGGGACAGTTTGGGAGTGCTGCTTCTATACCGTGTGCCCACCTGTATGGTGGCCTCCCTACATGATCTGGTGTCGGGGGTGGTGTTGCGGTCCCTGAAGACGATAGTCTTGGGAGACTTCAACATCCATGCCGGCGCTGATCTTGGGGGTGCAGAGCGTGAGTTCATGGCTGCCATTGCAACCATGGGCCTGTCCCAGAGGGTCAGTGGTCTGACACACCAGGGGGGACATAACTTGGACCTTATGTTCTGCACCGGTCTTGAGGCGGGTGTGTGTGTGTTGGTGGGGGGGGGG
>QEPC01008772.1:1156259-1171472 GCA_003113815.1 Sphenodon punctatus | reverse complement strand
GGCTTTGGGGGATATACCCTCTGATCTGGACGACTGTCGCATCAATGACCTCGCCGAGCTGTGAAACACTGTGCTGATGGAGGCTATTGATTGGATAGCTCCGAGGCGTCCGCTTCCCAGGCAGCAGCACCGCAGGCCTCCTTGGTTTTTGGAGAGGCTGTGGGTGTTAAAGCAAAAAGGAAGGCGGTTGGAGCGACGGTGGCGTTGTTCACGTGTTGAAGCCATCAGGTTGCAGCACAGAGTGAGTTTATGAGCCTATGCTGTTGCTGTGCAGACAGCAAAGAGAGAGTTCTTTGCTGCCCTCATAGCATCCGCTAAATTCCATCCAGTGGGGTTGTTCTGGGTGGTGCAGGGGCTGATCAGTCCAGCTTCTCTCCACCTTGGAGTGGAGTAATCTAGTGCCCGCTGTGACTTGTTTGTGGATTATTTTGTGGATAAAATCGCTCACATTCACCATGGTTTTGATGCCACATTTTCTGCAGTGGGGCAATTGGAGGTTATGGAAGCCCTGCCTTGTCCTTGTTTGTGGGATAATTTTCGGTTGGTGACCCCTGCTGATGTGGAGTATGTTCTTGGGGCTGTTAGGGCTACCTGTTGTGAACTGGACCC
This sequence comes from Sphenodon punctatus, assembly GCA_003113815.1. Classification (NCBI taxonomy): domain Eukaryota; kingdom Metazoa; phylum Chordata; class Lepidosauria; order Sphenodontia; family Sphenodontidae; genus Sphenodon; species Sphenodon punctatus. The sequence continues at coordinate 1,170,863 of QEPC01008772.1, read as the reverse complement.
CTGCCTGTCCTAGCTGGTTAAGGCCAGCCGGGAGATGATGGGGCTGTTGCTCAGCACCCTGCCCTTAGGGAGGGCAGGGTGCTGAGCTGTCTTAAAGAGGCGGTGGTGCAACCCCTGCTCAAGAAACCATCGCTTGACGTTGACTCCCTTGCCAGCTATCGGCCGGTCTCTAACCTTCCCTTTTAGGGAAGGTTATTGAGTGGGTGGTGGCCTGGCAGTTGCAGGAGCATCTGGATCGTGTTGGTTTTCTTGATCCCTCACAGTCAGGATTTCATCCGAGTTATGGCACCGAGACTGTGCTTGTGGCGTTGGTTGACAATCTCCGCCGAGAATTAGATCAGGGCCACTCTGCTCTGCTGATTCTATTAGATCTGTCGACGGCGTTTGATGCTGTTGCTGATGAGATGTTGGTGATACGCCTGCGGGACCTTGCAGCGGTGGGCGGTACAGTTCTTGACTGGTTCTGCTCCTTCTTGGCTGGAAGAACTCAGCGAGTGGTACTCAGTGATTATTTTTCATCATACCGAGACTTCTCATGTGGAGTCCCACAGGGTTCTGTCTTGTCCCCTCTCCTGTTCAACGTGTATATGCAACTGCTCGGCAAGGTGGTCAGGAGGTTTGGCATGCGGCGTCATCAATATGCTGATGACACCCAGCTCTACCTCTCTTTTTCATCAGACCCAGGCCCAGCAGTCTTGGTGCTTACCAGGTGCCTGGCAGCTGTGGAGGATTGGATGAGGGTGAACTGACCAAAGCTGAATCCTGACAAGATGGAGGTGATGCTGGTGGGTAAGGCGGCAGGAGTAACGACCACTATCATTGATGGGGTCTGCCCCCCACTGGTTCCCCAAGTGTGGAGTCTGGGGGTGCTCCTTGATTCACAGCTCTACCTCTCTTTTTCATCAGACCCAGGCCCAGCAGTCTTGGTGCTTACCAGGTGCCTGCAGCTGTGGAGGATTGGATGAGGGTGAACTGACCAAAGCTGAATCCTGACAAGATGGAGGTGATGCTGGTGGGTAAGGTGGCAGGAGTAACGACCACTATCATTGATGGGGTCTGCCCCCCACTGGTTCCCCAAGTGTGGAGTCTGGGGGTGCTCCTTGATTCACAGCTCTGCTTGGATGCTCAGTGAAGTCTGTAGCAAGGAGTGCCTTCCACCAATTACATCTGGTGCGCCACCGTCATCCATGCGTTCATCACCTCAAGGCTTGACATCTGCAACACGCGCTACGTGGGGCTACTCCTGATGATGGTTTGGAGACTGCAGCTGGCGCAGAATGCGGCGGGCCATCTCCTGGTGGGACTGGGCCACCATCACCATATTACACCAGTTCTTCAGTCTCTGCACTGACTGCCTGTAGTCTTCTGGGCCCAATTAAAGGTGTTGGTGCTTGCCTATAAAGAAAGCCCTAAACAGCCTCGGCCTGACCTATCTGTGGGACCGCCTCACACACACACACACACACCCGGGTCCTGGATGGGTCTTGCGGTCATCAGGGGGTGCTCTCCTTGACATTCCCTGAGTCTGCCGGGGGGCCACAATGGGGAGGGCCTTCTCGGTGGTTGCCCCGTGGCTGTGGAACTCCCTGCCAGTGGAGGCCCATTTGGCCCTGGATCTCGCCTCATTTCAACGCCATTGTAAGATGTGGCTGTTCCACCTGGCTTTTGACGGGGAGAATGGGTAGGTTGGGGGGAATGGGTTAGGGCAGTGAGCGGTTGGGGATATTTTTTACTCTGCCCTTTTGTGATATTTTTTAAAGTTGTTTTCAATGTTGTTATTTGCAATGTTGTGCGCCACCCAGAGCTGCCTGTGGCAGGATGGGTAGGTTAAAAATGTTTTAAATAAATAAAAAATAAAATAAAATATAAATCAATAATAATAATAATTAATAATCACTCCATTTAGTAACATCAATTCCTAGAGTTAACTGTTTAATATTAGATTGCTTTTCTGACACTGTCGGATTTCTTTTTATACATGATTTTGAATAGTAAAATCTCTTTGTGGGCTGCCTTTTACCACATTCTTGATCGCCTACCATTCTAGATCTCAGACCCAATGCTTTATCTGTTGGCAGTAACCACTAGCCTGTTTAGCATGATGATCTGTTCAAGGGCTTCTGCTTTTACCCATCACACATTCTCTAGGGTCAATAAAATGCTGGTGCGAAAAGTTCCTAGTGGTGCTGAGTTTTGCCCATCTGTGCCTTTTGTCATGTGCCTTTTGTCATGTGTGTTCCCCTTGAAAATCCATAGTTCAAAAAAAATAATCCTTCCTTGCTGTTGTATGGAAGGCAGTAAATTTGATGTCCCCTTACCTCCAGTACGTTTTTTGTAATACTAAATTAGAAGTAAACATCAGCTTCTAATCCTTTCCCTGTTTGACATTGACAATCCATTGGTGTCTTCCTTAGCTTGTTGCTAGTGTAAGGGAAGGCTCTATAAAGCACTTGCTACAATGGGGTTGAGTAATCTTTTAAATAATTTAAATAATCTTTTAAATAATTTTTCATCTTCCCCTTCAGTTCATTTAAGTGTAGCGTACAAAGGCATCTGATTTGATAAGGAATGCCGGATTGCCAAAAGGCAGCTTATTAGTGCAAAGAAGGCCTGGTCAAATGACCTATCCCCATGTTCACAAGCTCAATTCCAGGCCCTGAGCAAGGCGTACAAGCAGTTACTTAAGAAGAAATCCAGAGATTTTTATGATAATGGTGGGAGGCTTTTTTTAAAGCTATGTATAGCCGAGACCCAAACTACAACCCCGTGGGCCTATTGGAGCGTGACAGTCTATCCCTACCGGTACAGGTCTCAACAGAGTTTGAAGTCAAGAAATTAATAATGGCACTAAAAGCGAATAAAGCTGCTGGTCCTGATCTGGTTAATGCCGAACGTTTACAGGCTGTGCCAAATTGGTGGGCATCCATTCTTTGTGTTTTATTTAACAAAATTAATTTGACATGCCAGATTCCGGCGATTTGGGGTGTTAGCTGGCTAGTCCCTATTTTTAAGAAGGGGGACAGAGGAGACTCCTCCTGCTATAGGCCTATTAGCCTTCGTTCGGTTCTAAGTAAATTGTATGCGTCAGCGTTGTTAAAATACATTCATGACTGGGTTGAAATCAATAGGCTAATCCCACACGAGCAATTCGGTTTCAGAAGTAACCGTTCCACCATGGATTGCTGCTTTATTTTGTCACATCTGTTACACAAGTATGTTAAGATCAAAGGTGGCAAGCTTTATATGTCTTTTATCGATTTCACCAAAGCCTTTGATTCTGTGCCTTGGCACAGACTCTGGGCAAAACTAAAGGCAATGGAGCTAGATAATAGTGTCTTGAATTTGCTCATCCAGTTGCATGCACATAATAGTGCAAGGATTAAAATTGGCAATAAGAAGCTAAGCGGCCTGATACCTATCAAGAGAGGGGTGCGGCAGGGTTGTGTACTTGCCCCCACACTTCTTAATTTATATGTTGCTGATCTGGTGGAGGCTATTAAAGCAGCATGCGGTCATCCTCCTCTGATTCGTTCTTTGCCGTTATATCTTCTGCAGTATGCTGATTATCTTGTTTTATTTTCACAAACAGAAAAGGGGTAAAAAGAGTCAATAAAGGGCCTTCTACAATACTGTGAATCTAATGGCCTGGAGGTAAATGATAAAAAGTCCAAAATATTGATAGCTGGAGGCAGATTTTGTTCCACAAGTTGGAAACTTAGGGGGAAAATGCTGGAGGTCATTAAGTGTTTTTCATATCTGGGGGGTCACATTTACATCTAGGGGTACCTGGGCTGCCCATGTTAGATCCAACGCCCGCAAGGCAGCTAGATCAGGTTGCCATATGCTGCGGGTGGCAAATCTTTCAAGGGGGGTTCAGGTTTCTACTTTTTTACATACGTATCGAGTTAAAGTTCTTCCGCAAATGACATACTGTGTTGAAATTATTCCCTTTCCAAATGCAGTTGATTTAGTTATAACCCAAAGTCAATTTTTGAGGCGCTTGTTGAAGCCTTGTTGAAGGTAGGTAACAGCATACCAGGTGCAGTGGTCCGTGCAGAAACAGGTATTTTGTCGATAGATTATTATTTTAAAATGACATTCATTAGGTTTTGGCTTAGACTGCTGGACCACTGCCCTGACATGATATCTACAAGCTGCCTCATAGAACAATTAGAATTCTCAGGGATTAGAGCTTATCCCTGGGTAGTTTATTTGAGTTACTTGCTAAAACATATGGGTTTCTCTTTAGCACATTTTTGTGGGAAGAACTCTGTAACCATCAAAGGAGAGATCTTCACTAGGCTAAAGGATATCTCTAGCCAGGAGGATCTGGCTGCTGTTAGAAACTGGAGGGTTGCCCTTTGGTTAGGGCAGGTTAAAATACGTTTTGTCTGTGAGCCTTATCTCGACCTCTTGGAAAATGCAACTCTAAGGAGGATATATACCCAGCTTAGGTTCCAAATAATTAAAACAGAGGTCTTGGAGGGCAGGCTTCTGGGGAAGGATTATAATTTATGTAAATGTACATGCTCTTTCGATGAAATAGTTACCGTAGAGCATTTTCTCCTCAGATGCCCATATTATCTTAGCCTCAGAGCTACTTGGCTCTTCAGACTTGTCTCTAACAATTCTGTCATTGATCAGGGGAACATCTTCCAAAGTTTAATCAGCCTATCTACAAAGGTCTTCTCCACATTTATAAACCTTGCCCTTGAAAGATGTACTTTTGTGAGAACTAGACTTAATTTTACATGAACTGGATGCCTTCGGGCCATGAAGTTATTTAGTTCAGGCGCATAAATTTATGATCAGCTATGCGTCTGGGCCCGGTCTGGCTGTTAAGATTACAGCCAAACCTTAAATCACAGTCCCTTAGTTACGAATTGTTTACCCTCTTGAATAAGTCACAACTTGATTGTGACTTTGAGATGACTGGAAGCGTTAGAAATGGATTTTATTATTTATTATTGTAGGTAATATTGTTTTATGAGGTACTATGTAATTTAGACCGCTCTGGAGTTCTGATTCCGTGTTAAATTTATTTATTTATATTCTGTGGTTTTATTCTTGTATTTAATTATGTCATATTGAGTGCTGTTATGAATTTGTACTTTGCATTGTGGCCATGGCAAAATGCCCGTGCCTAATAATAAACTTATACCTGCCGGGACAGTGGGAGGGCTTGGGTTTAACTGGGTGGAGGGCGGATGCACTCCAAGCTTGTACCCATCGCACTGAGCATACATTCCTTCAGGGAATGGATTAAAAACCTCCTATAGCTCTTGTGTATTGTGAGAGTTACTTCACGCAACTCAGGGCCTGAGCTCGACTAGTGCTATGCTTGTAGCTGGGTCCATCCCCATTCCTTCCCCTCTTCCTCTCCAAAGGGAGAAGGGAGTTAATATGGCAGCCTGCCTGGAGTGTGTGAGAGATCGTCAAGCTAATTTTGCTACCCTTGCTTGGAGCAGCAATCACTGATAACAACATTTTTGTTTTCTGACTTTTTTTGTAGCTTTGAACAGGTTTCATGGGATCCTTGTGCATGGGAAATTCTGTTAAATATAGATTTCGTTGATTTCCCTGTGGGAATCTGCAGGACCCTTTCACCCCACCCCACCCCAGGGCTAGCCCCACTATATTATTATTATTATTTATTATTTATTTTAATCGATTTTATACACCACCTCCTCCTGCCAAGGCAGCGCGGGGTGGCTTACTATATCTAATACAAAAATAAATATCAATAAAAAATACCAAAAGTATAATACGATATAAAATATAATGCATAAAGGAGTGGAAATGATTAATGATTCACAACTAGCATATTTTGCTTTATGCACATTATATGACTTGTCTGAAAACAGCTCAAATATTTTATGAATTGGCTTTTAAAAATACCCCCCTTTTTTGGTTTATAATGAAGCATGAAGAATATTGTCTTAAATTTCCTGAATATAATTTTATTTTTATTCATTTTATTTATTCAAAGATTTATATCCCGCTCCCTCCAGCCCTACGGCAGCTCGGCATGGCTTACAAAATATTTAAAACAATATATAAAAACTATATATAAAGGGGTTACTAAAACAATAAAAATAACAACAAAGAGATAAAAACCACTGGTAAAAAGCCCACCTTTATTTACCCCCCCCCACACACAGGCTGGGATGAACAACCAGGTCTTACAGGCCCAACGAAAGGTCAACAGGCTGGGAGCCAAGTGAGATTCCTCTGGGAGGGAGTTCCACAGCTGTGGTGCAGCCACTGAGAACGCCCTCTCCATCATGGCCCCCCGGTTCACCTGGGGGACCGCCAAGAAGGCACCCCTGGCAGACCACAGAGGTTGCCCCAGGGCCCAAGGACTGAGGCGGTCTCTCAGATCGTGTAAGACTTTAAAGGTGAAAACCAGTACCTTGAATCGGACCCAGAAGGCTATAGGCAGCCAGTGTAGAACCCGGAGCACTGTTGTAATGTGCTCCCTACGGCTCGTCCCCATCAGGAGATGGGCCGCCGCATTCTGCTCCAGCTTCCAAATCGTCACCAAGGGCAGCCCCACGTAGAGTTCGTTGCAGTAATCCAGCCTAGAGGTGATGAATGCATGGATGAGGGTGGCCAGGTCAGAGCTTGAAACATATGACCAGATCCTCTGCACAAGATGTAATTTGCAAAAGGCTTCCTTTGCCACCACTGCCACCTGGCAATCCAGGCAGAAGCCAGGGTCTAACAGAACCCCCAAACTCCGCACCTGCCGGGCCAGTGGAGGGTAGATCCCCTCCGTAAGGGGAACCATCACCTCCGCTGCCCTACCCACCAACATCACTTCCGTCTTATCAGGATTCAGCTTCAGTCTGCTCCACCTCATTCAGTCACACACTTCTAGCAAGCACTGAGAAAGCACCAAGACTGCAGGACCTGGATTCGTTGAAAAAGACAGGTATAGCTGGGTATCATTAGCATACTGGTGGCAACGCACACCAAACCATCTCACAACCTCACCCAGGGGCTGCACATAGATGTTAAATACAAGTAGAGACAGAATCAACCTTGCGGTACGCCACAAACGAGACCCTGGGGGCCAGATGTTTTCTCCCTGAGAGGAAGGAGCGGAGCCATCTTAAGACAGTTCTGTCCACCACCACCCCAGGGTCTGCAACCGTCTCAGAAGCAATCCATGGTCCATCGTATCAAATGCTGCCGAGAGATCTAATAGGACCAGAAGTGTTGAATGTCCTAAATCCATCTCTCGGTGGAGGTCGTCTACCAAGGCCACCAACGCAGTCTCAGTGCCATATTCTGGACGAAAACCTGATTGAAAAGGGTCCAAAAAACCAATGCTATCCAGATGGCCCTGGAGCTGCTGGGCCACCAACCGTTCAATAACCTTCCCTAAAAAGGAAAGGTTCGAGACAGGTCGGTAGCCGGCAAGGGAATCAACATCCAATGATATTACTAATAAAGTGTGCTCTAAAAGGACTGAGCCTTAGATTTAGCAGCATTCATTAATTCAAGCCTAGAAATCTCATGCTATCTGTATTTATCAGCTGAAAGATGTATATTTTTGTTTTGCTAATGCATTTAAAATACCTGTTCACAGTTTGTATTGTTATGTAGTTTTCAGAACCCACGAAGGGAAAAGTATGTAAAGTTAACAAAATATTTTACAACTTTTGAGAAATGTGCGATATAAAGCCTGTATGCTCAAGCTTATTACAGTGTAATATAAAACAGAATGGTTTACTGAATTGGAAAAAAAGAAATCCAGGTTACTTACTTCTGAAGCAATATATCAGTAAATAAATTAGACGCTGGTCTCAGGGGGGTTATATGTAGCTGAACTTAATTTAAGAAATGTCTGTTGCAAGCTAAAAATAATTTTATGTAACTGTGTGTAACTTGAACTAGAATGTGAGGAAGCTTAGCAAATTTGTGTATCAAAGCACTGGTCTACATTTAGGAAAGCAAGGTAACATTGAATATATAAGAGTATCTGGAGGTAATTTAGTTCTCCATCAATTGAACTTCAGCTATTCCTTTTCAGAACTAATATCGTGGTGTTTATTGTGTGAATCAGCTGAAAAGATTTACAAATGAAGCCCTTAGTGCTTTGTCTTGTTGTCATATTTTTTTAAATTCAATTCGGTACAGACCAAGAGTTTTCTCCTTAAAATGCATACAGTTCATGCTTTGATTGACAAGGTACAGCTTCATTATGCAGTTTGCTAGATGGACTGATTATGACTATGAATACGTGAATGGGATGAAATAAATAAATGTGTAATTGATTCTAGACTTGGTGTGCCAGTTCATTATCAGTTTAAATGTAGTGCACTCACTTCGGAAAAGCAGAAAATGAGAGAGACTTATTTGTACTTCCCTGTTCGTTTGAAAATTCATTATGCTAATATTTTTGCAGTCTAGTTTTGCTGAACACTTTGCAAAGAGACAGAAAGGAATATTGGTAAATTACATCAGTGCATCATAGTCACATACTTTTCAGTTTACACTCTTGCAGATGAAAGCAGTTCTTGCTCCTTTGTCTTTCCCTCATCCCTCCCAGCTTTCCCTCTCTGCAACATCCCCATCCCCTAGATAAGAATCATGTCCCTGAATACAAATAAACACAGAGTTTTATGGACTGATTTATTTAATCAGTCTGATTTATTTAATGAAAGAGACCAGAGGAAATAAGTCTCATTTGTCTTTGTACATTTATATACCATCATCATTTATGGGATGTGTGATGAGGCACAGTATAATATGCAGCTTCATCTTTCACCGGTCTTCAGGGGACTGCTTTTGAAATTTTGATTACATTTGCAAATTTCTTTACTTTTCATTGTTGTTAGTCTAAGAAGTCACGCAAATGTTTAAATATTTTTCCTTTGGTTTTTAAATGTATGAAGGCTCAATCATGTATCGCTTAGCTTTCAGTATGTACAAGTCTGTTACTTGGTCTTGTTCGGCAGATCAAATCCAAAGTAAAATACAATTGAAGCATACATACACAGTGTACATAGAATCACACATTGAAGAAACATGGGCAGGACAAACCTCTGCCTGAAGCTAGTTGGACTTTTGCCATTGATTTCAGTGGGTAAAGATTTGAACTCTTAAATCCCATGACCTTTGTTCAGTGCAGGTTTTTAGCCAAATGGTCAACTATCAAATGACCCAGCAGAGTTCCAATTAAATGCAATTTTGAAAAAAGCAAATAAAAGCATTTTAAACTTCTTCCTTGATGTCCCAGCTCATAGCACACCACATCCTACTGTAGTGTCTTCACTACAGAAAACAACTTTTAAATACTGGTTTCAACTAAGTTGTCCTCTCATCCACAGAGGAAACCTTTTGTCGGCGCACCCCCAGAAAGGAGACAGGACACACTGCTTGGATTGAACATGGCCGCACCCTTTATTAATCCAATTACAACAATTAAATTTAGGTGAGGGGGTAAGATCGCCTATTGCGATTCGGGTCCAGTATCAACCATAAAATCAGGACTCATTAACAAACAGAGGAGGTCTCGATATACCCTCGATACCCTCCTCACAAAATTAAGGCCTCCCCTTCGTCAAGCGCTGAGGGTGCGACCAAAGGGGACGTAGTCCTTCAGAACTTGAGTAAGGCATCAGGTGCCCACCAGTGGGGACCATACTATGCCCTACCACCGTGCCAGATCACCCTTACAGCGGGGACCATACTATGCCCTACCACCGTGCCAGGTCACCCTTACCCCGGAGAACCAGCGTCTCACCTGCCATACCCTGCAATGCATTAAGCGTGGCTCCCCCATCTCTTAAGGAGATGCCTCCTACAAACAACTTATTCTAATTCCCAACCGATACTGGACCCCTGCCACCAGGAGCCGCACGCTTAAAATGCAGGTCCGGCCCCCACACCTAACCCATAACATCTAACTGTCTATCACGTAGGGCTTGCAAATACAAAACATTACCAGCCTGGGACAGGTGGACACCATCCCCCCTAAATAATTCTAACTTTCTATGTGAAATTTTCCCATATCTCATTGTGTCTCCTCCAATTCCCCTCCACCACTTCCCACTTTCCCTATTAACTGTCTTTCTGGTTTTGGTGGTACCCTATCCACCCACTTAACCCTTTTACTAATTCTGTTCAAATCACCTTACAGCTTTGCAACATTTCTTTCACTACCCAGAGATCCTGCTTCATGTCCTTAATTAATTGTACCCCTTTTAGTCCCGGTAAATCATTCTCCCCTAGATGAACCATCATTATGTCCAGCCTACCCCCTTTTATGTGCGATGCAATGCTCGGGATGAGCTGTTGCCATCGCATCCCGCTCTGCCCTAGCCATTTGATCGTCGCCAATTCTGACAAACCCAACTGGATTCCTAGGCCGCTGCTCCTTGCTGCCTTTGCCGCCCAACACACCAGGCACCCATGATCCAGATTATCTATCTGTGACCCGGGACAGGATCTGTCAAAATAAACACAAATTTGTTCACTGAGTACCTCTGGCTGGTTCCCCTCGCACATATGTGCGGTAATCCCTATACCGCCATCGCCCAATCCTCTGTATATCCCTGGCATTCATGCCCATCTGAGCTGCAAAGGAGGCTGCCCCAATTCTAAATAAATGGAATCCATACTCCCTGGCTGGCAGGCCAATCCGGGTAAGTACTGCCTGGAGGACAGCAACGAATTGGTACCTTGTAACTGGTGCCTCACCTTGATGACAAAAGAAGGGGCCCGCCACCTTCGGGCGGATTTCCTTGTAAAACTGGACCGCCAAGACTGGGCAGATAGCTCCATCCCTTGATCTGGCCAATTTAACAGTGTGCCCATATCCCCTCTGATCCGTCTTTGATCTCCTTAAGTGGATAGTTAACTGTTGGTCCCCAAGTGTAACGTCCTGCCTTCCCACCGCCCTTGTCCTTTTCAACCTCAGATTCCTTGGCGTGGGCATTTGCTTTTCCTGAAGACAGACTAGAGTAAATTTGCAATTTCAGAAGAACAGTAGCAGCTTATTTCTGAATTATTTTTTTTAAAAATGTAACCTATCTCCTTGCTTTTGCTGATGGTTTTGTTGTGTATGTGTGTACTTTTAAAAAAATCAAACAAACATTTCTCTTCCTAGTTTGCTTTGGGGTCTGTTTGGATCTGCACAGGTTATTTCATACAGCTGAATGCTGACAGCAATGCTGGGTGAGAAGTACATGCCCAGCTTGACGAATGTACAAGCCCACTACTGTGTGCTGGGCATGTGTTCGGCCCTCAAATTGTTCAGCCCCATTTTTGGTACTCTTCTGTGAACTCCGTCCTGTCTGTAAGAACTCAATAGTGTGTACAACAGATGCATGTCTTTTTCATGATGTGCGTATGCTGTACAACCCCAGCTTATGTTGATCTGTTTTTGCTGGTACAGTGCATCACTTTCCAAACTGCTTAGTTCTCTGCAGTCAACCTTAATTCTTTATGACGATCTATATCCCAGATGCAAAATATCACTGCAAGGCCATCCACATCAGTGAAGCTTTAGGTAAGCTTTGCGTAAAAACTGTGTGAAGCTAACCCTACAATGCCTTGTGCATGCTGAGGACGGGATCATCTCTAGATAGGTCAGGGTCGATGGCCATGCAGGGGTGGATCTTGGCAAAAAAAGGACTCACAAATCTGCATTTATGTGAAGTTCTTGTTCTCAGTGCAGTCATAGTGAAGATGAACTGCATTATAGATTAGGGCTGAAACTTGATTTCAGTTTTCTCTCGATTTTTCAGTTCTCAACTCGTTTTTAGTGAGAATCAATAGAGAAAACCCCCAGTTCTCAACACTTTCTCGGTTGAGAATTTGTATTGATTTACCGTTGGCGATTTACCGCGATTGACCGTGTACTGTGTATCGATTTACAGTGTACCATGTTCATCCTGGTAATGCACATGCACGAAATGGCTATCCGTTTCCAAAATGGTGTCAGTGCTGGAGGAGGGCTGCATATGTACATAACAGCTACGGTGCCCATCAATACACAGAAAATAGGTATATGGTAAATGGTACATTTTGTCAAGATTCTTGCTGAGATCTTGAGATCATCCTGAGATCTCAGTTACGATGCTCATGAGAAACAAATTGATTCTCATTTCAGCCCTATTATAGACCAACTTCCTGTACTTGTAGCAGAGGGTCAGACTTCATCCCCCCAAGAACTCTGCTTTTCCCCAGGAGAGAAGCCCATATTACTCTGTGAATGAATTTTCATGCTTGAAAAACATTACTTTTCCCCACATTTTTGTCTTTCCTGTTAAATATCTGTGTTTCGATTATTTTTCCTTCTGACATGTTAGCTTGTATTTTGTTATTTTCTGCTCTTATTCCTGGTAGCTGTAATTTTATCCAAAGTAGTATTATCTCCTAATTTCACAAATATGCTTTATTGACTCTTCAAGAGTGTTATTGAATAAAGTAAATGAGAGCTTGGTCCTAATGCAGTTCCCTGCCATGCTCTGCTAGACACCTCTCAAATTAGTACTGTGGCATTTGTCATTACCCTTTGTTTATTCCTTCAACAAGTGCTCAGTCTGCTTTGACTATGATCCTAGTCAGGATAACTAGAGAGCAAGTTTTTGTGTATCAAATACTTCTTAAAATCTAAATATATTATTTGCCGTTTTCCCTATGTCTGCTAATATTTTAGTTCTTTCAAAGCATATTCAGATTTAATTCTTTTAAAGCATAGTTCATAATCCATGTAAATTAAGCTGCATATCGTTCATTGTGCCATTGTCCTGTAGAAGGCTAGTTATTTCCTCCCACTTCAATATCTATTTCACTAGTTTACTAGGGACGGAATTTAGATGAGCCAAGTAAGTGGAGGCATAAAAGAAATCCCTGTTTGCACCATTGTATACAGGCGAGATGCTGATACTATGTCTTCCCAAAAGGCAAACAGAAGGATATGAGGAGAACAGAAGTAAACCACCTTGACCCTGGACAACACTTGAGGACTGATGCAAAAAACAAAACATTTCAGTCTTTGTCTGTCATAGAGGCTCATGTATTGTAGGTTTTCTTGCTTGTCTGCTTTCTGCTTTGTGCTTACAAACAATTTAGCCTTGAGTACAATGTTAATAGCAATAGAATATGCACAGCACAATAATCTACTGCTTAGACAATGTAAGCATGCATGAATATTGTTGGCAAAGTGGAACTATAAAATCTCATACTATCTGTTTATCTGCTGACCATGGAACAGACTGAGACACTATTAAGTATTTATGGCTAATAAAGTCCCACTGGGTCACATGCACGTGATGATAATATGCTTACAGTGATGAGCAATTAAGGAGTCTGTCTGTCTAAAGAGAAAATGACCAGATGTGCTTTGTTAAAGTCATTGTTAAAAATCAAACACTAAAACACCCAGATATAAGCTTTATTTGTGGTTCACAGAACAAACTGTAGCCGTCAAATTCTATAAACACCTGAAATGAAGGGGTTTCTTAATGGAAATATTGAAACAACCTTATCTCCACCAGCACAGGCAAATTATGGGCTAGCAGTGTTGTTTGTTCTTGTTAGCTAGTAACAGTTCTCAGTTTATTATACTGCCTAAAATGTACACTTAAGCTAATGCTTGTTGTGAGCTTAAGAGTAAAACTATTTTACTAGTTGTCACTTGTATACTTCTGGTTGTCTAACAAATATTTAATGACTACTTCAGATTTCTTTAAAAAAACAAAAAACAATTAAGGACTCTATGTAGGTACGGTACCGCAGCTGTGACATTCAGCTGAAATGATTCGGTCTGCCTGGTCATGTTCCCATATGTAGAGGAAATTACTATGATTAAGAGGAGGCGGATGGTAGTTTCCCTTTTGTGTGGTTTTACAGTAGTTAGGAAGTACAGTCATGTAAATCTTTGCACGCTTGGTTTGTAAGGGCCTCACAGAGATTTCTCTCATCTCTGACTCACCTGTTTTCATGTCCATTGGCGTGCACTTATATGTTTACATTCATTGGACAACAACAAAAAACAGTAGTAGAGATGAAACTTTATGCATACTAGACAAGTCTCAGGCACTGGTACAACTGGATGCTTATTAATGGCAACATTAATAATAATAATAATAATAAATAATTAATAAAGTACATCATGATCATAAGTATACTGCTCTTCAGTTTTTATTTTGAAGTAACTCTGTGAACGCTTATCAGTATTAGGGTAGTGACTTTGCTTCAGTGATCATTATGTCTCAGCTGAGGGGTAATAGACATAGTACTACTTCAGTTTACACTTTTCATCTGAATGCAACAGATGTGACGAAGTGACTTCAGTTTAATTAAATCAAAGTCACTTCTTCGGTTTATACTGTTCATCTGAACATTACCAAAGTGGAGTAGTTACTTAAATTTAATGAAATGAAAGAAGTTACTTTGTATAACCAAAGTTCATTCGAACATGGTGATAAGCAAAATGGCATGCTAAATTTTGATTGTATAGTGAGTTGTCTCTACGTTTCCTTATGTGAAAGGGTTGCTAGTCTTTTAATAATTAACACTTCTGGAATGACCAGGGATATGTGATCGCACCTTATTTTTTCATTTATTATTATTATTATTATTATT